>JAUBOD010000445.1:421233-432665 GCA_032353885.1 Nothura maculosa | reverse complement strand
TTCTTATACAGGCACCCATTTCAGACCATTTTACACACTCTGCCTCTTCTTCCTATTATCCATCACCAGATCATTTTCCATTGCTGTGAACTGGACTCCTTCTCCTGTTCAATAGCTGTTTTTCTATGAGTCCATGTGGAAGAGCTAAGAGTAGCTCTAAAATTACATGCAATTGGCCATGTTGGGCAATATTTCCTCTATTGACCGTGCTGGCTAACATTTCCCTTCAGTATAACTCCAGAGAACTGCCCATGAAGTGAAGCAAAGGAGAGGAGTGTATAATTTATTGCAAACAGTCAGGATGCTCACATGAATTTAATCTGGTGCGAGAGTAGGTATATCCATTTAGAAGCCAGGAGACCTGAAAACAACCAGAAATGAGCAGTTATTTAATGTGGATTGAAAATAGTGAGGATTATGGTTCAAAGGACAAAAAGAGTTGTAGAGGATCCTGGTGCAATTTTTGATGACCTCCAGGAGCAGTGTCTGGAGTGGCAAGAATCAGAGGGCCAGAAGACAGCAGAAAGAGATCTGTGCATGGAAATGGGCTAGTGAGAGGGCCTAGAAGTGCAAGGTAGAAGCGTTGTTTAGCATCCTCTATACAGTGGGCATTAAATTCAGGCACAGCAGAAAGCAGCAGACCATCAGAGTGTGGGATGGTTGCAGCTCAGCAGTGTGCAGCACGTTCCTGCAGCAGGAATGGAGGGCAGCTGCCAGCAGCCTCCTCAGGGAGGCTCAGGACATCAGCTGCACCTGATTACGCCAGCAGACCTATCTATATGCCCACAACAGGAGGAGATAGGAAAGAACTCAGTGAGACAACACTGGATTTTTGTACATCAACCTTTTAATGCACCTACCATGCGCACTTGTAACAGGCAATGCCAAAGGCTTCTGCTTCTGGTCCTTCTTCCTCATTCTGCCTCTCCAACCCTGCTAATGAGCACAACAAATCAAGGTACCACTGTTGGGTTTTTGAAAGAATTTATTTGTATGTCACCAAATCATAAAAGGCCAATGCACTGTCCAGCAAAAAGCATTCAATATATAAAACACATTAATTCATCATCAATTACACTAGAGAATATCGCATATATGGAACTAATTCCAGCTCCTGCTAAAGCCAAAGGAATTTTTTTCAATGGCTTCATTAGTAGGCAGACTGGACTTGCAATTTTTATTTGCTGGATGTTTACAAATGGCTATATTAAAAATGCTAATAAAAGACTTCCCTTTTGATACTGTATCAAAACAATAACAAACGTAACTCCAACTCTGTTTCTATTAAAATCATGCAATTAATGCTCCAAATCAGCAGTCATTACACTGCAAAGGACCATACAAAGCATCAAAGATAATATTCAAAAATACAACAAGTTCTATTCTTGGTTTGTGCAGCCTGGCAAGGTTCCAGTATGGCCCACAATGCAAAACTATATACACAGCTAAGGATCTGCCCCTCTCCTGCTTTCAATGTTCAAACAAATTATGAAAACTATTCTATTTGTGCTCCAAAATATCCATTATATAGAGACCTCTTTAGCAGCATAACATGGTGTTTAGATTTTTATAAAGCTTTCTCAAGTGGCTCTAAGAGATAACAGTTCACAAATATTTAAGCTACAGGACACATATTTTCAGAGAAGCTGAAATGCTTTCAGGCACTGCACTGGATGTAAGCAATAAATATTCCTTTCGGACCTTTGCATGTGGTACCACATGACAAACAAAGCTTTTAAAACTATAGCCAGGGTGTTAATGCACTCCTTTTACTAATAGCGAGTTTACAGTGATTTGGGAACAGTCCTTTGATCACCACACAATTCAGAAGCTGCACAGGGCAATGCGCCAGCCATGGATTTGGGAAGCCACTGGTGATGAAAGCAGAGGTTTTCTGGAGCAATTTTCCCCAAAATGTTACCACTCAGGTTCTGCATTTTATGTAGGTGCATGAGTTGTCTGCAAGCAACCAAGATGAACTTGGACAAAAATTAGTGTCAGGATCTGTCACACTGGGTCCCTTGCCTTGCACTGTGCACTGAATCCCTCATAGCAAACACACTACTAGTTTTCCTCACCACTTTAATTCTGATTTATGGCACTCTCCTGTTCCCCTCAGCAATACTTATCTTCCTCTGATAGGAAAAGATACAAGAAATAAGGTTTGACCATCTCGATGTCAATGAGACTCATGAAAGTTTGCAGAAATGTGTTTAGAGAAGCAGCATTTCAGGGGAAGGAGATGACAGTGGAACTTCTTTATTTTTTTCTCCTTTTTTAAATAAAAAAAAAGAAAAAAATCTCTTAGCAGTGTACTTTAGATCACAATATATTGATTCCTTGATTGTGCAACTTGGTCTGAGAAATAGTCTTTGCTTAATTCAGCATAATTGGAGCAATACCACTTGGATGCTCTGGCGTACACTGGTAGTGCACCCAGCATAGTTGTTCCAGCCTCAGCCATTCTGTGATTCTGAGATTCTTCTCTGCATGCCTGAAGGATGCTGCTACAGCAAGGGTGTCCTCAGGATTATTTGGCAAAAGAAAGAGACTTCTTTCAACCTTCAAAGACTGTGGCTTAATAAGCATCTTCTGAAGTTAGATACTGAGCACTATTTTGAAAATAAGGGTTAAAACCACAGCAGCAGCCTTGAAAGTGGAAATAGTTTATCTGGTAAATCAAGACCCGACATGTCATAAAAAGATGTACTGAGCTTTAGACGCAAATTATTCAACTTCTCCATGTTTACAGGGAAAAATAAATCCCTCTGTTGTAGGAACGAGTGGGCAAAAAGCTCTGGGCTGTGTCATGTGGAATACTATGACAGGTGATTTTCAAACACTTATACTGCTTTTTTTCCCTGATCTATGATCTAATATTTCTCTAGTCTAAAGCCACTGGGTTTCTTGAGGGAATGCAGGCACCAGCCGTGTGAATCTGTTAAAGCAATGTGTCACCAGGATTGGGCCTGGCTTAGATAAGATGAAGGATTTGGCATCACTGTAAAATGTTGAAGTGATAAAAGGGAAAAACTGGGAAAGCTTTCTTTTCTTTCCATTTTTCATTTTCAGAAAATAAAATCTACCATAAAACCGCAATTTCATTCACTTTCATAAATTCTGTTCAGATCTTGTTTACACAGGATAAATTTGCCCTAATTTGAGGAAAATTGGGGGAAAAACAGGGAGGAGGTAAAGTCCTATGAGGATAGTTACCCACTTAAGAGAGAATTCATCCAGGAGTTCAGTAGTAAAATGTAATTTAATTCCAATCTCCTTATAGTTTATCTCAATCCTCACTTTACAATATAATCCCAGGAAAAGGCAGGATAAAAAATAACTCTCATGGTGAGTTTCCAGAGTATACAAACAATTCAAGCTATTTCCATGAGCATTTCTTGTTGTTAAGTGCTTTATCTCCTTGATAAATATTAGAGCCACAGGATTAAAAGTTTTTTTTCTGATTTTTTTTTCTGAAATCTAAGCCAAGTGAAAAGAAAGCTCTACCTGGAGGATTTGGGGCAGATTGAGAGTGACATTGTGATGGGAGCATTTGCCCGATAGATGGGGTTCATATCTCTTCAGTGTAGAGATTACACCAGCACCTCTCACATTCAGGGTGACTGCTCTGTAGATGTCTGACTGTGAAGAACGTCTCTTTGAGTCATATTAACAAGAGAGTTCCTCATTTCTGGTCCCTAGTGAAAGGCAACATTTCAGAAGGTAACCCAGGACCTTCTATATCTAATAAATTGCAGTTACTGGCTTTTATCTTTGGTGAGAAAAAAACTGAAAGTGCCCTTATTTGACCAATCAGAGGGTTCTTTCTCCACATTTTTAATTTGGTTCCCTTCACAACCACAACTCTTCTTTGGGGTCTATGCTTGTTTCTTAAGGAACATGATCTCAAAATAAATTAGTAAGAATTAGTTCCTAAATCCTTAAATCATCTATGAAAATAGGATTTATACTCACATATAGATCCAGTGCTTTTGACTGTTATATGTAACAAGCGTTCAAACAATTATAGCAGCTATGAGAGGTAGAAAAGTTTAAGCACTCAGGTGATTACATTCACATTAGTCTGTGTTTGTAGTATCAGTTCAGTTACACTCTTTGGCTTGGACAAAAGGAAATACATTTCTATAGAAAGCATTGCTATATGAATATTCTCCCCAACAACAGAGTGGAAAGATACTATGAATTATATGCCTGCATTTAAATAAACAGTATCTGCTGTATATTAAGCAAATTGCAGTCTAACCTATCAGAAACAATTGTGAAGTGTTTTGAGAGAGTGCAGTTGTGGTTTCTCCTGTCTGTGCCAGGAGTATTTCAAAGTGCTGTCTTCTGTACAAAAATTACTGAGGTGAACTTGCCACTTACGAAAGAAAAAAGAAGTAGAACAAAACACTGGGGTGCGTATATCTGTGAACATTAAAATACAATTCAATATAGTTGTATGTATTCTTAATGGAGGAAGAGAAACATATACTTTAGAGGATAAGGTGAAAACCTTATCTCTAAAAGTGTTGCCACTTATGAAGACATATAAGGGAGTATGGAAACTTGCCAAACAAAAGTTGACTCTCTTCCTAAACTAGCTAAGCATGAGGAGAGAATATTTATGGTCTCCAGGGTCTTCCTCTGAAGGCAAAAATTCCAATGAGATAAAAATGGCCTATTTCCATCAGCAGAGGAAATGACTTGAGATGCAAATTTAGGATGTGGATACAGGCTAGATTTTCATTAGTTCAAGGATGTTCACACTCAAGCAGATTTAATAGCGGAGACAAAAGTTTTACCAAAATCCAAACCAGGTTATAAACTATAGACACTACTGTCTGGATGTATTTTTGTCAAAAAAATGCAAAGCTGATTTTAGATACATTATGTATGGAGTAGGAGTTTTGGAAGAGAAGGGTAAGAAAAGTCACATTCATTCAAACCCAAGGTTTGCATATTCCTTCTTGTACTGATCATGCTGCAGGTGACATCAGTTTGGAATTTGTACATTTAAACCTGCCCCTTCCAAGACAGTAACACAGACTGATGTGTGTTAGAGGCTGTGCTGAAAATGCAATTCTAGTATAAAGCTGAGCAATGAGATTTGTCTTTAGTCTATATCTGTGTACATGCTGCATATGTACAACCTCCTTGGCACAGAATGCCTTCATAAATGAGGTCTATATATTCAAATAACCATCATTGATTATTATAACAATTATATTTCTAAGCAAAAATGATTATTTTCTATAGCAAGTATGTGTTCTTCAGTTTTTAAAATGAATCATTAGGAGTGGTTCTTTGTGGTCCATGGATGAAAGATGTCTCATGGATTCATGGGATAAGATGCTATGGGTCTTTTTGCCCTAAGGGGAAAATCTTATTCCAAAAAGAAGGAAAAAAAGCTTCAATTGTTTCTTTACAAATATAAAGTGAAAAACTAGCATGGATTTAAAAACTCAACAAAATATTTTAGCTCCTATTTTTTATAATCCACTGTGCATTGTTGACAGGGAATTTACAGGGAAGTTAAAGGGAAGTTAAAAATAGGTGATAGCCTGTACATACGCAATAACTTCAATATAACAAAACACTTTTATGGCAATGTGCCACGGCAAAGGGCATTGGAGAGCAGCATCAGTTTGACAAAGTGAGGTTTGTGAAAACTCTTACAATCTTACTGGTAGTTTACACAGGTCAGAGCAAAGACTTGTTGAGTCTCAGGGAAACGTAACATTTAAATACCTGCTACCTGCAGAATGCACCAGTGTGGCCCAGAGCTTTGCTGGGCAACAGCAGGAGGGGGTGCATGAGCAGAGGTCACACAGTTTTTCTTTTGCATCAAACAACCATTAAAAAAATAAGAAATGTAAATATTTCAGAGGGTTTAACTTCCTTAACTATCCTTCTTGCTAGAGTGTTCCTAGAGGCCTGCTTTTGGAGAAGGCGGATTAAAGAAGGCTTTGAAATGTTGCTAAGACAAGCTCCAGACAAACCCTGAACTGAGTGGCAACAGATAACTAAAAATAGAGGTCAGTGTCCAAATGGTGCACACACGTGTGTGCATATACTCAAGTGTATAGATAAATAATACTGCCTTTCTAACACATTTTTTCCTAGCATTGCCAGGTTGAACTGGGTGTCGAAGCTTTAGGGGATGAATTTACAGAAACAGAAATTTAAACACAAAAGTTTAAGCATGCTCAGATGTGGCAGAATTCAAAGTAGAGCCTCAGCATATTCCCATCTTGCAAGTCGTCTCCAACAGCCAAGACATTGGCACTTGCAGAGAAATGAAACTGACTGTAGAAGAATAAATCCAGGTAAATGAATCAGAAAGACTCAGCATTGGTGTCAAATTCAGTAGGTGAGTTTGTAGATGTGTTTGTTTGGGCCTGGGATTCCCAAAGACAGGTAAAGAAGTAAGGTATCTCATTCCTATTGAGTTTTTTGGAGACAGGATCTTGCCTGCCCTAGATGCTTTTTCTAAAAGATAAAAGAAAATAAAGAACACTTTGTGTTTTGAGCTGCAGAAAAATGAAGACTATGCGAGTGCGACTAGTGAAAATGTTACCCGCAAAACCCAACAACACTAGAAACTCCAGGCTGTGTGGAAGTGGAAGGAGTAAAGACCCCAAGACTGGCAGAAAGAATAGAGAAAAGCATCAGGTGTGGACAATCTCACCAGAAAGTAGGATTGTCACAGTCAGTGACTGAGCTCTAACTCAAATACCTCAGAGAAGACACGATGGAGAAGACACTTAGTGCCCCCTGCCTCGCAGTTCTCCAAACCATCAGGAAAGGAACAGGGAACTCGTGCCCCAACCCACGAGTTACTTGAGCCTAAGCCTGAATTGCCACCTGCAAAAACACGTTATAGCAGCATGATCCCATAAGAAGAATTAGGCACACACTGAAATAATTCGTGGGAGGAGATGTCACTGTTGACTCTGAAATTCAAGGCAAGTTTGGGAGAAGGAATAGAGCTTTCTATAGGTGGAAAAGGAGCTGGAAAAACAGTGAGCTGAGGGAATAGGGTAACACTCAGGCCTCAAATATTCTTTGGGAAATGAAGGGGGAGGCTCCCTGGCAGAGTATTTAGGTGTCTGCCAGAGTCTCCTTCTTACAAGATGAATTCAAAAAAATATTCCAGCAACCCTGATCTCTGAACTTTGAATTGGTATTAACCAATTTCATCTCTAATTCTCTTTCTGAGGATTGCCTCTCTCTTCCTCTGCTATCAATTCACAGTTGCAAAGAAGCAACAGCTGTAAAGCTTTCAAATGAATTATATTCCCTTGTGGGCAGAAATCAATGCTGAAGAACAGGATCTCCCTACAGGCAGCCTTGTCCAGCTGGAATTGTAAGTGATGTAGGTTATCAAAGCCTGATCCCTGCTTATAACCCATGGATGGTTTTCTCCCTAAACCTATGAGAGCAATTTGGCTGTTAAATGATTTTACGGTCTGAAATGCTTAGAAATTCAGGGGCCTTTTATGCTTTGAAATTTTGATTCAGCTTAACATTTAAGTAAGTACTTATCCTTAAGCACCAAATAGCCCCCAGCAGACAATAGTAAATTTACACAGCTGTGCTAGCTACAGGCCTGGAGCTCGTGCTCAAAGACAACCTGCCTGATTAGATGATCTTGCCTGCATCTTGCCTTGCAAGAGACCTTGAGTGTGGAGTAAAACAGCTGGCTCTCTAGACGGGGAAACCGAGGATGGATGGTGTAGAAACCTGCTGCTTCCCATTTACCAGATTATATATGTGCAAATGTTTTGCACTTAGGTTAGAATAAACTCAGCCTCAGCTCAAGCAACAGTGACTGCATACCCACCAAAAATCTTAAGTCTTCTGCTGAATCATGGACTGCTGTGTATCTTGTGCCTGGGGATAACTGTCTATATTCTAGTACAACATATGTTCTCTGCCATGCGAATCCCATGCTCCCCTGAGGGATTCTTCTTAATTGTTGGACCTCTTTCTCATCTTAAAACATTTGTTTGTTTCATTGAAGCACTGACAAGAATAAATAAATAAATAAATAAATAAAGCAAAAGCAGCCACAAAGTCACTAGTGAGCTTTGTGAAAATTACAGTTCTCGCTTTTCACAGCAAAAATTGTTAGCCCTGGTACTCCTGCCTGTGAGTGGAGAGAATGGGCCTGTCCAGAACTGAACTACCTATGCAAATGTTCACAATAATTTTATATACCTTGTATAAAATGAATATTACACATAAATTCTAATACTCAAAATTGAATAACATACAGTAATAGGGACCAAGTTATATATATAAGTTTGCAAACATCAATATTATCTATTCAGCTTAGTCTCTTACTATGCAGGTTTTTGCAATTGTTAACTAAACTACATTTTAGGAAGCCATAACAAATGTTGGTCATGCAAAAATCTAAGAAGAAACAAGAACACAAATATTCTCCACGATCCCTCCAAATGATGCACATTTTTTTACAGATATCTTACTAATATAGTGGTTCCATGAAATTCCCTACAATTGTCTAATGAAAACAATAGAGTTAAGAAGTTAATCTGTTTTAGACTAACTTTAAATTGGACCAGGAGCAACAGGTTGTCAGCACTGTGTGCACACACAACAAAAGCAGAGACAGGAAAGGCCCCATCTGTGCCTGGATTGGAACGGTAGTTACCTAGAATAACCTGAGGATAGGGGCAGCATTGCTAGCAAAAGGAGGGAGAGGGAGAGAAAAGAGACTGGACACAATCCCGGTTAAAACTCTTGTTGCAGTTTGAAGGAATAGTCTAGTTTCTGTAGCTTGTTTTTGCTAGCACAGTCCTCGGCAGCAGCCACTTCCCTCAAAGGTCAGCAATAGCACGTGGGAACTCTGCTTGCAACCACGAGCTACAGCTAGTGCTGCTCCCTGTATGTGCAGGACAGAGTTTGTGGCATTAATGGCACATGGATTCTATAATTGTTCATGATCTGTGTCCTAACAAAGGTATATCTGCCAGGAATTTATCATTAAGGAACTGGGTGGTTTTAGGAAAGAAAACATCACACTCAATTCTCTGACTCAACTTCAGCTTGCACTACTGAATTATAAAATCTAGATCCTGCCCTGCAATTTTGCTTACACTTTATATCATGCCACTTTTCTCATCTTGCAAAGAGGTCCGTGAAGAGGATCTTCCTAGCAACAGCTCCTTCTCATGGATCAGGCTATCTAGCAGGTCCTCCTGTCTGTAGTTGTGATAAACCTTCAGGAAAGCCAGAATGGTAATTCCCAGCCAAGTCAGCCAGGCAGCCCAGAGACCAAACTGGAGAAGAAAAGAAATAGTAAAGAGGTCAGTGCTGCTTTGTAAAGTTGAAGTCAACTGTCCATGTGAATATCAGAATCTCAACTCAAGCAAAAGACAGGTAACCGTCCCAGCTTCCACCCAGGGAGATCTTGGCCCCACAGTTTCTACTATTCCTAGCTTAAAGGAAAACACCTTTATTTACTAGGGAAAAAAAAGTACTAAAGACAAAAATAAAGATTTATATATAATCCACCTGCTGCTACTGACCTTCCCATTTTGACATTCTGGACATGCCAAAGTCCTTGGGATTGTGGCAATTTAGTTTAGTTGCTCTGGAATTGTGTTATGTTTTAAGACACTTTCAAAATATTCCTAGAAATTTTGGACTTCACCACTACCATTTGCAGAAGTTTAAATATAAAGGCACTTCTATTCAAAATAGAATAGAATAGAGAATCCTGTCAAAAATATCTTTGCTACATTTCAGGGTTACTAGTTCTGAGATTGATTGAGAGAACAAGAGAAACTCATTCCAGTGCATCCAAATGCCTGGTGGCTATTTTATATGTGATATGTGAGAGCTCAGCTAAATTCCCATCTCCAAAATCTCCTATCACTAACTGATCGATCTCTCTTGTTCAACTTCATAGAAATAATTACACTTTACTGGTAAAGATACTGGAATGTGGGCCTCTCATGTCTCAGAGGACATTCATTTGTAATAAGGGTTTCTGTCAGAAAATTCACTTTAGTTCTGTTATGCTTTTAGTAAAGAAACACTAATTGAATTCCGGTATTTCAGTTTTGACATATTGCACTTCTTATTAAGAAAAAAAAGGCAATATAAATCCTTTTATAACACTTCCATACAGTAACACAGATGTGTACTCTCATAGCCAGTTTGTACAACCATTCACGCTGTTTTTAAAGGGAGTTTATGTTCCTACATATCTTATGCAATTTGTCAAATCTCATAAGTAGTTCTGCCCATTCTTACAGCCATCTCAGTTTACCAGTAAAAATATTTTTGAATTATTCCACAAACTCTCTATGTAAGAAGATATTCATTTGGCTTTATATGACAATATATAGAGAATATATATATATATATAGAGAGAGAGAGGGAATAGGATTGCATTCATTTCTTAAGCACTACTTCATTAATGTAATGTAATCTTAAAAACATTTTGATATCCAATATTGCTTTTACTCCTGCTGTTATTCATTTCATTGCTGATATGAAAGAATTTGAACAAATTTAGTCAAATTTAGTCAAAAGGTTCAACTCTCTTCTCTTTACACTGGCTGTTAGATTACTCCTGGCAAAATCTGTAAAAATGCAGCCTGGGTATGGGCTAGCAAGATACAAAGGGTTCACTTTTATGACATATCTTTGCCCTACAGGCAGATATGTCTGAGCTGGGTCTCCAGGGGACAGTGCTGGCAATGAAAACATAAAGGTAGCTTTTGTCCAAGAGGCCCAGCTGCCTACAAGTAGTACCCCAGGCATCCGAATGCATGTTCCTATGAGGAATCCTGGAGCAGCACTAGTATGGGTGCAGCCCTGCACAGAAGGGACTGCTCTGAGTGCAGAACTGTGTATGATCATATACTGAAGTGCTTAAGTCTTGAAAGTACACTGGAAATATTTACTGATTTTGAGCATTCACAGAGCTGACATATTCAATAATATAGTCTTGTAGCCTTGGGAGTCTAATTCACAAAGATACATCAGAAAAATAATCCTATCTAGATGACAATATTTTTTCATTATTTCCATTGTACTTGTATTTATGTGAGATCAAGGGAGCTCAGATAAACCTAGAAAAGAGAAAGCTAGATGGACTGATGCAATTCAGCCACTTTTCCTTAATCCTAACAGTAAGAAAGGGCATCAGGACAACCAGGTTTTGAGACCTTTGTGCAGCTTGTGCTTTGCAGAAATAATGACTTTCCATAAGCAATAAGATGAGTGGTAGTCAGGCTTTTCCATATCCATTCTCTTTTGAATTTAAAATACAAATATGACACTCATTATCATCCTGATTTAGCACTTACTGAAGTCAGTAAGATTCACATTAATATCAGAGGATGTTAGTTCAGCCCCTACAACCCCAGATCAATGAGAAAATGGTAAATGAA
>JAUBOD010000445.1:411112-421133 GCA_032353885.1 Nothura maculosa | reverse complement strand
ATTAATCACTGAAGCCCTAAACAGAACATTTGCTATGGCATTTTACAACATATGATAATGGGCAACATAAATGTATACCTTATGTAGTACTACTATTGAATATCATATGACATAAAATGTCGCCTTTTCTTCTCTTTTCATTATTTGATAGAAAATCCTATCTCATCCTATCATCTATTTCCTGCACTAGGCATAAACATTATGGAACACAGCTTTAGCTATATCACATGTACTAATTTAGCACCTGAACATCTTATGTATTTTAATAATGTACCGGCTATTTGTACTTTGTGATCATAACTTCTGAGGCTCTCAGAGTGTCCACAGCACCACTGGGAGATCAGAATCTCTCTACTCATTTTTGGATGATGGTGCATGGTGACACAGGGAGAACAAGCAACTTGCCTGGTGTTATGCTGTGGATCAGTAGCAGAGCCAGAACAGGAAGCCAGGAAATTCCCAGTCTTTTGGCCTGCTCACAAGACCACATTCCTTCTCTTAATAGAGCATTTCCAAATTTTTCTCCCTTGCTCACCTTGCATGTAATATTCACAGTTTGTAGCAACGCTGTTCATTTATGCATATATCAAAAGGAAGGAAGGAAGAAAGAAAGAAAGAAAGAAATTAAACATATTCTTCAATACTAACCTATTTGGCATGCTCCCTTTTTCGGTAATTGCATCACACCACATGTTAAATCCTACGCTCACTATAGTGCTAGCAATAAATGTGATAAACACCACAAAGGCGCTGATCAGCAGATTCAGGAAGGCATAAAAGAAAGAGCTGCAATAAAAAGAAAGAAAAATGTAACTCATAAACAGCTGAAACACAACATCAGCAATCTCTCTAAGCAGTATACCTTGGGCATAGTCAAAGATAGCAGTTTCCATTTAAAACACATCTACTTTAATTAAGAACACCTAACATCATTGAAAAACTGTGGATTATGATTTTGAGTCATATTAATGTCATTTGTAAGGTCTTTTGCTTTGTATTTTTATTTTTTACAGTAAGAGGATGAGGTTTTAAATCACAAATACTAAGCAATAATTGTTCATACACATCATGGCTCTCATTAGCTATAATGATGAAAATCACCATTGTTAAAATAAATGTTATTAGCTCAAATTATATAGTAACTGCAGCTAAAATTATTACATGACTAAAGTGATAATTGGGACAAAAATTGCCTAGAAGAAAGACACTAAAAATAAAACAACACAGTACCGATAGCTATAATCATTTTATGCAATGTAACTCATGGTACTGGCATCACAGGACACAAATTTTGGTTTTATGAGCAATTTGCAGAACAGGCCAGTTTCTCCCGGGATATCTCTAGCTTCAGTGCTTTACTTTTTGCCAGATCAATGTCAATATAAATCAACCCGGTTAATCTGTCCTCGCAGGGCCAACCCCAGGCACATGGTTTGTATATGGGGTGGGATGCTTGCAATGTTTGCAATGCTCCCATAAGACCAACCAATTGTCCACTCATTCTCCAAATCTGATACTACCTGAGAGTCACTAACACTCTAGAAGGATGAATTGAGGCATCTTGAGGCTCACTGAGAGATGAACTGCTAGCTGCTTAACTCTACCCCTTAATTCTTGTTACTTAAAGCTTTCTAAGCCTTTTATTTTTTTTTCATTCATCTGCCCAAAGTCATTGCTTCACAAAACTGCTTTAAGTAGCATTTGAAAATTTTCATAATCTCAAAATTGTATCATACTTTCATAATCCAATTATCTACACTATGTTAGAGAAAGACTGGCAGTTGTAGGAGGCAGGTCATCCTAAGTAAGTTACATGGCAAGGGCAAATACAACAAATTGCCCCTGTCATTATGCTGTGGGTAGAAGGATCACTTCAATTTGGCGAACAAAAACCTCAATCATTTATTTTCCCTGATGTCTCATTAAATGAAAATCTTAGTGGCTTTTTGAGTAAGTGATTGAATCCTGGGAAGGTGTAAGGTTGAACAAACCTAATTTCTACAGGTGTTACATGTGGTTAAGACATATCTGACCTTGAGAGGATATCTATAAAATCAGATAGGAAACTTTTAACACTTGAACTATCACGTTTGCTCTTAGGTCAATGTGGCTACAGAGGGCACTTTCCAGGTTCCCTCCTAATGGCCATTCATCCCATACCAACACTTGATACAGTGAAATAAATCAGCATGGACTAGTGCCTTTACAGACTAAAGTAGAGCCTGCCTCCCAAGGATATCTGACTACTGCCTGAAGGTTGAGATGAATCCTGTTCTTGCCCTACAGCTTAGCTGGACTTTGACTAGACCAGTTCATGTCTGCACAGGGCCAGGCTCACTCACGGTAGAGCAGAGGCAGCTGGTATGTGCAAGCTACAGCTCTGCAGGTTAACTGATTCTGCACTGATTTCACACCTAACTCAGATTCATTCCAAGTTTTGCTAAAGCCATATCCATTGTAAGCACCTTATCATGGCATTCTGGACAGAAAGCTAGAAAACACTTTAGCTGTCCAAAGAAGTTAAAGGGAGCTAATATCAGAATCAATAACAGTTCTAGAGAAGGAATCTTTTCCAGAACTATTCAGTGCACTGTCATAGGCCCTTCAGATCTTACTCTGGTTTCTACTCTGGAGCAAAAGACAGGCACTAAGGCCTAGAATTTGATCTTCTACTGATGAAGTACAGCTCAGTGTTACATTTGATTTACACTAGACAGATAAATAATAGCAGAGATTCTTTAGGCCAGGCCATGCTAGAAAGGACAGAGTGTGGTAGATAGTCAGTGCTGATCTGGCTCTCTGCCTCACATATTTTTCTACTTGTAACAGAATTTACCCAAAGAAGAGAGATTCAAATGTGTCAAAAGTACCTCATTGAACTCTTCAAAGGTAAGTTTTAATGTGGAAGTAAACTTCTGCTCTATTCTGCTTTATTCTACTCTTCTGCTACAAGTTTAAGGATTAAGCAGTCCAAGACTGGTTGGAAACAGTCAGAGAAACAATACTACATTCAATCCCCAGTATTATCAGCATTAGATTATGATATAAACCCAGACACTGGTAAAGCTGGTAGTCTAGTTAAAATAGGAGGACCAGGAGGCAAATGACTGACTTTTACTATGGCCTCTGTAAAAAGGGGAAAATGACTTTCCTTGTCCAGTCATCATCAGTAATTGCTCCTGCCTTCCCACCTCTGTGTAGTTGGATGTTTGGAGAGATCTGTCTAGAAGCACCCACATTCTTGGTTACATTTACTAGCAGTTTTGCCAAGGTTATGAACAAGTCACCAGAGCACTGAACATAGAGCAAAGCTCTCCTGAGCTGCTACCTGGGCAACTAGACCTTTCAGATATTCTTGCTTGAGTCTTATGCATCTTAGTTTCGCTGGGAAAGATGACCAACCATCAGTGCAGCCCTGTTCTTGTTGCGGAGAGCATTCAGCTTTGCACTCACGTCGTCATCAAGCGATAATCACTGTTTGCACTAGTTGCCATGTCCACCACAAAAGCAGAATGAAAATAGGGAGAGAGGGAATCACCAATTGCTGCTTTTTCTCCCCTTCCCCATGCAAATGTGTTACTTCAAGGGTTTTCATACTGATCAAACAGCATTCGATGTATAGCCAGGAAGGCCTGTGTCCTTCTGCAGGGATGTGCAGCAGCGTGGGAGCACCACGACCGAGGGCATCTGGGAGTACCTTGGAGCATGCAATCCCACACCCTATATGGCCACATTGGAGCATCCTCACCTCACAGGCCGTGAATGACAGTTCAGGAATGTGCATTGTGCATGTCAGGCAGATGGGTGCAAGGCACCCCCTTATCCCAACCCCCATCCTGGGGAGCAGCGTGTCCAAACGGTGCTAAACCCAAATAAAAATATCAGGAGAGAGGAGGGGGAAAAGCTTGGCTTTCCAGGCCCCTGCTCACTTCTCCTTCCCCCGGCCAGCCTCCAGTCCCTTAGGGGTACTTACTCCTCATGCCCTTTGCAGAGGAAGAAGAGGGTCCGCCAGGCCTGCACTGTGGCCAGCAGCAGGGAGAGGAGCCCGGTGAAGATGCTGAAGCGGCAGGCGGCCTCGGGCCCCCACTCCTGCACAGTGAAGCGCTGCCGCTCCACGGTGAGGTTGGCGTTGAGCCACATGCCCTCAGTGAAGAGCAGGCAGCGGCCGTGGAAGTCGTTGCCATTCTCGGAGAGCGGCACCACCACGATGAAGCTGAAGAGGAAGGCGAGGAAGTAGCAGATGCACTGAGCGAAGAGGAAATTGTTGAGCGCCATGTCCGCGGCGCCGCGCAGGCAGGGAGAGGAGGAGGGGGGATGGAGAGAGGGATGCAGGGAGGGAGGCAGCCTGCAGCAGCAGGGGGTGGGCAGGGAGGATGCGCAGTGCAATGCAAAGCGATGCAATGCAATGAGATGCAAGACGTCCTCCGGGCACAGTTTTTGCCTTTCCCCTAGCCAGAGATGCCCTCTCTACCTAAATCCTGAGGGCTGCAGGGGCTGGGGTGAAAAGAGAGGAAAGGCTACTGCAGAAGATCTCTTTTCCTAGGGAAAATCATTGCTGCTGTACCCCAGTGCCCCAAGGGTTAAATAATCAGTGCCTCCCCAGCAGGGCTGGGTGCCACTTCACTGGGGTAAGCTCCTAACCCCATCGGGTGTTGATGTCACCCAGGCTGGTGCCTGTGGCAAATCCTCCTCCAGAAGAAAAATAACCTCACACTGACTACTAGATTCCAGTACGATTTGGCCCATTAATATATATATATATATAATTAAAAAATACTACTGGGTGATTTTGCAAACATTTAGCATCCCTGTCTCTACTCTTGCCACAACAGATATCTGAAACCTCTAGAGCAGAAAGTCTGCCAGAGTGCCTTGTCCTGGTATCCTCTATCCTATGTCTCTTTCCCCCAAAACCACAGTAGAAGTCATGAACGGGAAGGAAATTAATCATTCCCAACATCTGCTCCCAGCATCCCTGTAACTCTCTGAGGTATGGAACTTCTATCCCAGCCACCCTCAAACAAAGCTTTTGGCCACCAGCCCAAATAGGAGCAATAAAGGATATGGTGCACAGGGACCCTGGAACCTGCAGACCCAGTGGTTTTGTTTCTAGCCCAGATAGTCCATCCTATGTACAAGATATATACAAGACATGACAGGCCAGAAAGCTCACAAGAGCTGGGATATCTTGTTGATCCCCTGTTGCCTTGGGCAGATGAAGTATGTGTGAGGTAAATAAAATAACCCCGAGTAGGATCAGGGCAGAAAATGGGCAGATTCCCTCTCATTGCATTTGTACCATCATCCTCAGGGCTCAGCAGTTTTGACAGTGAAATCACTCAAATGAGGCCCCAAAACATGGTAGGTGACCAAAGCTCCCTTGGGCTAGATGTTATGCGATGGGCGTCAGAAAGGAAGCTACTGGGGCAAAATCAATATCAGTCACCACCATCATCCACATCAAAGTCATTTTCTAATCTAATTTCCTGATAAGATACAGTCTGAGCTCAATTGCAGGTCTTGCATCACTTCTTAATTCCAGATCTACTTTTACTCATTTAATTCCCAGATAGTGTTTAAAGGAGAAGAGAATATTAATACAACTTCTTTTTAAATTATTTCCAATGATTCTTATCATGAAATCTTTATCTGTACAGAGAAATATTTTTTGTTTAGATCCTGCTTCTTGAATAGAAACTTTTGTCAGGATATCCCTGTCTGATGAAACGTGGCAGGCCATTTTTCTGATCCTTTCCTAACTCTGATCATCAAAGATTGTATTTCAGTTTTGCAAGATGAGTCATAGAGCACTGGCCTGAGCCTGTAAGAACAGACATGCATCCTAATAAAAAAGATTTTGCTGATGTTTTGGAGTCCAGTATTAAGGAGGAAGGATTGTTGCTCTTAACTCTACTTCTGAGACAGCTTCGCAAAAGATTTTGTCCTGTATATAGCAGGATATCATATATGGACTGAGATGGAAAATTATTTTCTTTGAAACTTGACACAACAGATTTGCCAGATGACAGTTCTGGGAGGTCAACGCAAACATAAAAGCTGAGTTTTTGCTTACAGCATAGCCCACAGAAGAGACCAGAAGATGCCCAGGGCACTTTGCCTCAGGAAAGCCCAGCGCTCACATGTTACCAGCAGCAGCTCTAGGCTTCTGCTGCAGGACACTTGCAGGGCTAAATAGTGGGGGTCACTTATAGATCATGTAGGGTTGTCTTTCCTTGTGAAACAAGCTCAAAGCAGTATTTATTTCAGTTGCATAAGATGCAAATAGGCATTTGCAGTTGTTTGCAGACTTGTATAACATAGCTGCTGCACTCCGGTGACTGTCAGTCCCTGATGTGCAGTGGGCTGGGTGGAGAGACCACACACGAGTGCACGGAGTGGGGTCCAAACTTGGCACCTCTCACTCATTCCACAGCCAATGATATTTCTCATGCTCTACTCTCATGTAAATCCTAATAACCATCACACTGAGCATTTTTACTGGAATAAAATTGGTGGTATTCTAATAAATAAATAAATAAATAAATAGGATTATTTTCTTTGCAATGGCAAACTAGGGAAGAGATGATATGACAGAGGTCCGTAAAACCAAGATAAGGTCTTGATCAAGACAGTTCATCTTTCCTCATGTCACAGGGAATACAGTACATAAATAAACAGACCAGAGAGAAATTTTGAAACAAAAAGATGAACATCTTTCTCACAGCACATAATTAATCTGTGTGCAATTAATCTTTGAACTCAACACAGAGCCCCCAAAATAAACATCAGAAATAAAGATTAGATGAGTTAATGGGAGAAAAAATAATACTAGCCAGTGCTACTGAATGCACAGTGAGGGAAGAAACTTCAGCTCAGGAGATCTCAAAACTGCAGGTTGCTGGTTGGAATCACCGCCAATTTGCTGCCTTTATGTGAGAGCCTGCAGGCCATGCACCCAAGGGGACCCTGTGTGATGTTAGATGAGAGATGAGTTGCACATCAGTACAGAGGACAATGTCCAAAGACCATAAATTCTATTTGTCTGGAAAGAAAAGTCATAGAAGCACAGCAGGCTGCAAGATCCATTGCTATTGCCACCTTACAGGTAAGCAGAAAAGCAACATGGATAAATCAGGATTTTATACCAGATTTGCAAGATTTCCTCTCTGTCCCATATCTCCATCTTGCCGTCTGTCTAAGCCCCTGTGGATTAAGTAACGCTATGAGCTGGACTGACATGGGATGACAGATGAGAGCTGTGATTTTGACTGTACCGCTCCATGCTCCCACTCAAGCCATTAATTACGCCACTTGCCACGAACAGTGCTCTCAAGTTGATATTTGTGAGGCAAGTGATGAATTTCCTCTCCTCCTGATAGCTCATTAGGACATGTTTTATTATGGGAAAATTTGCTGAGGAGTTAATTATTCAGGCAAAAACTTTTTTTGTGAGCAACTTCATTCATTTATGTATTTCTTTTCCTTTGGATATATCATTTCTACCGTCCAAGAAAAATAATGTCTCTCTGTTTCGAAGATGGCTACCGTCTTGGTGTCGGTGATGTATTGATCATCCTCTGGGGAGAGGTTCTGCAATTCCTGTGCAGAAGGCTGCCTAGGGAGCAGTCTGTCTGTGCTACGGACAGAAAGATCCAATGGGAATAGTTGTTTTGGAGCAAGCCCATCTGCCATTTGAAGTGAGCTTCTCTTCTCCTACTCTACTGGAGCCAAAAGAATGCTGGGGCCCATTTTATCAAATGATTTAGCAAATACAGCTTGTCCATTAAATATGGCAACCCGGCTCCAGGATCTAGTCTGTTCTATTATTATATTAAATATTATCATTATTCCACAAGTCTTGACCTATATTTGTTCACAGAGACTAATAGAAAGGACAGAAGTATCCCACATGTCCTCTTATGTTAGTTACCATAAACACTGCCTTTGGGGAGAGGTTATAGTCATTATCTCATGATAATTACCATATTTAAGAAGGTGGCTGCCACTAGTTCTGAGGGCTTATAGATGAAGTACCTAATTGTCAGGTGTCTGTTATATCCACATTTCTTCACAGATGCTATAGCATCATGAATCTCTTAGAGCATCTGGGAACATCTTGACATTTTGATTTCTTTTTGTGCAAATATTTTTAAATTTCCTTCTTTTTTTTTCAAAGAGAGCTTTCTTGTCTGAAAGGAGATTATGGACAGTGAAGGTGCAATGCTGATAGACATTAATGGAGCAGTTCTATGGAAGAAACTGAGTGTCATTAATGCATCCAAATACAATAGCCCCTTCATTTTGAAATCCTCTCAGAAAACAAGCATACAATTCCTCTTGCATTCTCAACCAAACAAGGCTTGTCTGTAGTGAAAATATAAATTAAAATACAAAAAAAAAAAGAAAAGGAAAAAAAAGATGCTTGAGCTTTTCAGAGCATCATTAACTCTAAACTGTGAGCAATCAGTGCATGTAAAACTTCATGCAGCATTGTACAATCTACTAAAGCTAGAGCAGTTAGAAAGGTGGTAATCTCAAAATTGCACATTATTTGCTCACCTTCTCTCCTGTGCTTTTTGATGAGTCAGAGGTAATGGCAATGGAAGTATGAAGTCTAGTAACCCTGCGATCTCAGAATTTGCATTTGGCTGCATTGCACAGATGAAGATTGGGCCGAAAAAAGCAAGCTTTGGAGACTGCTTAACAAAATAGAAAGAATAAAAGGGAAGAAAAAGATGAAAAAAAAAGAGACTAGTAAATTGTGAGCCTACAGAATATAAGCAATCAAAATGCAGACAGGTTAGTAATGCAACTCTGTACCACTTGGGATTAAAATGGGTCATGGAATGGGTCACATCTGCAGTTTAACCCATGACCTGCAAAGCCTGCATCATCATGAGCCCCTAAGGCCAGGCAGGCGATGAGTGCTGATACTTTTGACAATACCAGATCTGCACAAAATGCTGTATTTCAGTGCAAAAGCTTTCCCTGTTTGGAGACATTAAGCCTCCACACCCCCTCGTATACTTATAGAGGTGTTTGTCCCAGTGTTCTTCTCTGTGCCAAATACATTTTCTTCTACCTGCATTCCTCCAGACAGTTACTTGGACACCCAATTTTCCTTGATAAGGAGCAGCTATTCTAGCTATTCTGTGCTGTGTTGGATGTAGGAGTGCAGAGTCAGGACCCAAACTGGTGTAATGGGGCTCAATCTTATTAATTCAGGTTAAAATACAAGGACAACAAAAGGGAATTGCACTTTCTGAGCCTGATGTAGGGGCTGCCAAGTGAACACAATGTTGCTGCTTCTGAAAATGCTCTTTCTGAAAATACTGCTTGCATTTTTTCCCAAAGATCCCAAAGAAATGCTTTCCAGCCCTAATAAGGTTTTGAAGAATTTCAGCCTTTACGGCTTTTGGCTTTCCTTGCAATATCACTTTTATGTGCAGCCATTAACTAATTTGTATCTTAAGGTCATTTCCCTAGGCAATTCTCAAGGTCGGTAATCAAGGGTCCATCACAAAGCCAGCTGAAAAGCAGCAAGGAAAATCCTTGTTCTCTAAACTGTTCCATGTTTTTAAATGGTTTATCGTTGTGGCTAAATAGGTTTTAGGTTACAGTGGGAGACATAGCAAAGTATCTCTGTTGCTGATTCTAGTTAAATGTAGTTGGATCATATTTTAGAAAAAAAGGAAAAAGTTGAAAATCCTTGTCCAAATATCTTGATGCTGCAAATTAGTATAACTCAATCATTATTAATGCTACTGGAGTAATTTATACTGAACGAGGTGGTGACCCACCTGTTCTCAGCAGTTTCTTTTCTACACACATAGCCATATATACTAAGAATAGCTAACGAATAGCATGCTAATTAATAGCATGTACTTGCTTTATGTGTGACATACTGTACCATGCATTGATTTTCAATCTGCTCAAACAGGTATTTGTCATGCAGGCTGGAAGTCTGATGTGAAAAATACCCTGTTCATTTTCCATGACAATTATTAACACCAAGCTAGTC
>JAUBOD010000445.1:323580-348479 GCA_032353885.1 Nothura maculosa | reverse complement strand
AGTTTTTGGGCTCATTTTTAAAAAAAAAATCTGCTGAAAGACTTAAATATCAGTTTTGTTAAGCTCTGCCTAAATTTCCTATTAAATGAACAAAAGCTGAAATTAGCATAACAGAAATCTCTTTCCCTGCACACTTTCCTACACTTACAGTTTTAGTGCCTCACGTCCAGACTACTTTTGCTACATAGATATTCAGGAAGTCCACAGCAGTTCCAGCAGAATCAGCAGGATCTGGCCTGATTTCCTAAGGGCAATGCTTACAATTTTACAAAGCATACAAGGTCAGACCTGCAGCACTTCATTACATCTCTGCTGACTTCATCTGGACACACAAGGGCTTCGGTTTTGTGGCTATGGATAAAAACCTGTTGTAATGACCCATCTTTCATCTTGAGTTTGGCCTTGTGCGGAAATGATTGATTTATGCAGCCCCAAGACACTTCGCTTCACAAAATCCAGCCCACAAATGTCTTTTCCACCATGCATCAAAACAGGCAGGTGAGGGGCAAGGTGATGCAGTAAGAAGGAAACAAGCACACAGCAGCCCAGCCTGCTAATAGCAGAAAAATGAAAGCTAGACTGTGTCTTGAAGGCCCATCCTCAAGCAAACATCCCGCCCTACCCTAAAATAACCCTCGTAGACCTTGTGACTCAGATGATCACTATGAATCAGAGCTCTTCTGAAACATTTCCTATTCCCTATGCAGGCCATTCCTACCTAACAGCAGGAAGGGTCACAAAACTCCATATGCTAACAAGAACCCAGACTCTTCAGATCCTTGAGCCAGGATTTAGGTCTAAATATGCTGCTTTATCGGTTTAATGAAACTCCTCTGGGGCTAAGTGCAGCTGTTACATGTTTGGAAGGAGGAGAAGTTTTATTTTGATTGGAAATGCCTTTTTCATTAAGCAGTGCAATGTGGAAAGAGGTTGATCCTCCTTATCTCACCCAACCAGTGTCCATCTTACTCTGCCAGGACCCATCTCTGAGCCTCTGCCTCAGATCTACTCTAAAAACTTAATGAAATTCAGTTAGAAATTAGTCTTTTCTTCAGTTATTTTTCTGATGAGTAACTCTGTCGTATCAGTGGCTGAGTCATAAGAAAAAAAGCTTTATGTTGAGAGAGCAGCTATGGAAACACCCCACCACATCAGCTTTTTGACTGCAGGGTTCAGATGTTTCAGATAAAGCAGTTTATACCACAATTAGCACCAAACCTGTCACAATCCAAGGATAAATGTTTTGAAAATGTTAGCGAGTGTTAGCAATGTTATCATAACTGCAAGGAACAGGAGCAGAAATGCACACAGTACAGCAGACTGGTTTTACTGGTCTCATGCTACATCATCCCCTGAGAATGTAGATTATCTAAACATCAAAGTATCTTGCAGGCTGTGCTGCTATCCTCCACTATAACCTTGGAAAAGTTAGACTTTCAAGACCTAGTAACAGTCCAGAGCTCTTTTAAGAAAGAAATCTGATCCCAATTTACTGAACATTTGTGCATGGCAGTTCACTTTGCTGATTGGGATTCAGATGGTAAGTGAGTCCTTTTAGAAGAACAGCCCCTGTTGCAGGGAAGAACACAAGAAGACTTAGATGACCTCTGAGGTCCCTTCCAACCTTAAGCATTCTATGATTCTATGATTCTACTGTGGGTCCATCTGTGGACCTTATACTCTATGGGATTATATTCTATATTTAATAGCAATGAACCTTAGGAAATAAGGACATGGCAAAATAATCTCAGTATTTTTCCAGTCTATTTCCAGTTTATGGATTTTCTGAGTCAGAGCTTGTATCTTAGCTTTTAATAGTCTCAGGGGACTTTTATTTCTTGACTTAGTCTAATTACTCTGTGAGGCCTTTAAAAATTCTTTAGTGTCTACACCAAAGCAGTTAACACTGCAGCTTAATGCCACATCACAGGGAAAAATACTTCATTTTGTTTATTAATTTACTAGATTTTAAAAAAAAAATGTTCAATCTGTTACCCTAGATTCTCATTTGGAGGGAAAAAAATGTGAATAATTTTATTTTTTATTCAACTTCTCCATTTCACTTCTGCTATCATAGATTATTTCAATCTGTATTGACTTTTCCGAGTGAATATGCACTCTTCTCACATGGAAGCTGTCCTACTCCTTTTGTTGCCCTTCAGCTTCGTTTTTGAGCAGGGCAGTTAAGAAGTGTGTGCACTGTCCCAGGTGTGCACTGTCCCAGATGTAAAAGTAAAATATTTCTACAATGGCTTGCTTTCTCTGTTGTGATATCTTTCTCTTTTAACAACATCTAACATTTGATTTGGCATTTTCTTTCTGCACTGAGCTGACAGGGCTATATGTGATGAGTCTAAACTCTTATTTCTGAAAGGCAATAGCTAATATGAGACCTCACTGCTGGACACGGTTAGGACTGTTTTGTTTTCTTTAAGTACATGAATCACATCTGCTATTTTACTATTCATCCAATGAGCATTATGAGATCCTTCTGTTATTCTCTGCTGTCAGTTTTAATTGTTATTTTTCTCAGTAAATCCTGCATCATCAGGAAATATCATTACTCCCAGATTCACACCTCTTCCAGATCATTTATGGTGTAATGAAAATGAATCCACCATACATCACTATGGCAGTTTATTAGTCTGAACTGTGAAAACTGATAAAGTCTTCCTACTTTTTGCTTCCTATATTTTACCCAGTCATTGATCCATGAAACTTACTTCCTTTTGATTGATTGGTTCCTTGATTCATTTTTTTTCTTTTATATTGTGACCAGTAATTTAATCCTCTGTTGCTTTTTCCTAACAATTTTCCTAGGTCAGTTTGAAGTTCCCTAGTTTCCTGTATCCCCATCCAGACACATCTAGCTGTTGAGTTGTTCTCAAAATCTATTCTCTCGCTATTATGTATCTTCATGACATTTGAGGAAATAATCTGCTACTCATTATGGATTTACCTTTAAGTTGTTTTTCCTTTCCTTGTCCTTTCAAGACAGTACTTGCTTCTCCAGAGCATTGATACCATGACTAGCAAAATATGCATTGTGCAAAAGTAATATTAGTAGTAAATATTAAAATAACAGCTAATTATAAAGGCCCTCTTATTTTAATGCCACAAAACCTCAGCATAAATGCTGGTGGCAGTTGAGTGTTTATGCATTCAGATAGATGCCATGTACTGAGTCATACATGTCATCAGCTCTCCTGCTGGAACAGATCTCTCTGTTCTTGGCCCAAACATTGAAACATACACAAAAAACTGTGAAGCAATTATAATTTTTGTGTTGTTTTGCCATGCGACATGTGTAAAAGACAAGTTATTCATGCCAAGCTATGAGAAGTTTTACTGAAAAACTCTTGCCTAACACCAATCAGTATTGATTGTAATGAAAATTTCTATGCAAAAACTATTTCGGCCAGTAAAAAAAACTGATGATCTTGAAAAAGACCCACTCTGGTTTGTGTTATTCTCAGGTGCTTTATTCTCTTAGTTACAGAAGTTTTGAATAAAGTTCCACTACAGACATTTGGGCAAAGGCGAAAATAGCAACATTACAAACATTCTGTATCTTAAGCAAGGGACTTTCTGCCTCTGCAGAACAGCAACCCAGATTTTGCTTGCATTATAATCACATAAAGAACTGTATGTTATGCCTCAAAATCATTTGGCAGATAAGTTATCAAGGACTATCACCAACCTGCAGACTAGCATTGCTTTAAGTGTTAAGCAGATGGTACTACTGTATTGTCAGAGCTTCTTGGACATCTAAGGATGGACCACAGAAGTCGGACTGTCCCTCCTTTACATGTGCCCAAAGGCATAGAGACCACATCTAGACACTTTTCTTAGCATGTGGCTCAAATCACCTGCACAGACCAAACTCCAAGCCTCCATGCTAACTGTGTATTGACCATAAGCAGCTCAAGGATTCAGTCCTTGACGATTCAGTCAAGGATTTAATAGAAACAGAAGAGATTGGCAGGGATAGGAGAGATAAGTGACAAACTAGTTTAGTGTAAGTAGAGAACTTTCCTCTAAAACAATTGGGGAATATTTTTATTCTTTTTTACTGAGCTCAGAATTCAGAGCTTGTTGCCTCTGTGGTGAGATGGACACTAGCTTGGCCAAGAAACAGCAGAGATACAAAATGACCGTTCCCTTGCAGCTAGCGTGTTAATGGGAAACAAGCTGACTGCAGCCTCACACTGAGTCCAGCCATAGCCCTATTACAATCAAGCATGATGTATGCATGTACAACAGCCAACAAATATCCCAAGCCATTGTAGAGTCACATTATAGGTCAGCCTTTGTTTTGCTGAGTGTACTAGCTTTGAAAGAGAGCCTTTGTAAATGAAAATGGCCTGATGTTTGTATCAGTTTCCCTCCCAAAAATGAAGATTTTTTTTATCCTGCATTTCTTCCAAAAGCACACACTAGGCCTAAGTCTTGTTCTCACAAAGGGACTGTGTTTGGGTGCTTTCAGTTAGAACACTGATTTTATTTATCAAAAATGAGCTCAAAACTTGGTACCATGTCGGTACTTAATATGCAGAACAGGTTGCTCTTTAGCAAGCTGGGATGGTGGGATCATAAAGGAGAAAGAACCATTCCTTCCTCTGCAATAGCACTTGCATCCTTCCATCAATTCAGGCAATTTCACTCCATCAGGAGGAGCTCAGCACAGAACAATGTCTGAAAATAATAAATCCAATCCTGTACTCAAAAGCAGAACAAAGACTTTCTGGGGAAACAGTGAGTCAGTCTTCTAAAGACATCATGTCAAAGGATCGATACTGAAATGGCTCTGCAGATGGTGGAGGACTTCAGCTGCGTGTGAGAAGCAGGCTGGAATAAAGCCCAGGAACATAAGAACAGCTGTGCTTGGACATGTCAAAGTCTGCGTCCAACTAGCCCCGCATTTAGTCTCCAAGAGTGGCCAAACAAGATGCCTTCCAGTTGCTAGCCCTGTCTAACTAGAGGATATGCCTGTAGTTGTAATGATCATGTATAATGATACCTTTCCTCCCCACCAGAATACCTCCCCAGCCTCCAGCATATTGTAACTTAGAGACTTCCTGAGCCAGAGGGGGTATCTTAATAGCGCTCAGTCCATTTTTCTCGCATGAATTCTAGCAACCCCAGAATCCTGCAGCAAGGAGTTCTACAACTTAATTTCTTGTGTGAAGTATCACCTCCTGTTGCTCACCTCGAACCTGTCTCGGTTTCCCCTGAGGTCCTCTAATTCTTTTGCTGGAATAAAGTTGTAACTGAACAAATCTACTGTAATTTGCTGGATCAAACTATTGTGTCAAACAACTTGCAGAGTCTAAATCTACATCTATATCTGCATGCCTACTATCATAGATAAGGAAAAAAAGAAACAGGAACTGTGTCATGAATCTGGTAATTTGGCCATATTTGCTCTCCGTAACATATGAGCACTAAGCTGGATCTTGCTTCTTCCTGCAGCTCAAAATCCAAAGTTGGGAGGAAGGAGTCTTCCCTATAAGATACCACAAAACCTACCAAGCCTATCAAATAACCAACCTTTTCTCTCCAAATATATGAAATATTCTGTGAATAGAGAATGTAAAAAGAGATATTAAGCCACAGTGAGCCATCGTAATGAAATGAGAGATTGACAGAGTCTGACAGGTAAGTAACTGATATAGAGGAAGAAAGAGGGAAGCGCAGGAGAGGTGATATATCCAAAATCATACCCATCCCATACTGTGCAGCAGCTGTCTTTGACCAGTCCCCAAAATCACAGGGCAAAAACATATATCACAGTCCTTCTTCATGCCTTCAGATTATGGAAAAAGCTTTAAATAAAATGAAAGGAGAATTTAAGGCTAGATCTTTTCTTGTTCACTGAGTCCAGGTTTTGCTATTGCAGGCAAACTGTTCATCCATCGCTTTCCATAAAGCAATGAAGCTCCCTTTTAACTTAGGCTAGGATTCTTTTTTTATCTTTCATCTCTTGTCCCATATATCACATTTCTGACCATTAGAAAACCTCTTCCCACCCCTAGTGTAAATCTGCTCATTCCTCATTTGTCCTCATTTGTTCTTGTGCCAGTATAATTCACAAGCTTGAATAGCTGCTGGGGTTTGTTCCTGTGCCTTTCCTAAAACATTTAGATATGATCACATCCCCTCTTGATCCTTGTTTTGCTACGCCATATCAGGCAAAATCTTTTAATCTCATGTGGTAAAACAGCACTATCATTCCCCTTCTCAGCATCTGTTCCACTTTAAATTTATCGTTCTGGGAATTATCGTGAATTACATGCAGGGTTTCAAAGGATGCTCCTAGCTGAGTTATTAGCAGTAGAGACCTGAACTCTGTTGAGCTGGACATAAAAGCAGAAGGCTTTCCTGCCAGAGCTAGAAACATTTCCAGCTTCCAGCAGACTCATAAATCTTCATGCAGACAGCTACAAAGTAAGGACAGGGAGCCACGTGGGATGTATGCATGCAATTCCACTGCCATGCTGAGGTCCCATCAGCAAATGGGATATGCAAAGGTACTGTCTGGGAATATTTGCTCCTGAGTTTTCAGCTGTTTCCCTTATCAGTGGAAAGGGAAAGAAAGAACAGTGTTACCACGTACCTGGAAGAGCACCAGGTACACTGGGCAATATGATAGATTTACAGGAAAGCCAGAGCATTTCAGTCCAAAAGTATCTTCTGTTAGGCCACATCTTGAGTAACTCAGTGCAGCACAGCCCAGAACTAAAAAATCCATTATAGAGGAAATATATTCATTAACCTTGAGCTATAGTCATGTAAATTATGTAGAAATCTGGGAGGAGGGTGGGGGAGAGGAGTGAAGAGACTGACTTTAATGTCTTCTTTAACTGCAGTGGACTTTTGTTCTGGAAGCTTTTAGCTTCTTTGAATTTGTGTTTGAAATGCAATCACTGTTGCTGGGGAAATAAACATCATGGCACATAAAAAAATGCTATCAAGTGGGGAGTAAGCAATGGGAGCAGATGAGCTTGCAAAACAAAAGATGCTCTCATTCTCTAAGTGTTGTGTCTAACAAAACAAAATATGAGGCAGAGTGATGGAAAACATCTTAGAAAAATTGACTGTGCTTAGCTGCATCATATAATAGGACGTCAGTGAGTCTTTATCTAAATTGCACATTCTGAGGCATTTCACCCATTCTGTGCCTCTAGGCTTCATAAATGTTTTTTTTCCCTAAATCTGCCTCCCATTACAAAATGTGTGCCTAAAATCCTTGTGTATGTACGTACCCATTACCAACATACAAACACTAGATTGCTTCCCTGTGTTCTTGCTTAATCTCTTGTGATTCAAGGAATGCTGAAAAACAAAGATTATTGTGTACATCTTGATATTACAGATAATATCCTTGCCTTGGAGGCTCTTATCTCTTGTGCAGCCCCTCCTCCAGCAAAATTCAAATGCTGCAACTACTTTGAGAATCAAAATCCAAAGGACTTCTGTGTCTGTCCTCCCCTGTAAGCACAAGGGAAGAAGTCAAATATCGTTCTGCATAGAACAAGCTCTTAACATTGCCACATTGCCCATTGCCACAATTGAGTTCTACTTGAATCCCAGAGGGAACAAAACACAAAAGCAGCTCTCGTCATGAGACCTTGGGACTACAATTCCTACAGCTGTGCAGCAATGACATGCTTCGCGTGGCAGATCTCTATCTGAACCTAAGCTAACAATTGGGAAGAGGAATGTTTGCACAAACACTGATGTCTCACAGACATTCCTGAGCTCTTCTGCAGCTACCCGCCTCCTTGTCGAAAGGCCAACATGTTTCAATGCTGTTGGGGCACAGAACACAAGCATAAGTAAAACCTGGAACTTGATGTGGATCCCAGAGCAGCAGGGAGAAGCTAAGTTCTGAGAGAAAAAGCTGATACAAATGTTAGTGTGTGTAGTGAGAAGGAAGACCAAGACTAGCTGAGCTGATACTTGTTCATTCCACTGAAAAAGTTACATTTTAAGAATTCAGTTCAGCTAGGACTACCATCCCACAGAATTCAGCATCATGCCTCCCACATCTGGTGGCGTTTCCTTCAATCCTGTTTGCTGTACAACTGGGCTACATAGAGCCAGCATGTGATCCTCCATTACTTGATGAGAAGACAACAGTGGGGTCACCAGTCCTAGTCTGGTGCTTGGAACTTCTGCTCCCAGCTCCTCTCCCAGCCTTGCTGATTGAGCCTAGGCAAGCAGGTTACTGGTGAAGACTTCCACTACCAGCAGTGGTTACTGCCGTCAGCTTTTCTGCTTGAATCAAAGTTAAAAATGGTCAACTGCAGTTTGGAATGCTTACTGTCACAGAACAGCTGGATGTATGCAAGGAGAAGATGATCCATGCAGCAGATTCCTGTTTGCACATTGAGGAGCTATCTGGCAATGGTACAACCACGCGAGCAGTGAGGCACAGCTCACAGCTGTTTCAACATTACCAGTGCTCAGGAAGGCTGAACAAGGGACAGTAAACCAGAAATGAGCAGGGGCAAGATCAATGTCATTTTTCTCATGGAAATAGAGCTACAGAGAGACGTTCCATAGAGCATTTGGCAAACACATCCTCTCCAGGGCAGGCTCATGAGGAGCCCAGGGAGAGCTCAGCCTGCTTTCCAAGGATGGGAAGTTTCCAAATGCAGATGCAGGCTGGGGAAGCAGCTCGGCTCCTGCATTCCCGCAGCCCATCACATGTGCATCCAGCCCCGGACACACATGCACAATGTGGCTTTATCCAAACAAAAGAGCATTTGTGAGCTCCTTACTCGCCCCCACACTCATATCTGCTTCTCAAATCCTTCAGAAAGGATTTTGGTGAAAAAAAAGAAGGCATTTCTACAGCATTTCATTTTCTCCCATTGACCTCCTTTTCTGAGCTTTGCTTTTGACCCCTAAATGACTGAGATCTTTCACAGGTCAGAGCTAATAAGTGATCTTTTATAAGTAATTTTAGGGTCACATGCACTCGTCTCCCTCATGCCCAGATCAGGAAGCACAACTGACAATTATTTTTTGGCAGAGTAGGGATGAGTAGGGCAATGATGTATAAAGGAAGGGGAACCAGTTCCTTTTCCCTCTTTTACCTGCCCCGAATATAAGTCAGGGTGCGCAGCAGGTGTCCTGGGGGTAACACGGCCCCTCTGCTGCTCCAGGGCCCTATGGACACAACTGCTAGACAGATTAAAGGCTTTCCTGGCTATTCCCATAGCACATGGAATTAGTAAGTGGGAGACAGGCCATAAACCTGACACTGAAATTGCCCTGAAGGCTGTGTGAGTGAGAGGAGACCCAAGAGCATGTCCATCAGGGCAAGGCACGAGGCCTGCTCCCACGTGGCCAGTCCTACTTCCATGCGGCCAGGCCTGCTCCTACACTAGGGCAACCCCACAAAAATAACGGAAGAGACAAAAGCAAAAGAGAAGAAAACCAGCTCTGAATGTGGAAGATATGGGTTCTCTGTTCCTCTTCATACAATGAAACAGCAAAAACATGCATGGAAGGAAAAAAAGGCAAAATGGAAAACAAAAGCAGCAGCAAAAGAGAAAAATTCCAAAGTAGCAAATAACAGTTTCAATTTCATGTTTAAATCTTTTGAGGAAGATTCCAGGGGACACAGTCATCATTTTCATTCTGCCATATAGAGCAAACTGGGTACCCACTTGGGTGTTGCAAAAGATACCAATTTAGAAACATTTATTTTTTGTAGAAGACTAGCAAAAGAGTTGTGCTGGCTAACAGCAGGCCCTAGGAGATATAGTCTTCTTCTCTTTCCCTATTCTCCCACTGGAAACAAATGATTTTTTAATGAGAAAACAGTAAACTCTCATCTCACTTTCTTATTTGATGTCTCCAAGATGCCCAGTGCTGTGTTCCTACCCTGCAACTACCCTGTAGTCTCCTGAGATCCAACCTGAAGGTCTAAGTCTTGGCTCTCACCAGCTTGAGGCAGCCCTCTGCAAAATCCTTTATTGTGGCTTTTACTCCAATTGTCTCCCTCTGCCCACCCCTGATTTCTCCAGCCAGGTTTCCACTCAGGCTGCAAGCCCAGCACTCCTTGCTGGATCTTGGCCAGAAACCAGAAAGGAGCCAAGCTCCCTTCACCGGAGAAACCACTCCCAACTCATGAAAGAAAACAAACTTTTCCATCAAACCCTCCTACTTGACTAATAATATGCAGGGTTAATTCCACTGTTTATCTTGAGCATTTTACAGAAGGTAAAGATATCTCTCTCTTCTTTTCGCAGAGGTAGAAACTGAAGCGCTTCAGCTGCTGGCAAACAGCAGACCAGGGGCAAGCTCCTCAGATGAGGGTCTGATCATACGGGATCTCTGACCACTGGGGTAGCCTGTTCCAGGGTTTCAAGATTTCCCCCATCCCTGCTGGCCCTAGGAGGCAGGTTTGGGGACTCAAGCCCTGTTTCCCAGACAGGAGTGCAAGCCAGCTGGCACTGGCACCTATAGTGCAGAAGTAGGATGCTCCAGCAGCCGGTGGCTGTGGCCCGGGACCAGCAGCCACCAAACGCCTTTGACTGGGGTAGTGGGACCTTTGGCCGGGGTAGTGGGACCTTTGGCAGGGGTAATGGGAAGAGCACCTAGGTTTGCGATGCCCGCAGTGCCCGGGTGACAGGGACAGGCCAGGGACCCCGGCGCGGAGGGGGCCGCGGCGGCGGGAGGAGCCGCGCGAGGAGGCGGAGCGGGGCCAAACTTCAGCGGCGGAGGCAGGGAGCACCCCGGGCCGCCCCGGCACCGCTCCGGCCCCGGCCCCGCCGCTCCCGCTCCGCCCCGGAACCGGGCGGCTCCGGCGGGCGGGCAGAACCGGCGGGCGCGGCGGCTCCGGCGGCTCCGGCGGCTCCGGCGGACGGTCCGTGCTGCTCCAGCCGGGTAAGGCCGCGCCGCGGAGGGGATGGCCGGGAGTGCCGCGGTGCTGGTGCCCGGGGAACGGCCGCGGCCGCGCTCCGGCGCCGCGGGACCCAAAGGTTGTCCGGCGCCGGCAGGTGCCGCGATGCTGGGAGGGTGGGATGCGGTCGGGACTGCGGGTGCCCTGGCGCGACGTGGAGGTGGGATATGGTCTGGATCCCAGGTATGATGCACAGGTGGGATGCGGTCCGGCATGCAGGAGTGTCAATGGGCTCTATATGTGTGATGTGATCTGACTTCCAGGAGTGACAATATGCTGTATATGAGGGGGTTGTGGTGGGTTGCAGGAGTGGCAATAAATTGAATAGGTTTTGACACGGTCTGGGTTGCAAATGTGACAATGCACTATATAGGTGGGACATGATCCGAATCAGAGGTGTAACGATACAGTATATAGGTTCATGGTTCAAACAGTGCAATATGGTCTGGACTGCAGTTGCAAAGGTACAATGTATAGGGGGGGTGTGGTGTATAGGGTGACAATGTGATGCATAGATGGGTCCCTTCATGACAGGCTGTGGCAGTTCAGCCACTAATATAATAGTTTCCAGCAGCTGTGCATAGTTCTGGAACTGGGCCAACTTTAAACTTCTATTTGGAAAGATTATCTTGTCCAGTGCCTCGCAGTCAAGGTCTGCAAAATCCTGCCCAGATTTTCTTCCGTGCTCTGTGACTCCTCATCTCCTTTTACTCAATAGCTCTGCAGTGCTGAAGTGGCATCTTGCAACACCGGCAACATGAGCCGCCTTCCAGAGCTTGGGGGAGACAGAGGAGCCCTCAGATACAGATCCTGCCAGACACACCACAAAATGGGCTTGTGGTCCTCCCAAGATAAGATCAGCACTGTGAACTGTATCTCAATTTCCTGAGATTCCTTAGATGATAGGAACTTCCCTGAATAACTGCATTCCTGGCTGTGAGGCACAGCAAGCTACCTGATGCTCTGCTCAGAAACTTCTGGCCTAAGTCGGTTAAAAAGAAAAATTGGAGTCAGCAGAATTACAGTCAAACTGAAATTGTTGTACTGAACTTGCTCACTACTTGAGCTATCTGGCCAGGAAACTCTTCTCTCCTCTTAGGCTGCCAGAGAGGCAGAGCTGAAACTTAGAGGAGGGAAAGAGAAGGGAGGGGTGCAGGAAGGTCTGAGCGTATGCTTTATTTTTATTTTCCTTTTTCTTTTTTTTTTTTAATTTTCCTTTTTGGTCTCATTATAAGTTAATAATGCAATCTAGGCTGCTGTCCAAGGATTTTGCTTCAGAAAATCCAAGCCGTGCGCAAGATCATGTTGTAAAAGATCGTATGAATGTGGGACAGGACGGGACGTCGCAAGCCAGCAAATCCCGGCACTGTACACGATTATGCCTTATTGCTGTAATTCACTTGGTCCCAGTCTGCTGCAAAGTATCAGAGCCTCTCTGAACTGCAAGTTATAAAATCTGTACCAATATACACCTTTCTCTCACTTTTTGCTTACAGAGTCTATGTGTACTTCTCCCATCCTGGTGGGATTTTTTTTGTTGTTTTTTTTTCACTCTTATCTGTATAGAAATAGTAGCCGTGTTCTCTTTGCTATGCAATGCCAAGCAAGCCAAAACTTGTAGCTGCTTTTGTCAAGGTGGCTCTGGCTGATGCCCTGGCAGTGCTGCTCCGCACGTCTGGCACTCTGCATCCCTCATGGACGAGCTGAGGTGCAAGACTGGAACCTGCCCAGTGTCACCAGCCATGAGCAAGAGATGGGAGCAGTTCAGCAGTGGCGAGCAACAGCACAGAGCAGATTTAGCAGCAAATCTGGTAGGAAATAGCATTCATTGACAGCAAATAGCATTCATGAACCTTAAGCAGTCGGGGAACTTCGGACAAATTGAATGCTAATATCAGCTCTCAGATTTAACTCCCAGTTTAATATCTTTGCTCTTAACACTTATAACAAGGTCTTGTAATAATGACTCAGAGGAAGTACCACCTACTGAATCAACAGAGTCAATTCACAGGACTGTACAGTGGCACTAAACAAATCCACTTCTGTCTGGTACAAAATACTGCAATTGGTACATGCAAACAAACCATCAGGAGCAGTTAGGTTCCGTTTATTAAAATTGGCTTTTTATCTGACAGGGTGAAAATAGGGCAATATTATGCAGACACTGGCTGTAGCCTTGCAGTCTGAAATATCCCTCACAGTGCAGAAGGGAGGCCCTCCTGATAACGCTCAGAGCAATGGAGCTGGAATGACTAGGCAGTTCTGGCTGAGAATATTATAATCATCTCAGTATTATCACTAAACTCAAGATTATTTCAGTGTGTTTCAATACTGCATGTGTAACAGCTTATCGTAAGGATGCTTGTTAAGTGTTGGAGATGAAGGTAGCCTTCATCAAGTCTCTAGAAAAAGTACTGGAAGAGAAAATACTGCAATAGAACAGGAACACAATTCTACATTTAATTATATGGAAAGCTCTCAGGTAAGCTCCAATCAAGGTGCTACAATCAAACCAAGAAAAATAAAAAAAGTTATGGCAATCCTTGAGCATTGGCTTTGCCATTTTTAGTAGATGGCGGCATCTTGCTAGTGGTTTTGGAACAAGTTTAGGCATGAGTTTTGTCATAGATGTAGGATGAAGTTCAAGGAAATATTTTTTTAAAAAAGAGGGCTGTATTTGTGTGGCTTTGAAGTGAAAATATCGCCTAGTTCTTTTTTTTCCACGGAAAAAATATCCAGTGAGCAGCAGAAAAGCCTTCTAATTGCTACCAGATGTCGTCAGCAGCAGACAAGGAGCCAATTTTATGGGACTGAATGCAGATACAAATAGGAAGAGGGTGTGTGGAATTCATGAGCCCCTGAGTCATAGCATATGATGTAGAAGAATTGCTGCCGTTAAAAGAAATGGGTTGTCTAGCGTGGCAGGTGAACGTTTGTTGCGATTTTGTCAACATAGCCTTTCACATCTGCAAACAGCTCAGAGACAGGATCTGTGCTGAGCAGCACAGGGATATTGCTATCTGATGTAACTAATCAGGCTTGTGCACAGATTCAGCTCTTTCTAGCAGTTTGATACCTGAGTTGACATTTTAAGTGTGGGAACTACTGAAACCATAGGTCAGTGGAAATCTCGAGTAGGCCACAGTGCTTGAAAAGCCATCGGAGCGTTTCATGGTATACTTTAAAGCACTTTCAGTAGCCTATGCAACTGATGATATAGGAGACCTGGCAAAGCCACACAGTGGGCGAAACCCCGTTCCAGGCGCACAGTCACCCAGCACATTGCGAAATGTTTTCAGAAGTAACAGTTTCCTTTGGAATGGGGGTTACTCCAGTACTGTCCTTTAAAAAAAAAAAAAAAAGAAAAGAAAAAGAAAAAAGAAAGAAAGAAAAAAGAAAAAAGGAAAAAGGAAATAAAGGAGAGGGTAGAGGGCAGATGAAGAACTACCAGATTTTGCAGCTGGTAGGACCTCTGCACTGTTCAGGTTGCGATCGTTATAGTGGATGTCACCAAGTGGTACTATGTTGCATTTGCTTCCTATTTAGTTGTTTGGTGTTATTTTTTAGCATAACCATTATTTTGCTTTGGCTAAAGTGTATATGGAGGAATGCTTAAGGACAGAAGAACTTGCTCTTTGCTGTGTAGCTCCACTGGAATATTTTGTTGGAGTGTCCCTGGCCAGTTCTTTGTGCCAGCAGGACATCCCTAAAGGGGATGTATGGGAAATTCCAGCCCATGGGTTGAGTAGCTGCTCGCAGGTTTAATGGCATCGACTTCTCTGAAAAGCTGCCTTACAAATCCTGCTGTACCAAGAACATGCGACCCCTGCACAGTGGAGAGAGCAGCAGAGTCTTCCTGGCCCCTCACAAGGTGCCTCTTCCCAGCAGGAGCAGCAAGGGTGATTTTATTTTTTAATTTTTAACTTCAGTGAGCGAGTTATGTTTGTCTTGGTGGAGCTGGGGAATAACTTTGTTATACTCCCCTATCTGCTAGTTAAATTGCATTATTTTTAATAAGGTGGCTATCTCTGTGCTGCTTCTGTTGTGCTGTTTTCCCCTATCTGGAAACTGGTGACTTCTTATCCCTCCTGCCTGGCCTGCCTCTCTTTTAAGTCACTTCATAGCCTTCTCCCAAGTTGGTAAGCTTTACATTAGCATTATTTTGTGATCTCCACCACCCCAGCCGACATATGAGCTTCTATAGTATAAGGTTCTATAGTATAAGGTTCTATAGTATAAGGTAGCGACTTTTTTCTTAATGAATAGTGGCCTTTTTCTTTTTTCCCACAAAGCCCAACAGGAAACCAAGGGATTCTCAGATTCCCAGCAAGATACTTCTCATGACACCACATTATATCCAACCCCAAGCTCAACTCCTTACACTTTGTGTCTCAGATCATATCTTTATTACTGTGAACTCTCCCTCAGAGGGACTTTCCTGAAGCTCCTTTAACACATTGCGGAGAGGTGTCCTCATAGATGTGACCACATTGTAGCATGGTGCCCAACACAGAGCTTGTCCTGCCTTGGAGCCCACCTGGTGCCTCCAGCCTGGTTGCAGGGTCCAGTTCCTCATGGCTGGGCACAGCTGAGAACCCCTGGCCGCTCCATCCCCGCGGGTTGTTGGTGTGAGTAATCCTCCCTCCGCCCCGGGAAAAAGCCACAATCTCCTCCTTTGTGCCTTCCTGCTCAGAAACGGCTGATTCATCCCCTGAAGCAGACTAATTGCTTCTGCTATTACAAAAAAATATAAAAAGAAAAAGTCCTTTAGAGTTTCGGCTTAACTTTCAGCTGCATATGCAATGCTATGAAATAAATGTGCTTCTGGCTGGAGCAAAAAGAGTTTGCAGGGAGAAATAAAGAAGAAAGTGGGTTGCAATGTTTCCCCAGCACTTCAGCAATTGGCTCGGCAGTTCATACCAGATGCCTTAACTTGTCATGACTTATATGATGCAGGCTAAGGAATTGAACATGCCAGGAAGGTGAGCCATGGGAGACAGGTGGTTTTGTTCCCTTTTAGCTCTTTTAACCACCTTCCTTTGGCTTCGCATTGCAAGGATGCAGCACTCACCACCTCATATATGAAGCTTGACTGAGAAATTGCTCCATTTGTTCTGCTGACGGCTGTTTTCCAGCCTGCTTGGCTCCATTCATTTGTTTATGCACTAATGGACTTTGGTTCCACATTTCAGAACAAGCTGTCCAATATTCATGAGCTATTTTGTATTTATCCAGTCCCAAAGCTTCATTTCTAAGCCCAGAAATAAATTCCTTTTTTTCTTGTTGTTTCCATTACTGGAGTTGCATTGAATATACAACTGTAACCAAGCCCAAAATGTGGCCTCTGCTTATCCATAAGAAAGCCAGAGGGGAAGGACTATCACAAAGGTAAATTGTTTTACAAACCTGCAATTCCCACACCACTCTTCTGATAACTCCTGCAAGCAGGTGTTGGTGTAAGCCACAAGTGCAGAGGTGAGTCACTTACTTATAAAATTTTACCCTCCTGTTATTTATATATTTATATATTGGGTGAGTTCAGCAGTCTTTCTGGTGGAGATCAGTGAGAGTTACGTGCTCAGCTCATATCAAGTGGTTCACTTGGGCTTCACTGGAGCTATGCAAATGTGGAGCATAAACTTGCTATAGATTTGCTATAAAAAGTCAAGCATATGACTGAACAAACAATTTCTTCTCAAAGAAATATAGGACCAAGTACTTGTTGATATAAATTATTGCACAGGAAGTACTAAGGAAGATCAAAGTGTAATTAGTAAGACATCCTGTAAGGAAGTTAAAACTGTATTTAGCAAAGCCATATTCTTTCCAGCATAAGTATATCTCATCATAAATCTGCACACTCGTTACAAAATTGTGGATAAAAACCGCAAAGAGAATTTCTAAGAGTTACAGTTTATGTCCTCTCAAACAACTGCCACCAGTGCTATTAGCAGAGAGAAGGGTTAAGCTGCAATTTTGAGCTAACCCTCAAGTGTCGTCACACTTTTTCACTCAGCGGTAGAGAAAATAATCTGAAAGGAATTTCGGAGTGGATTAGTTTTGCAATAACACTAAGCCAGACGCCTACTCTGTACAAGAATTTATTTTAAACAGCTTGAAAGCGTAACTTATTAAATTAGCAGCTGAGCATGTCCCCTGGTGCCTCTTGGTGGTGTCCGTATGCAGACAAGCTCCCTGGAAAGCCCGCGACAGAGGGAAAGGCCTGGTCTCTTTGTGTGTAGGTTGCCTTGCCTGGACTTGTGGCAATGATGAATCACATCGGAGCAGAGCTGTTTACTGCGGGCCGGTCTCCAGGTGAGACACCGGCCATGGCGATTCATCAGCTGCCGAAATGGAGAAGTAGATCTCGTGGGAGGGAGTCGCGCCTGCAGCTTGCTTGATCCTGGAAAATATGCCGCTTCCATAGGCTTTCCATAAGCATACGCAGCCTGGTGTCTCCATAGCTCTTCTCAGTGGAGTGTCCTCAAGTGCTCATGCAAATCTGAGTAGCTCTGTGTCTTCTTGGCGCATGCAGCCCTTCCTCTGAATAAATGTTGGCCTCCTCATTTAGCCTCCAAGAGCCAGTGTAAGCGCACGTGTGTTTTGGGAACCAGGGAATGGGCCTATGGCCTTTGCTCCAGGTAAAACTATTGTTGCAATGCTTTTTGTTTTTTTTTCCCATTGCTAATGGAGCTTTTTCCTTGTCGGGAAGCACCTTTCCCCCCAACAGGAAGCTGTTTGCTGCAGCAATTTCCTAGCAAAAGGAATGTTTTAGACATTTAATGCAGATCTCTCCCATTAAATCCACAACAGTTCCAGGAAGTGTGTGTGGCAATAGCAAAGTTCTTTGTTTTCTTTAAGGTTTGGGAGTAGGTTATTTTAGGTTCTCTACAGTGATGGTACTTAGCACAGAAGCAACCAGAGATCTAGTGTGCAAAAAGTGGGCTGGAGGATTTTCAAAAACATACACAAGCCAAATCTCCTCCCTCTACTTCTAAGAAGAGCAGAGCAATTTAGGAAATGGATAGGCAGTTTTGCAGCTCCTTGTTCTGCTCCCGCAGCTTCCTGAGGATGCTCAAATGTCACTGCTTGCCCAGGAAGGAGCAAACCAGCTGGTTTCACTGTCGAGCCTCACAAGAGTCATTGCTGTCACATCCTGTGGGCTGTGTCCCCTGCAGCTATTCCGGAGGCTCCTGCCCTCCCTTCAGGACAGCACAATGCTGCAATGGGCAAAGTCCTGCTGCCCTTGTGAACAGGAAGGAGGTCAGGCTCTCTACCTACATATTGTAATGTCTTCACACTGCCAGACCTGCTTTGTAACACTGGCTGTGTCCATCATTAACAGTGCATGAGAAGCTCCATAGGGTATCACCTACAGAAGGCACTGTCATCGCAGCAGCCTCCAGTGGCATCTGGCTCTGCCAGCCCCAAGCAAGCTGGATATCTCATTCCTAAAATCCTTGAGACTTGACTTACAAGGAAAAAAAAAACCACAGGCACAGGAGCTGATTTGTCATGTAAACACAGAGCAGCAAGAGGGTACTGATTGCTATAATTAAGAATAATCTAATTCTTAAAGGCAAATTGGGTGTATTTATTTCTATTTAATTGGATTCCTGCATTTCATGGATGTGTTCTGCACCCAGACAGGCTACCGCAGTGTGCTCTAGAGACAACAAAGTGGCACTGGAGCTTGAGATTGAGGGTTTTTTTTGGTGTTTATTTTTGGGTGAGATAGAGCTCTCAGTTCTTGATTTAATTCATCTAAATTTAATGCAGTTACTGTTCAGAAAGCCACAGAATTATCTGCTAGAAAATTTGGGTAACATGGGTGCTAGTTTGCTGGGGGAAAACTGTCAGCCCTCTCTTTGAAACCCAAGAGCAACATGTCCGGTAGAACCTCATTGATGGAGAGGTGGATCTGTGGAAGGCTCCTCATTGCCATCTGAGGTGCTTCCATTACAATCCTTGATCCTCAGGACAGCCCTTAGTACTGGAGCTGAATTTCAGCTTTTTAACCTTTTTTTTTTATGATTTTTTTTATATGACAGAAGAGACAGCCTTTGTATGAGCATAGACATTTCTGGCATCTCTCACAGATTCAGTGTTCAAATGAAACGTGATGGGAGCTGAGAGCCCTTTAAATCCCTTCCTGTGATTGAGAAGTCTGGAATTCGAAACATCAACAATCCTTTCTTGGCAGGAATTTTTGTATTAAACTCCCACCCCAACCTACTGCGAGCCCCATGCTACTGCTCAGAGCATTTAGCCACTAATCTGAACCTTGGGACTTGTGGGTGACCCTTCAGGAGAGCCCATAACAAACTGAAACTCTTTTGCTGATGTAATATTTGTCATGAATTCATGCTTATCTTGGATCCTCCAAGCAGACTCTAAGGCGGCTTCCGACAACAGGATGAAGTGCATGGAGTCACTTCCCTCAGCGCGGGCCTGCTAGAGTGAAACTCGGTTAAGAAGCACATGGGTCATCTCTGCTCCCAAAATATACCTGACTTGCACCAAGGGCGAACAAACGAACATGCTTCTAGAGGGGCTGGAATCAGCGGTGCGATGCTCGTGAGCACAAGTGCTGAGTTCCCCCATTAAGGCGAGAAAATTATTACTCCAACTTTTGGTCTGCACAGTTCAATTCAGATTAGGGGCCTCACGAAGAAAAGAGTAGTTTCTGAATGATTCAAGCTGCAGGTGCTTGACGCCTGTCACTTCTTGGTCCTACCTCCCTCTTCCTCTTCCTCTTCCTCTTCCTCTTTTTCTTTCTTCTTTCCTTTGTTTTTTTTCACCACATCAGTTACCTGATCTCAGTCATCACAAATAGGGGCCACTGTCCTGTTGTCGGCTCAGTGCCCAGAGCGGGTCACATCTGGATGGTGCACAAGCCTCCTTCCGTGCCTGTCTCTCATAGCCACCAGTGGAGCAGCCAACCTCAGCGCGGGTCGTGATGAAGGACACGTAGACGCCTTTCCCGGAGGCTATGGAGAAGCTTCTTGCTTTCACAGACTGATATTCCCTACATCGAGCTGCCGTGCAGGCTGCACAGGGATTCAGGCTGTCCTTATTGAGGGTTGCTTGGCACAGAGGACGAGAAAGAGCTGGGCTGGGAAGGGGAAGTTTGCTCCGCTCTTTAAACGCATCCTTCTGCCAGAATTTGGCTACAGCTCAGAGGTAGGAGTTCTGTTCTCTCTGTCCTCTCAGCAGTCTGTGGAGGTGCTTTCATATGGCTTTGGATTTTTTGTTTTTTTTTTTTAAGGCAATAAAAGCATCTTTGAGGCTTTTGTAGTTTCTCTTTGTGTGACAGCTTCCCACTGAGGAGCAGCTATGAGAATCTTGGAGAGTTACTGAGTGCTTCCCATGTTGCTCAGTGGCTTCTGCTCTACATGGGGCTGCCAAATCAGCATTTAAAAAATTGCATTCTGAAAACATCATTAAAGCAGGTACCACCAGAAACCAGGAGCTGCTGCCTCTGCTGGCACATGTTGCACCCAGAGGATTTTTGGGTCCCACTATGCTTAACTCCCGTGGGTACTGCTACATGGTTGTGTCTGCTATGGGAAACTCTTTCTTTGGCTGAATTTTGGATCGAGATAGAGATGCACACGTCCCTTCCTCCCATTTTTCCTGGGGCTGTGATCACCTTTTCCCAAGAGAAGATCTCACTGCAGCATTGATTTGATTTAAACCTACCTTACTGGGTTAAAGAAAATTGGTTATTGACTATCCTCAGACAGTGTTACTGCTGTAACTGAGTGTGTTTTTCAAACCCATTTAAAGTTAAGATGGTGCAAACATATATAAATGCTTTAGATGTTATTGAAGATCCCAACATAAACATTCTAAAGGGTCTCCCTTTAGCTTGATCAGTATATAGTTCCTATAGTAGCCCAAGGATTTGTTTACCTGTAATTACCTGGGAGGAGGAAGGTATGGGCACTGCTTCATCTTGTGTAGTTAATCCCGCTATTACCCCCTCATGACCAATGCTTTTTGGATGGACATTTTTACTGCTTGCACAAAATCACACTCAATAGTGCAGCTCTCTGCTGTGCCGGAAAGAGAATCAGCCTCTTCAGTATTGCTGAATAAGATTTGGCACTCTTTCCAAAATCTTTTAATCTTTTTTTAATCCTAAATCACTCGTTTTCATCTCAATTATGGTGAGGATTGAAGAACAGCTAGATCTGAAGGCGCTGGGGTTACTGTTTGTGACACAAGAAGAGGGATGAGGCCGGGCTTGGGGCCAGCTTGTCCACAGGCTGATGGCCAGCCCTGCTTCTGCCTACACATCTCAACCCCACTAGCACCAGTGGCCCCATACCAAGCGGCCAGATTGGTTTCTAAAACCCTCTCCCTCTTTTCAAGGCCAGGGAGGAGGATTTCATTAGTCTGTGTGTATGCACGCTGTTCAGATGCTGTGCCGGAAAGCACAATAGTACAGATGAAAGCAAGAGAACAAACCCCGCAGCCTTCCCAAAGTGTTCTGGGGCAGCACAAAGCCGGGATGTTGTTTCTTGTTAGTGACTGAGCAGTCTGACATGTTGCAAAATACAAAGGCTCTGCCTATTCCCTGTGGCGGAGTGAAAACCTGAGCTAGCCAGAAGCAAAACCTATCATTAGCACTCGTCCAAGCAGAACAGCCTCCTGAGTGCCAGAAACAGGCACAGAAGAGAGGGAGGGACCGTGCAGAGAAGCAGAAGAGAGTGTTTCTTTGAGGCTGGCGGCGACAGCCTCGTTGGGGCAAGCGGAGGGTTCCGAAGTCCCCCAAGGACCACTCAGCTCATGAAGCATCTCAAAGGACCATAGTGAACTGCTGGTCCCAGCAGTCCTGCAACACTGCACAGGCTGGTCCCTCGGTGTCCAGGGCCTGCCCCAAAGACCAGGATAGCTGTGCCCTGTGACATATCTCCATGTTCCCTACACCTAGTTATACTTAGCTGGTAGGAGATGCCTTTTCATGCATCTTTCCAGGTCCTAGCAATGACCACCCTAGAGGTATGCAGCAATTTAGACTGAATATGTGCTGTGCAGCTCCAGTCTGCACAGTTTCACCAGTTGGAAGAAGTATTGACATGCCCTGATTCGTCTCCCCTGGATCTCATCTCCATAGGAGCTGGCTTTTACCTGGACGGCAGCAGGGCACAGAAAACTGCAGGGAAGTACCTCGTGCTCAGAGGGAAGAGAAAAGGATTATAGAACAGGCATGGATGAATGCAGAGGGGGAGCGTCACAGTTCTGCAGGCAAAATGAACTTGGCAGCATGAACTGTAGTGTTGCGTGGGTGCAAGAGGACAAGCATTTTTTATGACTTTAAGCTCCCAAGCGAGCTTCTTTAAATGGGACTGCTTCTCAGAATTTATATATTGATACTTCTTCAAGTACCAATCTCCATAGGCTTAGCCAATCATGGGGGACAAGAAGGAAGATCAGAATAGGCTTGTATTTGCCACAGTTTGTGTGGTGACCTGTGAATGTGCCCACCTCAGACTATATTAATGTGCACCAGGATGTGTCCTGGAGCTCTAAGAGACACCAGCTGCTTGTGCCCCAAAGCCTTGCAGCTCAGTCAAGGAGCAGGCCATGAGCACTGCAGGCCCAGCTGGGTGCTAAAGCAAGATATATGCAGCCCTTCAAGTTCAGTCCAGGTCCCTTTGTCAGGATGATTCCCTTTTCTCAGCCTGCATAGTGCTAAATTGCCTCTCTGAGATAGCAAAATAGTTGCATACCGTCTTAATCTCTGATATGTCTCGCTCCAGTTAGGCCATTTACCTGCTAATAAGCCCTTATGGTCAGAGGTACAAGAGCAGACTACCAGCTCTCTACAGATGTATCTGAGTAGACTTGCCACACTATGCTGCATGGAAAATATAGAGAAAAGCTGCATTCATAATATATCACTCATATCTGTGTTTGTAAACAGATTTATCACACCATCTGCAGAATTGTACCCTGCTCTCCTCCATATTTATTCCTTCCCATTTATACAGCAGTGCTCCCATTTAGTTTATTTCCTTTTTACGATCAGATACACAAGCAATCTTTTTTTCTTCCCCACAGAAAGAGTGTGCTCTCTGTGAGAGAAAATATTTAATCAATCAAATTTGTTCAGCGTCGTGCATAACCACAAGCCGCTGCTGTTTCAAGATGTACCTGACTGGGTTTGTTTCTCTTCTCCTCACATCTGTGCAGAGCAGGTGGGGAGGAAGGGATAATTTAGAATATGCCAGTAAACAGGATGCTGTATCATTATTTCCTGTCTCCCGTTGCACTGGTTTCACTTAATTTGTAGAAACGGGCTGAATTTCAGGGCAATAATACTACTACAATCTCTAATACTTTCTATAACTGAAAGTGTATACAACAGAGTATTTGCATAACTGGGGAGAGGGAAAAAAAGCCAACCTACTACGCTATCAAGTTTGATAAGGAAGGATTAGTCATGTGCAAATAACAGGGTGATTTACTGGGTGTGAAAAGAAGTTTGACTGAGAGAGAGCTTACAGAAAGCCTGAACCCTGGGCGCAGTCTCTGCAGCCAGGGCAGTGCCTGCTCAGGAGCTGCTGATACCTTCTTGATCTTGGGGCCATCAGTGCAGCTCGTTTCATAGGGCTGCATGAGGAGGTTTCTTGGGGCACAAATAGGGTTAAAACTAGCAGCCTAGGCTTGAGCCAAACCGGATTCTGGCCTTGGAGCGCTTTCGCTTTGGGGAGAGCAGAGGCTCCCTGCACGCCAGCGCCAGGAGGAGGGACAAGTCCCAGGCTGTGAGTCAGGGCTGGGATGGGGCCAGGCGCCCGGGCTGTGCTGGTGCGTGGCTCCCTGTCTGCTCCCTGCACGGCAATGCAGAGCCCAGCACTTTCTCTTCTTCATTCTTGCTGCTAGCAGGAGGCTGACAATGTCCAGGGACTTTGGTGAAGGTAGGATGCTAGAGAGACCTCCCTGAGCCACTGGTAGCACCAGGGTGACTCCAGAGGAATTACCAGTCTGGCTCAGCCTGATGTCCCAGTCATGGAGAGCCACATGGAAGCTGCTCCATGACACACATGGGTGCTTGCTCCTGCACTGTCCCCTATGGCCCTAAACTCTGCCCTTATTCCACGTTATTCCGAGATCCTCCAGCCCCAGCACTGTGAATTTGTTGAGGCAAGAGTGGTGGGATGCACTAAGGTGAGAGCAGCAAGATGCCACCTCGAGCCCAGGACTATGGCACTGGCGTCCACACACCTCACTGTGCTGGGAAGCTGGGACTTCCTTTCTCCTTTGCCTTGTGTCAGACCCAAATTCCCGGGCTTGGGTTCACAGGAGCAACTTAGGGGTGACTAACTGCAGCAAAGCTTGCACCAAGAGTGAATAAAAGCTCTGGTGTCTGACCATTGTGATGAATCTTAGCAAGTCTGGCCTATATCTCTAAATGAACATCTTTTTTCCACTGTATGTGGTCTTTTTATTATTATTATTATTTTAAAGCTGTACGCTATGTCCTCATGTGCTATATTTGCAATTTCACATTTTTCCATCATGACCATCTATCTTTTTTACAAAACAGTTTGTTAAATGAACAACTGGGCTCCTGGCCAAGGATTTCTTTTCCCTCTAAAGAAAAGGGAAACTCTGCAAAGGGTTTTCTCCACAGTTCTATAAAAGTGTATGAGGATTTTCTGTGACTTCATCCTTCCATAGCACATGGAGCACATGGCTCTGTTGCAGCAAAGCAGTCAGTACCTCTCACAATACTCTGATTCTCAATAAAATAGTCATAAGGCAGGCTACAGAGGAAAAAAGTTGTAAATGATTGGTGCTAATCTTTAGGTGTTCTGGAAAATAAATCTTTCAGAGACTTTCAATTTGGACTTTCAAGGTTTTCCTTACAGTCTGTAAGTAGGGGATGGCCAACTTGTTTACAAGCTGTAGTGGCCGTGGCCCTTATGGTGGAAGAAGCCCACAAGGTAACTTTTGGAGGCAAATTGAAGGT
>JAUBOD010000445.1:310515-323480 GCA_032353885.1 Nothura maculosa | reverse complement strand
GAGAATTTATCAGTTTATAACACTCTGCAAGGCCAGAAATTCTAGTGCTGGCATTTCTATGGGAAAGCAAGATTCTCCTATAATTTGGAGCTGTTTAATTTGGCCATTTGAGGGTCAACTGGGTCTCAAGTTCTTCCAATCTCAATGGGGGCTCCTCAGCCTTATGTATGGGAGGGTCACAGCTGGGTGGAAGGGAAAGGATGTGACATTAGTGCCTGTCTGGACAGCTAAAGTCATCTCAGGGTCCAAAACCGCTGCCTAGTGTGTGGCTCACTGAGGAGGCAGGTGCTGGAGTTATCCTGCGTGGTTGGTGAAAATATGTGAAAAGCACCTACATTCTGTATCTTAATCACTACCGGTTTAAAAACAAACAGCCTCAAACACAGAGTTTGGCACAAAGAGTTTATTTAACTTGGTTTTGATGTTTTGTTGCAGGGCATCAGCCCTTCACACTCATTGCTGTGAACTGAGTGGCTGAGGTGGACCATGTTCCCCAGGGAGATGGGCCATGAGAAAGCTCTTCCCTATCTTTGAGTAGATGTACTACTGTTTTAATAGCCTCTCGTTGCAGTTCCTCCACTTGCAACCTGTTGGGCCCTTACATCATCAAACAATCACCACATTTTGCAGATATATTTGCTGTTAAAGTAAACAGGAAAAGATTGAGTGGGTGCTATAAAATTAACCTCCACATCAGTCAAAAGAAACAAAAGCAAAAAATAACATAGTTATCAGATGCTCCTATGAGCAGGATGTGCTCAAAATGACTTCATTCCACTTCAAACACTTAGGAACTGCACAACCTTGCCAGGGTAGTGAGATTTTAAGGAGGTTAAATAGGCATAAAGAGCTCAGATAATGCCACTTCCAACCTTGTCCTTTCACTGCATGAAAATAGGCAGTGGCTATTGACTGGTGTAAATTGTCTACTTTTAAAGCCATGTTTGCTGGCTTAGATGTGCTAAGAGTCACTCTACAGAGATTTCAGGGCTTGTATGTCATGCACATGGTTAAATGGGAAATGTATTTAGCTTCTCAACAGAGGACTGGCCCCAGTGTGTGTCCCATTTGTGTGAGAGCTGGCCTAAGAGGTTAGCTGCAGCTGAGGTTTAAGTCCTGGTTGCTGGAAGGATAAACACTACTGCCGTGGGTTGGTGGACAGTCCAAAAAGAATTCTCACTTTATCTTTTCTTATCTTTTCAGGGTAAACTGTTACAATGTCCATCAAAAAGGAAGGTGCCCACAAGAAATGGGCTGCCCTGAAGGAGAAACTTGGGCCGCAGGAGACAGACCAGTCAGAAGCCAACCTGGAAAATGCCGAGCCGGAGCTCTGCATCCGCCTCCTCCAAATGCCTTCTGTGGTAAACTACTCCGGGCTGAAGAAACGTCTGGAAAACAGTGACGATGCCTGGATGGTCCAGTTCCTGGAGCTCTGTGGGCTCGACCTCCTCCTGGAAGCCCTGGACAGGCTGTCCGGGCGAGGGGTGTCCCGGATTTCTGACGCCTTGCTGCAGCTCACCTGCATCAACTGCGTGCGAGCGGTGATGAACTCCCACAAGGGGATCGAGTACATTGTCAGCAACGAGGGCTATGTCAGAAAATTATTCCAAGGTAAGAAAACATCTTCTTATTCCCTGCAGTACACAAAGAAGGGGTAGACTTCAAGGAAACATTTCTACTGTTCATCCTTTTAACCTGTACTGGACGTGCTTCATAGACATGTCCTCCAATTATCCTACTGCTGTATTGCTTTTTTAGATATCTAAAGGTGTTAAAAGGCTTCTTGCAAGCTGTTGATCACAAGTGATTAATAACAAAGAGTGTTTTCCTTGTTTCTCTCTTTAAAATGATATTCCTTTGAAATGACATTGCCACTGCCTCTCTCTCCTTTGTAGGTGGGCTCACCTCCACATGAATGTCTTCTTAGCTCCCTAGGGAGTAAGGATAAACCCTGCACAAGCCTTAAGCAGGTCTGAGAAGCCCCCAACCTCTCAGCTTTCATCTTTTCAGCAGATATTTGCCATTTAGTTTTTGTCAGGCTCAAGGGCAGAGAGGGAGAAATTCAAAGGGCTTGGAGACTTGCAGCCCATAAAGAGGGCTGCATGTGGTTTAGACTCAAGAGAGTCCATTTTCCCTGCTGCTCAGTTTGCTTCCATCTATAAAATTGCAGGTAATACCATTCGTTTTCTCCTGCCATTCACTTTGTTCCTCATTAGCTAGCAAACTCATCAGAGTGGCTCCTAGGACTCTCACTGCACTTAACTGCAGGGAGAGCAGGAGGAAAGCTTCTGTGCTACTCTGCGGAGCTGAGATCACAACTGTGCTTAAAAACCCTTTTTAATATCTCTTTAAAATGCATCTATGCTGAAAGTATGTATTTTGTTCCTCTCTTCAGTTTTAAAGTCCTCTTCCTTTCTCTGCACCGTGTGCTTTCTTAACTAATGTGAAATATAAAACTGGCATTTTTGTATTGTGAAAAATAAATGGCCAGCCTAGGCTTTTGAGTGGTCTGACTTCTTTGTGCAATAATAAATAAATAAATGAGATAGTCTAATCCACTCTCCAGGTCCACTAATCCACTCCTGCCAGGTCTCATAGAGAAACAGGAACGGAAGAAAAGGAAATAACATGAGGTCCAGTTATAATAACTAGCCTATTTCCTGTTTATTTCTGCAATAAAAATAAGACTCATTAATTGGAAAAAATAGCAGTGGTTCATCTGCCATTCTAGAAAATATGTATCTTTAAAAATTGGAAATAAAACGTGTGATTGCATTCACTGGGACTTTGCTTGCAGTTAGCAGCATTTCCATTACTTCTTGAAGTAGGTGAACAGCTATAATCAGGAGTTGAAATACCTGTAGGGTAAATGAACTAGCATTTGCTCTTCACACTAGAAGCTACTACTCATATTGTGATTGGGATGATATAACTGTAAAATAGGGTGTTTTTTCCCCCATCTTCCATGTACTGTGGCTCTATTTCTTAAAGCCTTTTTCTAGCCATTGTCTTAAGCCAATATGAAAAGACACTGAGATTCAGAACATTAATCTGCCACTATAAATTCTTTATTTCTTTTCTTTTTCTCCCCAGCACTTGATACAACTAACGTGATGGTCAAAAAGCAAGTATTTGAACTCCTAGCTGCATTGTGCATTTATTCATCAGATGGCCACGCTTTGGCTTTGGATGCCCTGGATCATTACAAGGCAAGTGTTAGACTGCAGCAGGAGGTCTTGCTGCCTCAGAGAATGTGCAAACACTCACTTGGGGTCTGATTCATGCAGGTAGGTCTAAGTACAACAGAGAAGGAATAGAAATGAGGTTCATTTTGCATCATTTTGGAAAGAAAGGCAGGGACTTATAGGGTAAAAATTGTAGGAATTCTGGCCTGGAGGGTTCTGTGTTGGCAGAAGCTCAAGATGCTGTCTACAAGCAGACTCCTGCCAACCATAAGATCCTTTTTGATCGGAAAAGTGGCATCAGATTAACCAAATAGCAGGTGCCCCATCCATGGGTTTCACTGACCCAAAATCCATGGTATTCTTCTGTTTTCAGAAAGCATAAGGGGATCTGAGAGGCTTGCACTAGGTTTCACTGACTTCCTCTGCTAACCAGGCACTGCTCTGTGACTGGGAAAAGTGGCTTTTGGCCGTATTTTCCTGTTCTGTGCTCAGCAGGATAAACTTACAGAGCTTTTAGGATGCTAATTCTATTTGAGAGCCTTCATTTAGATGAAGAAGTTTCTGAACTGTCTGAACAGAACTGTCTGAACATCACTTGTGTTATTAACAGAGTGTGAAGAACCAGCAGTATCGATTCAGTGTCATAATGAATGAGCTCTCAAATACAGATAACGTGCCATACATGGTGACACTGCTGAGTGCTATCAATGCCATAATATTGGGAAAAGAAGAGCTAAGAACAAGAACACAAATCAGAAACGAGTTCATAGGTAAGAATATTTGTTGCACCTAATTTCTTCAGAGAAAATCAGTTCCAAATCGGTTCCACCAGGGCAGTTTTATGGCTTTATTCCTTAATGTATCAATAAGATAATAAGGAAAGACGGGGAGCAAAAGTGTGCAATTCTTAAAGCCATATTCCTTGGCTTTTGACTTTTTCTTAAACATTTTAACCGGATCTATTTAACCTTTCTTTGCTGTTCTCCCATAGCTTTGATCTCTTCTAGCATTCCCACAGAACTCTATTCTTTGAACATCTTCAATATGTTTCTATAGGAAGCATTTTATGGGACCATATTTCTATAGATTGCAACTCCTTCTAATAGGATATGAGATTTCTTCACTCTGCAGCCACTCAGTTCTGCCACATAAGTTTATCAGTGATCCAGGATCACTTCCAATTGTTTGAATACAGTAGTCTTAAGTACTGTAGTTAGGATTAATCTCATTAATGTGTTTATTTGAGCTGATGGGCCTATGCTCCATTTCTTTCTGTTGGAGAAAGGGGCATATGACTGCAGAATTCATTTGACTTATTTTAGACATCTATTTTGGAATGAAGTGAATCTTGTCCCCATAAGTGCTTTTGTCCTTCTGGAATCCTAAAGGGATGCTTCACATCTCACTCAGCTGCAGATGTGTCTGCTATAGGTCTCCTCATTTGAGAAATGCACCTATCTGTTTTGACAGATCCATATGAAGATATTCTCACTTTTTCTTTCTGTAAAATGTTTTTAGAAAATACCACTCTATGATGATCATAATGCCTCAGTGCCAAGTAACCAGTAAATATGTTTTTTTTTGTTCTCAGGGCTTCAGTTATTGGATATTTTAGACAAGCTAAGGTAAGGATCAACATTTAAATTTCCATTTAAATGAGATTCATAGCAACATAGCTATGGAAATATATCACTTATCAGACTTGAGTGGTGTTTAGCGAAAGGTACCTGGGTGGAGTGGACCATGGTAGCATAAACGTGGGAACCAGGGGCTTTTGGCCAACATTAAGACATTCCAAACAGCCACAGTGTCCCTGGAGCAGCTGTTGTCACAGATGGCATTGGCAAAAGCTCTGGGCACAGGCAGAACAAGGCACAACAATGTCCTTGTTGAGGCAGCATTTCAGATTGATGCTGAACTGATGCTGTAGGCTCCCTGAACAGCTTGGTGTATTCAAAAGTGCTGCACGACTGCACTTTGTCTTGGAAGGATTCAGCTAAGATGCTTTGGTGATGCCTACCCAGACATATCTATCTTTATAGCTTCTTAATTTAAAAAGGATGTTCTATCGGAAGCATCCGTGGTAAATTCTAGAGTGTATTACATGTTAGTTGCAGTTACCCATGTAGCTTGAATTTTTCCATTCAGCTCTTTGAAAAATAGGGGATAAATAATGTTTTCAGTACTGCCAGATAGCAAAGGTAGACTTCCTGCCTTAAGAGTATGCAAGAGAGCTGAAAACTTGTGTTTTTAGTCTAACTTTTTAATCTAATATCGAATAGCAGAAAGTAAAATTTATTCAAGCAGAAACTGTATTTGCATATTTTTCTTTGTCTTGAAAACAAAATAATTTCAAAGGAGTGAAAATAGCCCTCTGTCTTTATGGCTGAAAGGAGATGTTCATGCAAGGCATACACTGAGCTACATTATGCCATAAAAGGTCACATTCATTTCTATAAGCTGACTGTAGATAGAAGTTTGTTTAGTTTAAGAAAGGAAGCACTGATGGGATTTGATTCTTTATAAATATGAGTTAGATATTTTCAACATTGACTGTCTGAGTACAAAAAGCAAAGAGATAAAAACAATTCAAAATAAAACAATTATCTAAATCATCAGTGAAGGGCTCTCCAATAAAAATGAATGCTATATTGCAGAGACATAGAGGAGGAGGACCTGCTTATCCAGTGTGACACATTTGAGGAGTTCAAAATAGAAGATGATGAGGAATTGTTAAAGATATGTGATGGGATAAACATGAATGATCATCACGAGGTCTTTTCATCTCTCTTCAATAAAGTAAGTAGGCTCTCATATGGGGAGCAAGGTCATGCAATGGCAAAGTTAGCACAGTCTGCTTGGAACCAGCTTGGTTCACTGAAAGCACCTTGTCTTCCAGGTGAGCCGCTCTCCGGTCTCCATCCAGCTGTTGTCCATCCTCCAGAGCCTTTTGCACCTGGAACCATCTCACCACTCCAGCCTCTTGCTGTGGGAGTCCCTGGATGCTGTAGTAAACCGAGCCATTTTGCTCGCAAATGACAGTAAGACTGATATGAGTGTCACATACTTCCAGCCTTGCACTAACCTCTTTGTTTCCTGTCTCCTATCCAATACCTGCAAAAGTCCTTCCCAAATGTACAGTAAAGAAGCCATGAGGCATCCTAACAGCTGTACAGAAACACATGTGAAAAACTCATATATGACACTGAGTCAAGCCTTGATGTGAATCCCTGGATCTGTAGATGCCAGTGAGCATGGCAATCACATTGCCTTGCTTTGATGGTTAAGCCCTGATGTTGCAGTGAGCTTTGGGTGGCAGAACTGAGTGGGATTCTGTCTTCTTTGGCAATGTGCTACTCATGCTGGCTAGCCTTGCCTACAGTCTCAACAGTGTTTATGGGTTTTGAGCTGGGTCAGAATAGGAAGGAAACTGCAGAGGGCTGAAAAGTGTGAAACAATCTTTGAGTCTCATCTCCTCTACTGAACCTCACCTGTGTTTTTTTTTCAGTTCAGGAGAACACAGTTGAAGAAGTCATTGAGAGGCTATTATCTATCAAGAAGCATCCAAACAAACAAAAGCGAGCTGAAAAGCGATTGTCTGGGAACATGAATGAAGGTGTTCAGACTGAGCGGGAAGTGTGTGTGAGTGCAGTTCAGAACCCTCTAAGATCAAACAACCCTTCCAAGGCACCGGCATCTCCATCAGGGCCACCTGCTGCAGAAGAGAAGATTTCATCCTCCGAGCTCTCAGCCTGCTCAGCTTCACCGGAGACACTTACCCCTGCACCCACCACTGCCCATGCCCCAGCACCTCCTGCACCACCACCCCCTCCACCACTCCCATGCACAGCAGCCATGGCCTCTGCATGCCCCCCAATGGATATTCCTCCAGCCCCGCCACTCCCAAGCACATCTTCACCCTCTGCAGCCCCTCTGCCTGGTGTGGGGGATATCCCACCCCCTCCACCACTGCCTGGCCTGGGGAACATCCCACCCCCTCCACCATTGCCTAGCATAGGGGGCATCCCACCCCCTCCACCATTGCCTGGCATGGGGGGCATCCCAGCGCCTCCACCATTGCCTGGCATGGGGGGCATCCCACCCCCTCCACCACTGCCTGGCATGGGGGGCATCCCACCCCCTCCACCATTGCCTGGCATGGCAGGTGTCCCAGCACCTCCACCACTTCCCGGCATGGGGGGTGTCCCACCCCCACCACCCCTGCCCGGCATGGCACCCATCCCAGGAGAGCAGATAGAAGCCGTTGTGGCCGCCCAGTTCAGCTGCCCAATAGGCTCTGCCAGGCCCGTCCGCAAGGCGGTGAAGACACCAACTATGCGAATGAAGAAGTTGAACTGGCAGAAACTGCCCTCCAATGTTGTGCGAGGTGGGTGCCCCTGGCATGAACGCACTGTTGTTTTTCAGGTGACTCAACGGAAAAACAGTTTTCTTTGACTGTGTCAAATCTGGTTGATTCTATGTAGAAACATAACTCATTTTTTCCTTTTTTTTTTCCTGGCACATCTGACCTGTAAAGCTTAAAAAAAACAGCATTAGCTTAGTAACACTTAATGACCATTCCAGCTAGATCAGCGGTGTGGAATAGGTTGTTTAGAACTAAAATCACTTGAAATTGAAAGCAGGAAGATGGGTGAGAAGATTTCCCTAATCCATCATGACACACCCTGGGCTTGGGTTGTCAACATGCTCTGATCTAGGCTCTAGGCTGTCTGCTCCTAGGTTATATATACGTGAAAGTCATGACTAAAGGTGTATGTCAGGAAATCTAGAAATCTGCGATGGTGAAAAAGATGGCACAGGTCATAGGGAGGGTACATCAGCCACAACTCAAGGACGCTGAAAGTGTTGAGAGCCCAGAGAAGTATTGATTACTTTCTAAATCTGTGGGTTACATTTCCCTCTCCTTATGGATTTAAAACAGAGCCTGAAATGTGAGAAAAATGAAGAGCAGGCAAGGTCAGCCTTGGCCTAGACAAGCAACCATCCACTGTATGGAAGGTGGCATAAGTAAGATCTAAATAAAGCACATTATTAATTACAGCTTCAGTGGAGAGTTCTATTGCAAAGCTTAGGTCATGATTAAAGACAAGAAATTTTTTAAAATGCAGTGGGGATTAATTTATGAAGTCAAGTAGTCCTATATCCAGCATTCCATAAGGAAACTAGATTACAAAATGAAAAAATTTAGAAGGTCCCGGACAAAAAATGGCCAGTTTGTTCTTGATTTCTCTGTTGTCATGCAAAGAACCAAAATAATATCAGGCCTGGGGCCAGTGAGAAAATGGCTAAGGCCCTTCTCATGATAACCTGGTTGTGGAGGATAATACAGTTTTAGGGAGGGGATGGTGGCTCTAAGATTTCTGTCTGCCTCATGCTTCATTTTTATTATCAGCACATTTTGGCCTAAAGTACCAAACCACACAAGTTCCTAAAAAGTAACACCAGGATAGCTGCCTTTTTCCTTCCTAGCACATGCAGTATCCTCTGGTTAAGCAGCAGTGTACCCTGCCAGTATATGGCCCAGATTCTTCCTAATGATTCTGGTATTATTAGTGAGTTTGAGGGTCCTTAACCATTTTGTTCATTTTCTGGAAAGTTTCCCTTCCAGCGACTCCTGATGCCCCCAAAGCCGGCAGCTTTGGGGTGCCGCTGTAAACTCTCCGAATCTCTTGTGGTTTTTCTTTTCAGAAGGTCACTCGATGTGGGCTTCAGTGGGTAGCAGCAGTGAGGAAAGCATAGAGCCCAATTATACAAGCATAGAGCAACTGTTTTGCTTTCCACAACCAACTCCCAAGGAGAAAACGGCTGCACCAGTGAAGACAGAACCAAAGGAGGTGAGGGAGTCATTCTCTTTCTTTAGACTAAATATCATGGCAGACAGCCCATCTAATATCAAATATCTTCTCTTTTTTTAATGAAGATCACATTTTTGGACTCCAAGAAAAGTCTCAATTTGAACATATTTTTGAAGCAATTTAAATGGTAAGATATGGCCAGTTTTCATGATAGTTGCCAAAACTTCAAGCAGCTTTTGCCTAGTGTCTGTAAAGTGCTCACAAAATCTATTCCAGCCATTGTGTTTTTGTGATCTGTGATACAGAAATGGCTGGATCTTTCCTAGCTTATAATACACTCTTTTTAAAACACTAGGTCTGGGGGAAAGCGGGAGAAAGTTTGATATCTTATTTTACAGAGGAGACGTTGTGGCATATAAACATAGGGTGATTTAGATCATAAAAGACTTCTGTGGAGCAAACCTCTGCTCAAAGGAGAGTCACCAGAGAACTTACGAATCAGATAGTTTTTAAGATAATGAATATGTAGGGATAGGCATCAAAACTTCAGGTTTGATCTCTAAGTCATTTAGCCGGGTCAGAAACAAAACTTTGGGCATAGCAGGTATTTGAATATCGATCTTCTAAGTGCACAGTTAATCACTGACAGGTTTCCTCTTGGATGACTGTGGCCCTCATTAGGCAAAGCATGGAGTATTTGCATGGATATGTATTTCAGTAGCATGTAGTAGTGGCCTTTGGCTGACAGTTGATTCTGCTCCTCCTCCCTGCAGCTCCAATGAAGAGGTGGCTGCAATGGTCCAGAATGGGGACAGGACCAAGTTTGATGTCGAGGTGCTGAAGCAGTTGCTCAAGCTGCTGCCTGAAAAGCATGAGGTCAGGACGGAATTGTGATTCCTAATTGTGATCCCAGAGCTGTAAATGCAGTGCAGTCCTGCAGTCTTGATTCTTTATTTCTCATTAGATAGAAAACTTGAAGGCCTTCAAAGAAGAGAAATCAAAGCTAGCAAATGCAGATCAGTTTTATCTCCTTCTCCTTCAGATTCCCAGGTAAGAGGAGTTAATCACAAATTTCAGCCCAATGTTTTTCAATGTTTGCCTCTAGCAGTTTAAGTTTCTTTATAGTAACTTCACAGATGGATGCTGTTTGATATATGTAGTAGATTCCCACTTCCACTTTAGTGTCATCCCTTCCCTCTTCCCCTTGGATGAAAGATGGTTGCTGCTCCAGCACCTTCTGTCCTTTGGAAATTGCAGAAGCTGACCCAGACCTAGAGCCACATCTTCACAATGAGGCCATGTAAAATATTGAAAGTCATGGTGGAGCTTAAGGCAATGTCAAGATGGGAAAACCCAGATCTCACACTATGGTCTATCTTCTCTCTGCTCATTAAGATTAGCAGAACAGAAACTACATTCCAGTGACAGATTCCTATGGAAAACTGTGCCTCCCTCCACCAGCCACAGGACAGAGTTTTGATGTGGACATGGCTGATGTTGTACCATGGCCATGTTTTATAGTTGTCACATTTCTAGAGTAGCTAGGAGGAAGGCCACCATGCTGGCCAGGGTCACAATATCTTGAAATGTTTTATCAATCTCCTTCCTTAGCTATCAGCTGCGGATTGAATGTATGCTGATCTGTGAAGAGACCGGTGTTGTGCTGGACATGATTCATCCAAAAGCTGCAATCATCCAGAGAGCTTGTGAAGGTAAATGATGTGACCCTATTTCTTTATTTTATTTACAGCAATAAGCTGCAATGTACTAGAAAACCTCTTCTACATATAGAGCTTTGCTATGAGGCTACCCAGCACCAGAGCTGCCCTCCTGCTGCAGCTAGTCACTAGTTTACTTCAGAATAAGGGCTTCAGCTCTAGGTACTGATGGTCAAAGACCTTTTTGGAACTGGAGATCACTTTCCTTCACCCTCCATCCTTTTCGGCAGCAGAACTGAATTACTTCCAACAGTGTAGCATGGGAAGCTCACCAGCCCTTTCAAAGGAGCTGAATTCAGACAACAGAACTGGCCTTGTTATAGCTAATTCATCCGGTGTTATTTGCCACATGGAGATCTTCATGCAGCCATTTCCTCTGATGCCACAAAAGCATACCCTGAGCTTCCACAGAAACCAGCAACACTTTAGTTTTCACTGGCTACAAATGGAACCAGAAGACAAAAAGATTTCTATTTTGGGCTATAAGTGCCCAATGCTGCAATGGAAGCATCTGAATGCAGGGAGTGATTACACAACATGTCTCTGCAGTTTGACAATAGATTTTATGCTTGCTGTGGCCAAAGCTTCTGGTCAAGAGCAGAAAGGAAAATTTAGCATGCAGGAGGAGGAGGTATAAAATCCTTCTGGAGAGTTCTACTCTCAAGATCATCCACCAAGTGAAAGCCAATGTAGCTTATGGTGGTTTTTAGATTTCAGATCTGTTCATCCAGCAGTCTCTCCTTTGGCTTATCCTGGGGGCAGCATGCACAGAGATGGCTTCCTGAGGACTGATTGCAGACCTCCAACAGCAGCAAAGGGTGCCTCCTATCCCTCTCAGTTTTGTCAAGAGCTGAGATGGAAGATCCCGAAGAGCCAATTCCACTAAGCCCTATGATGGGTTTCTCCAGCTGGAGTTATAACTTCCTGCTGGGATTAATTGAAACTTCCTCCAAATTTTCTAACAAGCAATCCACTTGTCCTCTTGGAGCTGTTCCTTCTTAAAGCTAAATGTGTGAGAAACCGTGCCACTGCTGTACCCTGTCTTAAAAAACAAGGACAGGGATGGTATCCTTCATGCACTGATAAGCACGTCAGCCATGCAAGAGCAAGAACAGGGAGAACGTGTCTGGCAGTTGTTCACAGGTCTGTCAGACCTGGCTTCACTGCACAGCTGAATAGGCTCTCAGAGTGTTCTAGGATTAAAGTTTGAGCTTAGTTATCCTCACCCATACCAATATAAATCTGAGATACTTCCACAGAAGGTAGCAAGTTAATGACTGTCAGTAAGAAGATTCCAGCTCCAGATCATTTTTCATTAGAGATGAGATACCAAATATAAAAGAAGAAACAAGCAAAGGTCATCAAAACTTGTGTGAAGCCCCGCTAGTTAAATTGAGTTTATTAATTGAGTGAGTTCTAGCTGGGCCTTTCGGTTGCAAACCTGAAAAATACAAATTTCATTTGGTGGAATCAGAATTCCAATTTTAATCCAGTTTAACAGACGGTCTTGTTTGACAAAAGCTTTTAGTTAAAGACCTGTTTTGTTTTTTAGATCTTCTGAACAGTCATCGTCTGCCCCTCTTCTGTCAACTGATTCTCAAAGTTGGAAATTTCCTGAACTATGTAAGTATTTCTTTTGTCCTGCCCTCCCTCCAGCCATTATGATATGTGGATTATTGTTTTCTCTCAGCATTGTGATTTGGATGGACATGGGAATTATGTTTTCCTACTTTCTGTCTTGTAGGGAAGTCACACAGGTGATGCTGATGGGTTTAAGATCAGCACTTTACTCAAGCTAACCGAGACCAAAGCAAACCAAACCCGCGTTACATTGCTGCACCATATTCTAGAGGTACCATTGCCAAGCCCCGGGCAATAGGGAAGGGGGAGGATTTTACCACAGAAGAACCATTCCTCCTGCTCTAATTTCAGTTGATGTAACACACTGGTATTCATATTCTCCCTGGCAAACTGCAGTGTTGCGAGCCAAGGGCACTCAGTTAACTTGGGCTAACAGTTGCTGCTTGGGGCATTATTCAGCTTTAAGGGAACTTATTGTGTGAAGATTTTTGTCCTGCTTCCCTTTAGCATCTTTCATGACAATTCCTGGAACAACTTCTTTTCATATTTCTACAATATGTGTACATCACCAGCTACAAGCCACAGAACATGTGGCTACCAAAAACATCTAGGCTAATCTGTGTTGCTTCAATTCTTCTGCTTTTTCATTGCCTGTCCCTTTTCTA
>JAUBOD010000445.1:274516-292871 GCA_032353885.1 Nothura maculosa | reverse complement strand
TTTTTCGTGTTACTTCTCCTTACACTGTTGTTCCCTGGCATCTCTCTTTCCTACAGCTCCAATAAAGAGATCGCCGAAATGATTCACAAAGGGGATGGATCCAAGTTTGATGTTGAGATTATAAAGCAGCTACTTAAACTGCTGCCTGAAAAGCATGAGGTATCTACCATCACATTGCTTCTGCTGGGCCTAGTGTGCCTGGTGCTTGCTTACAAATATTTCCACTGGGAGAGCAAGACACTGTGACTGGATTCCACATATCTGTTCACTGTTAGTCAACGGACACAAAGATGAGGCAATAGCACACTGGAACACTCACCAATGGGATAAGTCCAGCTTTTTGTTCCTGTTATTTTAATTAAATAAGTGTAATATTTGTTAACCTGGGTAAATAAATAGACTTTCAGTGTAGGGTTCAGTCAAGAGATACTGTACAATCTCAGTCTTCCAGGTGAAGTAAAGCTTAATAGTTTTACCTATAAACTCATCTTTGAAAACCACCTTGCTTGTAAGATTTATGGCCGATCTGCCTCAAGGCCATTGCCTGTGCACGCAGAAAGGTCAGAAAACCTGGCTTAGTCTCTATGAGAAGCAATTAGGGCCCCAGAAATATTTTACAATACTTTACAGGGATTTTACTGTTTTATTCCTTTTTAGATAGATAGCCTGAAATCTTGCAAAGAAGAAAAATCAAAACTAGCAAACACAGATCAATTTTATCTCCATCTCCTCGAAGTTCCAAAGTAAGTAAAATTTTCTTTGACTTCTACCTGTGGGTAGGTGTGTGTGTCTTACAGGGGTTATCCATAAGAATTCTCTGTATTAGAAGGATGTCTGTAACATTCAATCCTCAGGGGAAGTCACGGGATTGCTATTTGTAGAGCTCTCAATTCTCTACTACTGATGGGTGAGAAATCTCTCCTTCCCAAAGGCCGAACAGATTTTCTGATACCTTCTGCAAACTGTTGTTAAATTCACCTAGGTATTAGTAAATGATAGTGAGAAAACGGTTGGCTGTTGCGCAGTTACTATCTGTATGATAGTGTATATCTGAAATTACAGATTGAATGCTGGCTGCCAATTCTCCCCATCTCTATTTTAGAGATTTCAGTCTATGGAAAAAAACAGAGCCCACAAAGACATGAGTAAATTACATCAGTGGCTGCAATTTGGCCACCTCCTGAATTTTTACTAAGCCACATGAGGCACACAGAAAGAAAACTTTTTGTTCTTCAAAATAACACTATGTTGTGAATCAAAGGAACAGTCCCCATGAAATGTGAAAACTTGACCATCTCCCAGCCATTTGTACTAAAACATGCTGGAGAAAATGTGGACTTTAATATTCTCAAGGATATAAGTAGCTTTAAAAACACTTCATATGACATTTTCATGGTTCTTCCACAACACTGATCCATGATAAAGATCCAAAAAGATATTATTAAAAGACAGCACTGCAAAGTAGTTGGAATTTCTGTTTTAGAAGTTGAAAGGAATAATAGAAGCTCTGCCTTGTGCTGCCCAGGAATTGTCAAAAATTATTGCCTCGTTATGCAAGGAAGTCACTGCCAGATTTGATTACAACATTGCTTCCTGAAAGAGGAGGTTATAATTGTTTCTAGGATGTTTTTAGAAACATCTAGGGATTTGATTCCAATTCAATGAGAACTCTCTCTTGTCAGAGCATTAAAGGTAACATAACAACACTGGTGCAGCTCTTTGCCTAAAATGGGAAATTCTTTCACTGGACTTGAGACAATTAATCAGGCTTGTGTTTCTTTTCTCTTACTGACTTCCCTTAGCTACCAGTTGCGGATTGAATGTATGCTGGTATGTGAGGAAACAAAAAATCTGCTGGATTGTCTGTGGCCAAAAGCACAAGCAATCAGGAGAGCCTGTGAAAGTGAGTACAGCGGTGATGTGTTTATGCCCAGTGCTCAGGCACAGAAAACTTCTATCTAAATAGAATCAATCATATATTCTATAACCTAATCAAAATGAACCTTTTAATTGCTGAATTACAAATGAGTAACAAAATCTTGGCTATAGATTCTGTTTCTGGAGTTCATTCTGCAGAGTTAATATTTATGCTATTCTGAGAATCTTTTATCAAGCTAAATAAAGCAGACATGCTGGTTCGTTCCTATCAGCAGCCTCTTGTAGAGAAGAAGGAAATTTTCTCTATGCAAATTCTAGATTTTCTTTGAATAAAAGTTAAATTTGTGTGCACAATGTTGTTACATTTTTGTAAAAATGAAGTTGTTCCAGGTTTTTCTCTAAGTTGTTTGTAGCCCAGGCTAGCTATCTGATGGATCCAGGCAGAGTAACATAACATAATCTGTTTTGTTTTACAAAACACATAATCCTTGATTACATGCATTGGACTTTCATAAACTCCCACTACACAAAACTTGCTACCCTTTTGATTATAACTCAATTCTTTCTTAACTTATCTCTTGAGTTATAGCTTCAGATCCATAACTTTAAGCAATCTTGACTTCCTATGGGCCAGTTCAACTGCTGCATTTTTTGTGTGTTTGTATATAAAATTTGGCCTACAAGATTATTTGACATCAGTGCTATAGCTACTGTGTCCTAATAAACAACTTTCTGCAGTCTCATCCAGCCGCCAACAGTGTGGGCCAGCATGTGGGTGAGAATTCTGCTCTAGCTCTGCCAAAAATGCTGTTCGTATTCCAGTTTCTGCTGTCAATAAGCACAGCCTCTCATTATTCTCATTAATGCTGTTGATGAGGTAAAGGAACCTTCACTTTTTTCTTTTACCTGTAACAGTATGTGCTGAGAATGGTGGTTACTGACCTTCTCAAGTTCAAATACTTTCTCATGTGTAGTTGTTCCTCATGAGTGGTTGCAGCAATGGTATGTGTATACTCTAAAACTGATGAGAAATTCAGCTTTCTTTATAGATTAGGGAAGATAACTCGAAACAAAATTATTCATTGTGCTTTCATTCATCTGACATTTCTTTTCCTGCTCTGTATAAACCATTTTTATGTTGTTCTTTTTTCCTAATTTGTAATAATACTGGCTTTACATAATCTTAGATGAGAAATGTTTTAACACTGTTGTCAGACCTAAGGAACATCCTATTTCAGAATACTTCATTTAATTTATGAAAATGTCCCTTTCTATTCTTCAGCCCTTCTTACTAGTCACCGACTGCCAATTTTCTGTCAGCTGATTCTTAAAGTTGGAAACTTTCTGAATTATGTAAGTAAAGTTATTTCTTTGTAATTGTACTTCTGAAGATAACAGAAAATTCAAATACAAGCTTTGGAAGAAGAAATTTTTTTCCCTACATCTTGCAGGGTCATCACAGTGGAGATGCTGGAGGCTTTAAAATCAGTGCCTTGCTCAAGCTAACAGAGACAAAGGCAAACCAAAGCCACGTTACTCTACTTCACCATATTTTGGAGGTATGACACAGAAATCAAGTCAGTCTTGCATGCCTTGGTCTCAAACACACCCTGAAATGAAGGTCCTTACGCAGAGCCTCCATGCCTGCAAATACAGTCAGAACTTTGCCAATGTTTCCTGGGCAGAAAGGAAACCTTTGAAATAAAATGTTTAGATAGTTAATACTAGGTTTCCTTTCTGAGATTTGTTTATGATATTTGCTCCCTGGCAAAGGCTAAGCTTACCCCAGTGTTTATAAAAAGAAAAACTGAAGTGTTAGTAATTTTGTCTTGATGCTGTTCTGAGAAATTTCCATACTTTTTCATTGATTGTACAAACTCACTGCTTTTCCACTTGAATTTTAGGAGGTTGAAAGAAACCACAAAGATTTGCTGCAGCTTCCCAGTGATCTTGAATTAGTTTCCAAGGCAGCAGGGTAGGACTTTTTGTTTGGCTTCGTCATGTATCAATTGCCAATCTCCTTAGAACCAAACATGAGCTGAGTCATTTTATGGTGGCATAATAAGGTCACAGCCTTTCTCTGCTGTGTGGGAGAGGTTTCCTTCCAAGCCCGAATGGTTCTGAGATTTACAAAGCATTTTGGTTCAAGCCATTCCAATGTATCTCAGTGGGATTTACAAGGAGTTAACACCTTCCTGTTCAAACACCAGATTCTTCTCCCACAGTTTGCAATAGAAATGGTATCTTCCCTTAAGTTTCTCAGTCTCATTTGTGAACAAGCCCTACAGGATGTGCGTGTGCAGACCTGTTGTGGGGAGAGGACAGCAGGGACAATTCAGTAGCAAGCAAGGGACCTCACAAGGCCCAGAGATAAATATCAGCACAGTATATATGTGGGTGGAAAGAAGAAGCCTGTTCCTGCAGACTTCCTTCCATGTGCCTGAAAGCCTCATGAATTTAACACCAACTCAGCCTAGTTAGCTCAAAAAAATGACATGAGGATATGCTAAATTACACTGAGCAGGAACTCAAATTTACAGCTCAGAATTAGCATTTTTTAATCTTTTATGAACTCTTTGTAACCTTACAATGTTTTATTTTTTTATAACTAGAGGCTGGGGTAAAAAGCAATCTGGAGACATACTGATATTTTTAAACAGCTATTTAAGATTAATTCAAAAATTATGTTGACTCAGTAATGCAGCAGAAGGCATTACAAGTTCTCTGCAGAGTTTAAGCTGGATGGTAGATCAAAACCCACATTTCTGTCTGGTTTTGTGTAATAATGGAAAGACTTGTCTGAATCTAAATCTTCCTAGTTAATATAAATGTGCTCTTTTTTTTAATAAGTAATTTATAGCTTAGTCAAAATCTCAAGGTCATAAAATCGTTTTGCTAATCAGCCTTGGGAGAACAGTTTAGAAAGCAAAGCCTGCAAGGGACCTTTTTAATGCCACTTACTCATCTGGATGCACCTTAAAAAACCAAGTCATGTAATGCTGATCCAGTAGTTTTTGTTTGGATTCGTGTCTCTGTAAAGAGATTGTCAGGACAGCAGAACACGTTGGTTATGCAACGTGCATGTTTGGTCCTCCATGTGAGCTAAATGGAGTCTGAAAAAAGATGCAATTGCTGACTATAAATAAATTAGGGAGAAAAACAGCAGGGAGAAAAAAGAACTAAGTAAAGACAATATTGGCACAAAGGAGATGAGCGTTAGTTGTCTATGAATAAAAATACACTGGAAGCCTTGGGGAAGTTTTATAAATACTAGAACAGTAAGACCTTCACAGTCTACCCATGGAGGTAGTGGGAGCTTGGTGTGCAAAAAAGGATGCAAAGTAGGAATGCAAAGGGAATATCTTCCTCAGATGAATTTTTAGAACCTTAAAAAGGGGCCCTCTGCAAAGTGGAGGAGAATTATTTGCAAAGGAAGAGCCTGCATTGGGCAATTTACCCTATATTCATTTGCAGAGATAATATTGTCTGTAATCATCACTTAAAGGACTTGCTGCTTTAATTTACTTTCCCTTTTGTGGACATTTCAGAATCCACTTTGAAGTTATGCGGGCTGAAGCAGGCGCCAACATGAAGAAATTGTTGGAAATAGAGAAGCGTTTACTTTTGTCAACAGACGATTTAAAAATACAGCATGGAAAATCTGTTCAAGTAGGTAAAGTGGGCGTACCACAATTCCCATTCTTTTTCTCAAACCCTTCAAAACTCTGTTTTCAAAGACACTGAAATTGCGGGTTGCAAATGGAAACAGCTCTGGAGGAAGCAGATCATAACCACGCTCCTTCTGCACCTCTGTGGAAGAAGCGTTCTGGGGTTTTTCCATGCCTGTAATGTGGTGTTATGAAAAGGAAACAGATGAGAAACAGTCAGCAATCTGTGTGGGCAAAAGAAAAGAAGGCCTTAAAAAGGAAATGTAGGATGCAACTATAAATGGGTATAGTGCAGTACAGTAACATATTTTGACTAGATGTTCTTTGTGGGAGAAAAAAAAGAAAGTTAACAGATTTACAGTCTTTTTTTCTTTTTTTTTCTTTCCCCTGAGTATATTCCCAAATATGCTTCAGATTCTACCTTTTCTTCTCAAAAAGGGGTTATATAACTAAATAGAATCTCTTGATTAGTCATCCCAGGCTGAGTTAAATTTCCATGTGGATGTATGATGAGAGGAACAACATAAAATGAGTTCCTTTGGGGCCCAAAATAAGGGATGGGAAATGCAAACAGCTCATTTAAGAAGAATTGTACATTGGTTTACAATCTTAACTGTCAGTTCCTTAAAAATGAGTTGCTCTGCATTAACTAACTTGAGTTTTCTGGGTAGCTCGGAATATATTACTTAATGTGTATTGTAAACTGTGTCTCAGGGCAGTATTAGCGCTTCCAAGGACCTGCAGAAGGAATTTGCCATCATTGAAAAGAAGAAGGAAGAACTCGCTGATTATCTGTGTGAAGACCGAAAAAAAATATCCTTGGAAGATCTATTTATCACAATGAAAACCTTCAGAGAGCTCTTCCGCAAGGCCTTGCAGGTGGTTTGCATTTGTGAATTTTTAGAAATACGAGATTGCCTTTTTCTTAACAAACAAAAATGTCTTAGAACGTCATTTTTTAATTTCTTTTCAAGTAAATCCTGTCTCCAGGAGTAAATGGAAGTAGTTGCTTGTTTGCTTGCAATCAACATCAAGAAATGAGTATGTGGGCAAATTCAAAATGTACTCTTTTAATTGATGCGGAGAATTAAGACTTTTAAGATTGGTTCTAATGTAAAATTACTGTCAGGCCTCAATACAATAGAAGCTAATGGTATGTGAAAGAATGAGCAACCTAGCAGATTAACCAGAAGGAGTGTGTAGTAGGGCAAAGCCTATAGAAGATATGTTTACATGTAGATCTATTTAGTTCAAATCAGCATGTTTTACATCCCCTACAAAACCACTTCTCAAGAGATGATATTTATACCTTTTAGATCTCATAAAGTAACATTCCTTGAAATAAGAATTAAGAAAGAGCAGCTTTCCATACAGATTGTGTAGATTAGCTCTTAATTACTAAACCTCCAGTAATCCTCTAGATAATATATCTTACTGCATACTTCATGCCTGAAGTAGTCTCTTTTCTCTAGTATTTTTGTAGTGGCTTCATGTATTTCTTTTAAATAACAGCCTACTCCTGAGCTGAGTCCTGCCGAGCACAAGACTGAATTTGTCTTACAGAAATAAGACATTTTCAGGCATGTTATGCAAAGTATTGCTGTAACACAGACATCTATGCTGGTTAATGTCAGCAAAGGTGGCTGATGGGTGTTTTAGATAGTTTTAGATCAAAATGAAGAAAGTTCTGTGAAAGATACTGGAGATAGAAGATGAAAAAAATATCCTGTAATATTCTCTCTACCTAGAGGTATAAAAATAAGTATATTGGAGGTATAAAAATAAATAAGTACAGAAATGTTGGGATAGTGTCACAGTTGAGGGAAGAAAAATAAAAAATAAAAGCTATCAACCAGAGAATATTTGGCTATAAATTTGACTCTCAAAGTTCAGTCATGAGATGAAGTATTGAGAGAGTTAGGAAGATAATGGCTCAACATCTACATACTGCCATGTTGGAAAATTAATGTGAAGGGTAATTCTTGCAACCAAAGATCTTTGAAAGAAGAAGTCCCAATAAAGAACAACTCTTTTTTTCTGCTTGTTCACAGCCAAGTTGGAGCAAATGAAAAGAAACTGCTTTTCCTCTACCTGATATGTAGCCTTCTTTTTATCTATTTTCGGTTCAATTTCTCATCAATACCTCACCTTAGATATACCACAGCTGTTAACTATTTCTTTCTCTCACTATAGTAAAGATACTTGATGCCACTCGAAGTGGCAACCTGCTGAAAAGTTCAAGCTTTCGATTTTTAAAACATTTTTATTACTCTCTTGTTTATATTTTACACTAGAATCAGACACCTGCATCATCTTGTTTGAGGCTTTTGCCATTTGGCTAACATATGGCTTTTATTTTAAGATAAGTGCTCTGTGTAAAGCAGGTTTGTTGGCACTACCAAAATAGTTAATGCTGTCTTTCCACTCTCACATCAAGCAACAAAGGAAATTGGTTTGATAAATTGTAGTACCTCATCTTTCCAGGTTTACCCAAATTTACTTTGATTTTTTTCTCCCTCTATTTCTTGAAAATTCTTTCTGGTTTCTTATCCTTCAGGAATGAAGACTGTTCTACACAAACAAAACATCTAATGTGCACCTCATTTCTCTCCATCTATTTGATGAGAAAAATTGTCTTTCAAATACCCCTGTGACCCCTACAATGGCACAGTGAAAATAGCTTGTCTTTAACCCGGACTGTATGTTTGTCTATTTAGGAGAAGAACTAAAGGAGCAGATGGCAGGAGGAAGATTGGGAGAAAATAGCTTTCAAGCTCGAAGTTATAGTACAGTATAAGAGATGCACAGAGTTCTAAAATAGTGTGGAAGAGAAATACTGTGTAATTATAGAGTATGTGGGAAACATTTGATTTTTTCCTTAACAGTTGCAACTATTCAAGGAGGGGAGCTCTATTAAGAGGCCATCTAGTCTCAGAAAAAAGAGAAAAATGATAAAATCTGGTCAAGGAAGTACTCAGTTCTTCACAAAGGTCAAACAACCAGTTCTGTTGCTCATTGTGTTCTCTTGGACAATAACCTGGAGACAGTAGGATGTTGGATAGCATGTGGGTAAATAGTTGTCACAGAGCATCTTTTAATTCAAACATTAAACAAGAATCTAATGTCCTACAGCCCTATTTTATCTAGTCTAATTCTTATAGTAACCTTTAGTGACTTTAGAGCTGGAAAAGGGACCATGGGCATTCATTCCTCTTCCTTGCTCCTCTTCTGCCTTAGTAGGCTTTCTTATATTGGAGAAACTGTTAGCATTGTGCTTATGTCAAATCACCAATGACTTTTATTCCCCTCTCTCTCTGTCTCTAAACAATTCAATTTAAGCTTGATCAGTCAATAGATTTACTCCTAATGCAGTTTGCTTTATTTTCATTACTGAGCGTTCTGCTCAAATAGCAGAACAAGGTATCCCTGAATTCACCTCCTTTTATTTTTTGTGCAATGTAACATAAAGGCATTCTCCAAGGACCTGCAGTTTTGAAAGTCTCTCAATACCCAAAATATCTCAAAGGAAATATTCTAAAACACAGCAGGAATTTATCAGGTAAATACATAGGAGTCATACAATGATGAAAGGCTTCTAACTTCTTTATAAAACTTCACCACCTGTATCTCATTCTTTCAGAATTCACTTGCCTTGAAGAAAGAGTTCTGCTTTTCTTTTTTTGACAGGCATAATGCACCAGTTTCCTTCTCCAAGCATCCAGAGAAAGTGCCCATAACAATTCTGTAATTCTCAGAGACTAATTCTATTATGTTCACAAGTTTGCTTTATTTGTCTGGAAGTATTTCTGAGGACCAAAAGCTCCTAGTATTTTGCTTTCTGTAAAAGCTCTAAGAAATTCATGCATGTTTTCTGGAACTTTATCCATGGCAATCAACAAATCTATCAGTACTTAGCTGCTGTCAAAATCTGCAAAGGAGAGCACATGTCTCATGAAGAAACCTCTCCGTGCAAATGAAAATCCTCATGGAAATTATTAAATTTTATGTGACACGGCAACATCTTCCTCACAACATCACAAAGCCATGGCAAGTGGCCCAATAACTGATCTTTCTACAACCAGTTCAGCGACTGACTGGTGGCTGTTGAAAGCAGGGAGACTTCCAGATGGTGATGGCAATATTCTGTTGAGGATTGCAGCTCAGGAACAGGGATTGCATAAACTTAAGAAAATCAACCTGATGTTCTGCTGCTGTTAGCTTAGTCATTTAGAATTACGCCCCTCAACTGTGTTACCTGTCTAAATGCAGAAATATCCCTCCATTTAATATAGGTCTTTCTTTACTAAGAGTCATCACTGGATTGCTTTCTCTTCCTCCATTATTCACAGCATCCCCGTGTCAGCAGGTCTGATGAAACAAGGGTCCCATTTGACCGCATGATTCCCAATAAGTTATCCTGATAGCTGTAGGATTGGCACCAACAGACTTGCAGCCTGGATGCTGCTGCTGAGCACCAGTGCAGCAAAACAGCTGGCAAAGTTAATGGGTGTCTAAAGAGGAATTGTGGATTGTTGTTCAATGGAGTGACAAGTTCCTGAAGTTTCCAGTAGAAATCCCTGAACACAACTCATATAAAATCAAAGTTGCTATGGAATAAATAACTAGAATGCTAATTAAGTTGAACTAATGCTGTGCTTTGTGATCCTTGGGATTAATTAAGAATGCATTTCAGTTCATAGATGAATCTCTGCAGGTAAAACTAATGAACTAATCTGCTGATAACATCATGACATAGAGAAGGCCTAAGACATTGATCAGAAAGGTCTGTTCTGGCTTTTGCCCTCAAAATGCTGCAGCTGAAAAATGTCATTAAAAGAGGGGTATAAGACTCATTTAGAATTACTCATTGCAAATCATAACCAGCTTTTACTGCAGTAAGTTTTCTTATTTAACTCTCTGTCATTCTATTTGAATGCAGGAAAATCGAGAAAGAAAAGACCAAGCTGCAAAGTCAGAGAAAAGGAAGAAACAACTTAAAGGTGAAGAAGCAAAGAGACTAAAGGGAGAATTTGGAAATATCAGTACAATGAACAAAAGCTAAATCTGGATTTATTAACTGGTCTTTTGTTAATCAGGAGGAATTCATCTGTTTAGCTATGGATGATGTAACATTATGAGAGTGATAGTTGATGCAGCTGACAAGTAGATAGTGAAAGTGTTGTCAATAGGAGTGGTAGGTCTACAATTTCCATGTTCATGTAAATATTCAGAAAAGATCGTGCTAGGGATCTTGATGGGGACCAATGAGCAAGTTACTAGGATTTTGCTTAAAGTTGGATGTTCTCTTGCTATTGCTCCGCTCTTGTGCAGATTTACTCTGCAAAGTAAATACGAGTGGAGTTTATGCAGGTATTACACTGATCGCTTACCCCTTAGAAGTCTTGGAGTTGTATTCATTACCACTCTTGTCTAAATCAATGCTCATCTTTTAGCCTCTGTTTCACAGTTACTGGTCTTTAGAAGCATGTTTTTAAAAATATATAAACATATTGAAAACAGACCAAAACAATTTTTTTCAATACTGCTGGACACCTGTACTGTGAATGTTTTACCTACTTTTGCTATTATACTTAATGTAAATCTGAAAAATTACAGCAATAAACCTTATTCTTGTAAATAAAATAATTTAGTGCATGATAAAATTAAATTATTATAAAGCAAAATTCAGCTGGTATAAGGATTAAAGTGTCTCAATCCTGTAAAAAGGAAGCATCTCAGCATAATAACCTTCTGCAATTCCAACATCTAATTTAGAGGAGACTATAGTAGATTTTTTTGTATCTTCTGAGGAAGTGAATATAATTCAGGGAATGTAAACATGAGAGAGAGAATTTAGACTGTGATTTATTTTTCAATATTTATTTTAGAAAAAGTGGCTAATTATTGCACTACTTACATGAAAAATCAGACATTTAATCTGTTTTTAATCTGCATTAGGATATGGTGGTATAATCTATAGAGTAAATTAGATTTAGGCTAATATGAGGTTGAAACTCATTGTTTTTACATCTTCAATCTATGCATATATCAGAGATATTTGGCAAGGGGGAGCATGTGTTTAGCAAATTAAGAAACTTCTTATTTATTTTCTGAAGGAGGTAAGGAGAAGAGCAAACTTGGTGGAAGCCTATCAGCATGTCCTTAAAGGATTACCACAGCCTGGTTCCACAGAGAATTACAAGCACATGTAAATTTTTAGGTATTTCTTCTAAAGTCAGTAATATATAATGCACAGGGTTAAACTGTGCATTTATATATATATATAAATCTATCTATATATAAAATAAATATATAAATTTATATATATAAATTTATATATATAAATTTATATATATATAAATCTTTAAAGCCCTAATCCTATAGTCTTTGAATCTCTGACCTTAACTGTGGTCACATGCTCTGTTAGTGTCAATGTCTGTCGTTTCCAGTTGCCTGAGGATCATTTCTCTGCAGTTGGCAGACACGCTGCAGAGGGCAAACAGCAGCCCTGTCTCTCAGTGCAGGCAATGATCTCTCTGTCCCTAGTGAAAGCAGAAGCACACATCATTATTAACCAACTTCAAGAAAAAACATAAAGCTGTGAAAACTATGAGGAACCAGGCATGGTCAGAAACTGTCACAAGAATATGAACATCCAGAATAAGAGGACAGATTGCTATACCCCTTAATTCCATGAATTAAAACTGCTTTCTTGTAAATAAAGTTTAATTCAAGGCAAGATTTCCCCCAAAAAATATTTGGATGCCAGGCTTTTGTCCATTCCAGGGGCCCAGATATCTAGTTACTCCTGAACCCCTTTGAACATAAATGGTTACACGGATGGTACACATTAAAAAAAAATCATGCTTTGTACCGGATTAAATAAGTATTTTGCTTTATTTTCTTCAGCTTCTGTTGCAGCAGTGTGTATTATAGGTCATATAAATTCATGAAGAGAATTTTATTAATACATAGACCAATTCTATATGATATTTTGAGAAATGATAAAGTTTTTGGCTTTCTTTAGCCAAGGGTAAAAATAAGATCTTATTCTAATATAAAATTGGACGTGTACCTGAAGACCAGAGTGAGCAATAAAAAAAATCTCATAAGAATAAAATGTGAAAATGTGCACAGAAGACATAAATACCTGGCGAGATTTTATTTCTGGTAAGAAAACAAAATGTTATTAAAAGATGAAGAAGTCAATTCTCACCAAAAGGACAGGAGTTTCATATATAACTGACATCTTTACATATAGAAATCTGCTAAAGCAGATCCGCAGACCAATTTGTTACGTTGATTTATTCAGGGTCAAATACAAAGAGCTTTTCTTTGGCACAAATCTGTCTATTCTTACACAGGACTTAATTATCTGGCTGCAAGTAATAAAGTTATATATGAGGAAATGTTATCAGCATAACTTGGTCTTGCAATACTGAAAGCTTCCCGTCTTTAGAAGCAGCCTATAAGGAGAAAATTCTTTTGTTCGATGGGGAAATAAGAAACAATTGTTCTTTCGCTAAAATGTTACTGTTTTTATAAGCTATGTAATAATGTTAAAAACACCAAAAATGGTATAACACAGACAACACAACTTTAATGTAGGAATTACTTGGCATTATACGAAACTTCAAAAAGAAGCTGGAAAGTTCTTAATGAAGTATTGTATGAAATGTTGCATTAACCCATTATGTATTTCATTTTCGTATTTTTCATCTTAGTAAAAAGAGTTCAACATATGTGCCTGAATGTGTGAGGCTTTTGTGCTTTTAAATCACATTCTACCAAATAAGATCCCAAGTGACTGTTCCTACTGCACTGATTCTAAATACATTCCTCATTTTTAGCAACATTGCTTTCAGGTATAATTGCAAAGACAGGCTATCTGGCTCTTAATATTCTGAACAAGATGAGAACAAGAAAAAGCCTCTTAATTGCATCTGGCAACAGAAAACTGTTAAGCAGTGGATTTAACTCCACTCCCCTGAGTTCAATGAGTTTACCACAGAAACCTGGCGGATTTCAGGCTATGCTCTCACAGATATAAAGGAGTAAACTCTGAGGGTGACAGAGCAGTGGAACAGGCTGCCCGGGGAGGTTGTGGAGTCTCCTTCTCTGGAGGTCTTCAAAACCCGCCTGGATGCCGCCCTGTGCCACCTGCTCTAGGTGCCTGCTGGAGCGGGAAGGTTGGACCAGATGATCCTTAGAGGTCCCTTCCAACCTTGAAGATTCTGTGATTCTGTGATTGCAATATCCCTTTAATCTTTAAAAAAAATCCTTCTGCAAAATTCTCAATTGAGTCTAACAGCTGAAAAGATAGATCAAATTGAGCTCATTCCATTTAAATATGCTTTTAAATCTCTCAGCTGTCACTGTAAGACCTTTTTGTCCATATTACTTACTCAAAACAGCTGAAATCATATAAACACGCCTCAAATTTTGTTATCTCCTTCATTACTTGTTGGTCAGTGAAAGACTCTACATTATTCAGTTATTAGAGTGCTCATGCTAGTTCCTGTTCATGTTTCTTATTGGGAAAAAAATCCATGGATTTTTATTAATGTCTGTCACATTTGAGAAACTCCTCAGCCATTCAGTGGTGATATTTCAGTATGGTTTACTGGGACCTTTCCTTGGGTTTATAGTCACTGCTTGCCAGGTGGACCTGCTAGCAGAACAGAACCGCTGGTGGGAGAATCACTCTCTCCATTCAACTGCAGCTGGAGTTTGTTGAGCTGTGGCTAAATTGCATGTGCTCATCCACAAAAAAAATGTAAAAAATTACAGATTTAGGTGGCTGCTGGCTAGCTTTCTAAGGCTACCTAAGTATTAGAGCTGGCTATTTAAACAAGGGGATGCATACTTTTTGAGCATGTGGACAAAAACCTTTAAAAAAGGCCTACAGTACTGGGATGTGAACAGTTAATATAGTCGTTTTAAGTCAGAGTGGTTAATGTGTAATCATATTTGCCTAATTTGTTCTTAGAAACATCCAAGGATACCGAGAGGGATTCCACAGCCCCTCAGACTTACTGCTTCTGTGTTCATCTGTAAATATCCTTAGAGTTAGCATAGCTGTTTTGAAGTCTAAATAAAGTTTGTTCATATCTATCAGTTCAGTTGGTTAGTCACACAAAAGACCCTTTTTTTTTTTCATTGCACCCTGTCCACCGCAATTAGAGAAAATACATTACTCCTTTTGAATTTGCAGCAGCCGTTTACACATTTGGCAGCTGTTATCATGTCACTTTTGGTCTGCTTTTCCCTGACTAAACAGCGCCAGCCTTTCAACTGCTCATCACAGGGCCTGTTTTCCAGGCCTGTGTTTGTGTGCTCTGGCTTTCATCTGGACTTTCTCCAACTGGATCCCATCTTCCTTGCAGCGCAGAACAGTGCCAAATCTGGACACCGTACTCCAGCTTAGGGGTTCAGCAGAGCCCAGAGTGAAACAGGCTCCTTTCTGTATTTTATAGGTTGTTTATCCATCTTGTCGTGATGTTTGCTTTCTTTTGCAACCCTATAACATTTTGACTCCTGTTCCAGGACTCCTCTTGTCGTTTCCAGCTTTGTGCCATCTGCATGCTCAGTATATGTACCCTCTGCTTAACTCTGGAAGACTTCCATGAAAATATGCAAGCAAATTTGAACCCTTTCAGTTCCTTTTTTAGATGAAACTTGTCCAAATAACTCACTGATTACTACATTCAGAATATAGATTTTCACATGGTTTTGTACTGATTTCATCAAAGTTATCAAACTCATGCACAAATTATTCTTTGGTAAAAACATAATTCTGACAGTGCTGTACCATAACTGCAGCCCCGAAAAATTTGCTGTCACTCGCCACCTAACCTCAGTGTTAGCCCCAATGTATCTGCCAATTTACAAGTCATACCACATACATCCTGGAAGAATTTGTGCCTCCCTGAGAGCCATCAAGAACAAATATCTGAAAACATTGTAATTTCATGCTAAAATGGCTAGATTCTGCCCTTGAGAAGGACAATTCATGCTAGAATTGATTTTAAAAGGCAGGCAAAATATGGCCAAAAATAAATAAAAGCAAAGAAATGAACAGAAATAAACTCAGTCTGGAAAAAGATTTCATTGCCTCTGTTAACAGACCTAGAGTATGGTAATAAGTGAAAAAGGCATGCAAGAATAGTAATGCTAAATACCATAATAGGCATTTCTTGCTGCACAGGGTATTTTTATATTCCAGTGTGTGGTGCTGACTAGCAGCCTTTCGTTTACAGAGAGAATGCGTGTGTGACTGAACTGAGTGCATTGCTACGTTTTACTATCCTCTGTGCTCATGTTTTCAAACTGTAAAGATACACGCAGATATAATTCTGACAAACACATATTCCACAATGAGATAATACAATTTTTGTTATTCAGTGAACAAAACACCAAACAGTAAGATTTAAGATAACAATAAGACAATAACAATAGCAACAACAATAAGACAATAAACAATAAGATAAACTGAAAGATTTGATATAACTGTAGGGGATGATTCAGAACAAACTTTGAAAGAAAGAATGAAAAGCTGGAGGTGAATGAAGTACCCAAGGATGGAGTAAGAGCAGAAACCATTTACTCTGGCACAAACTTTCCTTGCCAACAGTCCAGATAGATCAAATGCAGTAGATGTGGACATCAAGGCATTTGATGTAGGTGGGTTGGTACAATTGGAACTGGGAGTAAGGTATCAGGTAAAGACAAGTCGAAGTCATTAACAAGGATTTCTGTTACATAGTTGGACCTCACTGTCTGTAAATGATGAGCTGAGAGGACAGTGCAGAAGTGGATCAGAGGTCTTTGAGCTGCTAGAACTTGGCTATGAGGAGAAAAGCAGCCAGTGATGATGGTCTGTGCCCACGTCCCCATGAACAAGGCTGAGCTCAGCTGCTTGGGAAGCTCAGCGGGAAGGCTGGCTGTGCTCGGGTGAGAATCTCTGGGAGTTTGGGGTAAATTCTGTGCTTCAAGTGTGGTGGAGGGTATTTGGCATGTAGGGAATCACAGTAAACAAATGGCTTGCCAGACTTTACAGTTAATCTTACTATGGAAATCACCACCAGAATAAAAGTAAAGGTTAAAATTATACATAGAAAAATTATGAAAGCCAAGCTGCAGGCTTGTATTTCAGGCCATGTTAAATCACACATGGCATCTGCTATTGAATATATATATATCTGTGAAATGCCAAGGAGCTGTGTCTTGCATGTGAAGTGTCAGCAGCAGAAAGAAGTAGCAGTATTTCACTGTGTGAGATACCAGCAATATGGGTGAAAATGTAGGAAAGGAGCCGACTTTCATCACGTATTTAACTTGGCAAGTCCAAAAAAAATGTCTTGGGTGAGATACTTTCAGCTGAAAGGAGAAGACACCAATTCTAGTCTATCAGATACTGGCAAACTTGATGTGGAATATGGAGTTTAATTTAGGCCTCCTTGTAGCCAAGAAACATGAACTGAATTTGGAAAAGGAGCAAGGAAGGTGGTGGAGAATGATGAGGGATTTGAGAACCTTGCAGAAGAAGACTAAGAAAGCTTAACTTGGTCAGACTAGCAAAATGAAGCCTGACACTGGCTTCATTCTATAAATACATACATAGGAAAGACGGAAGAAGTATTTAAAGCAAATGGCAATGTCAGCACAGAACACATGGAGATAAATTGGTCAGAAATACAGGAAAACAGTAGCAGTTTCTAACTAGGACAAGTCCACAGCAGTTATTCGATAGGAATACTGAGGTGATACACAGTGATGGTGGCACAGCCTATGTGCTCATGGCAGTGACACAGTCCATTTGTGTGTGTGGAACTGAGAGAAGACCATGTGTGACAGTGACACAGCCCATGTGTGTGTGTGCGTGGCAGTGACACAGCTCATGTTGTGTGTGACAGTGACACAGCCTGTTTGTGCTTGTGTGTGTGACAGTGACCAGCCTCTGTGTGTGTGCCCATGTGACAGTAACACAGCCCATGTGTATGCGTGACAGTGACATAGCCCATGTGTGTGTGACAGTGACACAGCCCATGTGTGTGTGATAGTGACACAGCCCACTTATGTTTGTGTATGTGACAGTGACCAGCCCGTGTGTGTGCCCATGTGACAGTAACACAGCCCATATGTATGCGTGACAGTGACATAGCCCGTGTGTGTGTGTGTGAATGACACAGACCATGTGTGACAGTGACACTGTCCATATGTGTGTGTGACAGCGACACAGCCTGTGTATGTGTGACAGTGACACAGCCCATGTATGTGTCCATGACAGTGACAAGCTCATGTGTGTGTGACAGTGACCAGCCCATGTGTGTGTGTGCCCATGTGACGACACATCCCATATGTGCATGACAGTGACCAGCCCGTGTGTGTGTGACAGTGACACAGACCATGTGTGACAGTGACACAGCCCATATGTGTGTGTGACAGTGCCACAGCCTGTGTGTGCATGACAGTGACCAGCCTGTGTGTGTGTGTGCCTGTGTGACAATAACACAGCCCATGTGTGTGTGTGACAGTGACACAACCCCTGTATGTGTGTCCATGACAGTGACAAGCTCATGTGTGCATGACAATGACACAGCCTGTGTGTGTGTGTGAGACAGTGACACAGACCATGTGTGACAGTGACACAGCCTGTGTGTGTGCGCCCGTGTGACAGCGACAGCGCCGCTGCCCGCGCGCGGCGGGGCAGCCGGGCCCGCCCGTCAGCGCGGCGGGGCTGGCGGGCGGCGCCGTTAAAGGGCGGCGGCGGCGGGCGCTGGGCTGGGCCAGGCAGAGCGCGAGGCGAC
>JAUBOD010000445.1:246826-259042 GCA_032353885.1 Nothura maculosa | reverse complement strand
TGTGTGTGCAAGGAGATTAAACCCATAAGCAGGTAGCCTATGGACCTTCTTCAGTTGACCTCTGCTGTCTTACCAAAAGTCTAATTTAAGCCATCAGGTCTCCATGAAGATGGAATAAAGACCTGGGAAAGTGCTTCCTGGGAAAGGAAGCCACATATTAGCTGCAGATATTGAAAGAATATAAAGAATATTGGGACTATCAAATTATGGCCTTAATGCCAGGCTGTCTGTGGCTGTAGCTGCTGTAATTTCTGTTCCAGTGCTACCTAGAACCGTGACAAAAAAACTTTACACAGTAGCAGCATCCAAATTGAGTTACTAATAAAGATAATATTGAGATCCTTTTAAATTTCACCATTAGGAGCAGCCCTCAGAGAGAGCTGCAAAGAATGAATTCTGAAAAGATTATGCCAGATTGGAGGAAAGTACTACTTCGTAAGTGCACAAAGTAGTATTTTTTCTTCTTTGACTCAATAAACTTCTTGATCACAAAAAAAAATATAGAAAATGTAAGTTCATGCTTTGTGTGGAAAAAGTGCTTCATTTTGAGAGTAATTCAGTGGATTTACAGAAATATAAATACATATAATTTGCTACAAGAAAAGCAAGTAGGGGGAAGAAAAGCTCAGCTTGTGCTCTTGAAAGCAGAACTGGAGTGTGTAATAAGCAGAATTTACCTTGCTCTTCCGCTGCTTCTTAAGTTCATTTGAGTTCCTCCTTGTAAAACGTACAGCAGAAAATCTCCTATGAAGTGATAAATGAAAGTCAGTCTTTGTTTCCTGTCGTGCTCAAACATGACTGTGCTGTTGTGCTTTCCTGACAGGCACGTATCCCTTCGTGACTTCGTCCAACTGCACCGTAGGTGGTGTTTGCACTGGGCTTGGAGTTCCTCCCCAGCACATTGGCGACGTGTATGGCGTGGTGAAGGCCTACACTACTAGGGTGGGAATTGGGGCCTTCCCCACTGAACAGATTAATGTAAGTTTAATGTTACAAAACACAGTGGTTATAGTCGCCAAGAAATAAGGTCAATTGAATAGGTGGCTTTAATAATAGGGTAAGGGTTTCCCACGAGTAAATAAATGTCATAGTAATGCCAGAAAGTGTCACTCATGAAGATTTTAGAATTACCTGATGAACTTAAGATGTTTATATTCAAAGGAGGGAGGCATCAATGTGATGATGTTATATTACAGGCTACATTTATTGCAAGTGCATATCAGTGGCCAAACCTTGTCTTAGGAAAGCTTAAATTACATGATACAGTTCTATGCGTAACAGTCTCTATTCCAAGTGGTTTATAGAACAAATTTGGTCTATACATCAGCCCAATCATGCACAAATTGGTCAATAAAAGGAGGATGGGGAGATTTTGATTCTTTTAAACTGTATATTGTATTTTCATTATCGAGAAACTAGAAAGCTCAAGATACTGTTTATGAGCTGTGCACACAGAATTCTTCTGGTCACTGGCCACTGATCTGAATCTGATTGAAGAATGTAGTAACCAAAACCCATTTTCTACTGGCAACAAAAGGATTGGTAATATCTTTCTATTTCGTGAATCTTATGAGTAGTATTTGTTTTTCCTTAGTTCTTTCTGCACTACAAAAGTTGCCAACCCAGAGGGAACAGTTGACACTCTCATGGTGTGAGAGTACATAGGAGTCCCAGCCATGGACATTGATCTTGTCCCAAGAATTTAGAGTCTAACCTCCAAAACAATAGATGACAAAAGAAAAACAAATTAAACACAAACTCTTAAAATTAAAAACAGGGCTGAATTATCAAGGAAATCTTCCTATCAGATAGAAAATAGAGAAAGATTCTTTCTGGAACATGAAGCAAACAAATCAAATAAGGATTCTGCAAAGACAATGACTAGATATAACTAAGTTTTGACTGAGATATAAAAATCTCGTTCAGGTCAGGCTTTACTCTCCAATTAAGTCTCCCTTTAAAAAAACAGAACTTTTTAAAGGAATTGACCAACTAGATATTTCCAGCTATTAAGTTATTACCTTTTTTAGTGAAATGCCTCTAGCACCCTTTTTTACCTTTCAGGAAATTGGAGACCTTTTACAGTCCCGTGGCCATGAATGGGGAGTGACCACAGGCAGAAAAAGACGCTGTGGCTGGTTAGATCTTGTCATTTTGAAATATGCTCATATGATCAACGGATTCACTGCGTAAGCATCACAGATTTTGCGCTACATTTGGAACTGGTTATTTTGTGCTTCGCAGAATAAAATATGTAGGTAACATTAATGAAAATCCAGTAAAGTTTTACATTTTAAGTAATAAAATAGTTGACAGCGAGAAACTGAAAACTGTCTTAATGATAATATCTATCTGCTAATACATTATTTCAAGTAAAATGACATTATTATAATTTTTTTTTTATAATTTCACTTCATTTACATCAGATGACCAATGTAGGATGAATTGATATATCAGTTACATTTAACTAAATTATATACTGTAGTAATCATTGCTTTCATATTGATTTATATCAGGATTTAAAGTGCACTGGTTTTAGGTTTCTGTTGCCTCTAGTGGATCAGTTATACAGAACTATGTTCTGCACCATTTGCACACGCTCTCCACAAGTGAAACAAGTGGGATGATACAGAGTGTTTGGGAGATGTCCCAGCTTTCATTTCAATCTTGACCGATCCATTTATCTGCAAAGATGTATTCTAACAATGTATTATAAGAGTTGCCTGTAGTGGGTCAAGAGTGGGGACATCACAACTTGCTTGGCTGATGAATTACTGCATAATTCAAAATGTATTTTAAATTGTGAGGAAAAATTGGCTGTTTAAGTGCATAATGCCAAGTGCATAATGGCATATTATGTTTTATGTTATTTTTTGTCTAATACCAAAGATATGAGCTAAAATATTATTTAATAAGCTGCCTTTCTGGATAAAGTTGAAAAGGTTTCATTAAAGCTATGTTCAAACAAGGTGTACACTTACATTCAGACAAATATGTTCATACATAGAAACATATGAAGCTGAGCATTTTATTAGCTTATGAGTTGCGGCTTAACTGGTATTGTTTTTACTAATAATCTTATGAAAGAAGAAAATACAAAAATATCTTTGGGTGCTATATCGGACTTATTATTTTTTAACTGAACTTTTTACTTTGCTTTGACTTAAATGGCTGTAGTTTATGTGGAAATAGCGTTAGGAAGACATTTTTTTCCTTCTGTTACTCTTCTATACTATTACTACACTTCCATCAATAAAATTGTGTCACCTGGTTACTATGACATTATCCATTGTTGCCATGGACATCTGGCAATGACAAGTCCAGATGAGTCCTTCAAAAACAGGCAAGAAAAAAGTAGCTCTGAACTCCTTGTTTACCAAAGGCCTTTTATTTTAATCTTTGCATTCCCTCTGTCTTTATTAAGCAGAAAAATATAGCATTGACAATATATGTATATATCTGGCTAAACCCACAGCTATTAATATCTTTATTAATTAAGGTCTAGCTTATTGTTTCTAGAGAATTTAACAAATTTTAAAATGCAGTTTTATTTTAATCAGTGTTTGCTACAATTTTGATCAGTGGTTGCTACTATATTTTCTTGATGTTCCATTTTTGTATCTCAATATGTTCATGCAAAAGACACAGAGGGTTCGTAAAGGTGTGGTTTTAAAAATGGAATTTAGTCAATAAGTCAGTCTCATAGCCGATGGGAATCTGTAAGAATATCAGGAATAATTAATAGCAGTGAAATAAAGTGACATGTCATTTTATAGAGCCTAACCAGTTCCAGTAAGTGCCACTTTACATGGGCACTTTGCATTTTAAAGGTTTATAACTGAACACTGTGCACCTGTACGAGCAGCCAGGCGTTTAGAAATCAATCCTAGTGACTCAGTAACACATTCATTCCAGAGGCATGAATTCAATTAACAATGTTCATCATTGTTCATAGTATATTTGCGGATTTCTGCTTGCTGGGTTGCCTGAGTTGGATTTGTGAGTATAAAACGAGGAAAAAACAGGTGGAAAGGATTAAGGAGGAAGGTGATAGAAAGATTGATTGCATGTGTAACACTATTCAATGTTTTTCCGGACAGTTTGGCATTAACAAAACTGGATATTCTTGATGTCCTTGATGAGATTAAAATTGGAGTTGCTTACAAATTGGGTGGAAAAAGAATTCCATATTTTCCAGGTATGTTGTTAAATGTTTATGCTTCTTTTTCTCTTTCTTATTTGTTAAGTTTTACACATTAGGAAAGACTCTTAGATTTTTGAAACTATATTTGATTCTTTTCTGCGATACCCATCATTAAAACTTGCAGAATTTTAGTATTACTATAAAGATTACTGAATTGACATATTAGCATTTTCCATTCACTTATTCTGTATAAATGATGGTAAGAAGTTCAGACCAAATGATGAAGCATTACTGTTCTCTGATAACAACTCTGGTAAAAATATTCTTCCACAGCTAATCAGGAGATACTACAGAAGGTGGAGGTGGAGTATGAAACGATGCCTGGCTGGAAGACCGACACAACCGGTGCACGAAAATGGGAGGACCTCCCAGCCAAGGCACAGAACTACATCCGATGTGTGGAAAACCATGTTGGAGTGCCAGGTACATATGCACAAGGATGCCCAAAGAGCACCTGGAAAGTGCTCTTTGGGCATCAGGGGCTGATTGTGGCATGAATGCTGGAGGTTGGAAGGGATTTTCCACTGAAGCAGTTTAGAAAGCCAGCATTTGGACTTCCACTTTCCATAAAGCACCTCGAAAGTCACAATTGGGGTGTATGAACTCATTGCAACTCTTGCAATTCCAATGCTGTGCACGAGGTAGAAAATGTGTAATAGCAGTGCCTGAAACTCAGCAGATGGCCTATGTGTGCTCATGGACACAGATGTGGTTGATGGGATATGAAAATAAAGCTTCTTTATTTTATTTCTTTGCTACTCAGTGTCAAGGCAGGGACCCCAGCATGATTTGAGAGGTTTGATGGTTAAGTGGCTAAACCAACAGTCAATTTTATAATATCCATGGCCAATGAAAACTGTACTGGAACAATCATGGGTTATTTAGGGTGCTTGCTCCCACAGGATAATGTTTTTAATTTAAGTTGTGCATCTAACAATATTATGGCACATGTGCATTGCTGCTTCCAGTTCCACAGCAAGAAAACTTTACAGTCTGACAGAGCTCTCACTTCCTCTCTACAGGGATTTAGCTAGACATCCTATCATTCAAGATAATGATAACTAAACATGCAACAGATGTGCCTCACCTTCTATTAGGCCTTCAATCTGCGATGCTTTGTTTATGGCATAATTATTCCATGCTATCAAACTTCAGTATGCTGCACTTCTTATCTGGCAATACAGCAGGGGTAAAGTAATATTTGTCAGTAAATTTTCCATGGCATTTTGTTTCCACACAGAACTGGACAGTTTGTACTAAAACATTATGAAAAGAGGAAAATTACAACTATTCATTAGGATTCATGCTCTCAGTGATTGTTCTAATAGCTGTTTGTTTTTTCTCTCCAGTTAAATGGGTCGGAGTTGGAAAATCAAGAGAGTCAATGATCCAGCTATTTTAAACAAATGAAGAACTTTTGTGATGAGAAGCACAATTTAGTGTTCGTCTGTTCCTTACTGCTTCCTCTTTAAATGGAGACACTATTTAAAACCAACATGTTCTTCTAGGAATTTAATAGAAACAAAACATATATTCTGTATCGTAACGTTTTATTTATCTTGAAGCTCTCAGTAAATTCTGTATAAAAATCTACTTGGTGGCCACCCTAAAAACTCAAAGAATTACAAATTCATAACAAAATAATGAAAAAACTTTTAAAAAATTAGCTATGCTACTGTTCAAAAGTGTTTTACATCCATATAGAGTTACTTCTTCATGCTGAAACCAGTATTAAAACATTTTCCAGTCATTACTGGGTCATTGTAGAATTGTAAAGTTTAGATTTATTCTGTATGTATTAAAACATTGATTTTTGAAGGTTGTCGGTAATAAGACAAATACCATATACTGAATACAGTAAAGTTAGATAAGTATGTTTGACCACACAATACAAAGCAATTATCCATAAGCCTATGATTTTCTTTTTAAAAACCTTTTTTAATAAAGTGGAAGTAAAGAGAGTCCTCAGGCTAAAAATCACATAGGGAGAACGGAGCCAAGACAGGATACTGTGTTTTCTCAGTAACCTGAGACATGTCTTCCTGCTAACTCCAAGATTCTGGTTTTGAAATTCTTACTGCAGGTATTTGGTGAGGAGCTTGGGACTTGCAGCTCTATATGAGATAGTTGCTTCCATAGCTCTTAGATTTCCAAGAATAAATCGATGCATGACTTCACGATGGCTGTTGCAGTATTGACACCCTTTGCACATTTTGACCTTCCTCAGCAAAATGGGATATTTATAGAAGGAGAGAACTTATGGCAGCTGGGATTGGGACAGGGAGAAGCAACAACGCCGTCCCTAGAATTCCCAGGACTACACTTGGTTTTCTTGTGGATCTTCAAATTTGTGATGGCCTCTGGATTGCTAGAATGACTGAGGCCTACCTCTAGGATATCCCAGGAACTGAGTTATTCCATGAGCATGGAATTTTCAGAGTAAATGTTCCTCTTCTGTAAGTATCTGAGAGATACTGTCCATCATTTCCAGGTGCTGTGGAAATGGCATCTCAACCCTCGTAATGCCATTATGTTGTATCCCTTTTCTGAGATAGTAAATCCAAGGATACAAAATGAGGACATTCTTTGCGTCAGAGACAGGGAAAATAAAAACCTATCAAGGGGCTTTCCAGAACACAGAGTTTATCTCAGCCACTTTGTCTTAGTTTGTTCATTTATCTAATAACCGCTAATGTTCAAAATCATTTATGTTAAGAAAAAAAAAAAACAAAAAGACCGGTACAAGGACATAGTAAGCACTTAATTTAACTGCTTATTGCTGCTTGTAGTGCAGAATTCTTCTTACACCCTCTGGCTGCAGTGCAGTCTCTTCATACCTCAGTTCACCATAGGCTGTGGCTTAATACTACAGTCAAATACATTTATATCTAATAAAAAAGCCCAGAGCTGCTATGACTGCATTGATCGTCTTGGACAAGTCATTTAACCTCCCTGCTACTGTTTTATAATCTGTTAAATGGCCATTAGGAATACTTCCTTGCCTTTTTTTATACTGCTTTTTTAAGATCTGTGGGTTAAGTCCTGTATTCCTGACTTTACACTGATGAGGAGGTACTCGCCCTGCACATTTGTGGGTGTTACAATGAAAGAGCAACAAATGGGTTTTCAGACCATATTTAATGTTTGTAAAGCGCTTTTGAAAGGTGCTGAAAAAGTGCTTAAGTATTACAAGCACTGTGAATTGTACCTCATTTGTATGGGGTAATTTAAGTTTAAAGATGCTTGGAGATACGCTGATCAAGACTTAATTTTAGTGTGGCTCAACCTTATGACATTTGCCTATGGGATGATTTAGTCTTGTTTCTTTTCTTGGCCTCATCTTTAACAGTGCATTTGTATTAGGGGGTGGCCGCTATGTTTAAGCTTTGGTTGATTTATAGACTATGTCTGTAATGACTAACAACCCAGTGTGCTAAATAATTGGATTAAATGATCAACCTAAATGAAGTATTTGGCACATTGAAAACATTAATTCTTACAGCATATTTTTCCTGGGTTTATTGTCTCTTGTTCACATAATCTTTCAATTTCCATTAAGTTGCCTGTCTTTCCACTCAAGGATTCTTCAAAAACCCGGGGCTGTTGTCAGTGGGTATCATACAATAGGCAATAATCTCCTGACTCTCTGTTACAGTAAAAATAATATTGTATATTTCATTTCATAGCATTTTTTTTTAATGAAAGTTCTTCTCTGACTGATTTTCTTGTGTATTATTATTGAGTTCAATATGAATAAGATCAGGCTTTTGTTTAAAAGCTCTTTAGTTTACTGAGTGGCACAACCCTTAATGAGAACTTTTTAATGTAAACTTGCAATCATTTTGACTGTTTCCCATGTGAATTATTTAGTATTGTTTGGAATTTCATTTTAATAACAATCACTGTGATGAATTTAATTGCTTCTTTCTCCCCAGCCAAATGTAATAATAATGACTAAAATTGGTTGATGCATCATCCTGTTAGATATCTTGATGGAAGAATAAGGGTAAATGTCTATTAAAATAGCATAATTTCTTGTAAAGATTATAGATTTTAAAAAGCAGCACTTACTGAGTAACTTATTAACATTAATGCAGGTGACATTTTGTGACACCGTTATAACACGTCCTTCCTATTCAAGTGTGTGCTTCACATGCAGTCTAGGTTTTTGAAGCTTTTTTTATTTGGCTACCTATGGTCTTACAGCTCTGGCATGATGCACTTTATAAAATGGAAGAAGAGAAATTAAGCATTTCTATAGTAACATGCAAACTATATTTACACCTTTCCGTCTATGCAGATTTTTCAGACAAATTTTGGATCCACACTTGTTATTCTGCCCTGAAAGATGTATTAAAGTTAATTTAAAATAAGAATATTCTTTCTCTCTCTCACTCCCTTTTTTAACAAAACGCAATACATAGAAAGACCTTGCTTGATATTTCATATATCTAAAATACTAACTATCAGGAATTGCCCAGGGAATGGATTTTTTTTTTTCCATCTATGAGACTCTTATTATCGGGATTTCTTTTATATATTAGGTAAACTTAATCAGGCTTTGCTTAGTTTTAAACTTAGCAATGATACCTGTTTACCGAGGCAAATCCATTATTAGTCATCCTTAGCTGGTGAATGCTGATTTTATAACAAAACAGAACATTTCATGAATTTCCTGATTGATAAAAAATAAAGCTTTTTCAGAACAGATGGCTCAAAATAACTCACAGGAACTTCATATAGTTCTTTATCAACAGTACTCTAGTGAGAAAGGGAAGATCGACATGGAATCACATAACATAATGATGCTCCCTGGAATGTAGAAGGGCTGCAGATGAGTGCGTTAGGGTCTTCCAAAAATTTCATAGAAATTACTCTTTTTCTCATCCATTTTATGATGAATCTGGAGTAATAGGTGAATGAACTGTGCAGTAAATGACAGTACAGAGCTCAGTGCAGTGTTTGAGAGGTGTATGGGAACTTCTCTGCTTATTGACTAACATCTCTTCATCCCCTTTGCACTTACATAAATACTTGCAGAGAGGTCTTTGGTTGCTAACTGAGGCATCTGAAGCGGTTTCATCAAACTCTGTGTGACACTGGCACTGCCCAAGGCAAAAAAATACCCAGAACATGGAATAAGTGACTCTGCTGAAATTACCCACTGGTAGAACATTCTGTTTTGTAACTGGTCCATCTGTTGTCTGTCAGCTGGAAAATGGGGGCTTGAGGCTGGGCGGAAGGAAAGAAGATACACAGCCTGATAGAAATGGGAACAATATGACCATCTTGCCTTTGTAGAGGTGAAGAGATATTTGACTTCTCTGTTCCTGCCTTCTTCTAATAGTAGTTTATATGGCCCCAAGCCTTACACCACTCCATAATCCTCATGGAAGTGGTCCAGGCATCTCCACATTGGCGTGTTTCTTATCTGTCTCAAGCTCATCTCAAGTTCTGGATGTCTGCAAAAATGATGAGCTGATCCCTCTTTCAGCTAGGCACTAGGCAAGAAAATATGACTCCTACCATGTTATCTTCAGAAGAGCTCTCAACTTGTATAGTGACTGCATCGAGACATTAGCCTGTTGTTTGTTATCTACTAATGTGACAGCTGAATTTGTTAGTGCAGGTTTAGTGTTTCTATTAGGTCTATGTCACCAGAGAAGAAGGATGCATCTGAGGCATGGAGCCTTGGTCATCGTAGTGCTAAGCAGGATTCATCATATAGGAGAACTTGTATTATGCAGCCTGCTTCATGGAGGTAAGAAACATAGTTCTTTGTAAGCTATCAAAAAGCAGCTTTGCTAAGGGAAACTTTGTAGAAATTCCTTCCCAGAGGTTTTACTCTAGAATGGAACTAGCTGAACCCTTACATATTGTTCAAATTGGTGTTAAATAATGATTTATGTGAGTGTCAGCAACAGAGTGAGACATTAAAAAGTAAAGCTGGAATAAGGATTTCAAGGAAATCCTTTTTTAATTTAGCTGTTTAATCAGCTATATTTATAGGAGATCAGTTGTTCTGAAATACCTTTGTGTGTTATTAATATCTGTTCAGTTCTGTAACAGAGACCACCAGCCTTTTGAGATTATTTTGGGATTATCTGTAGGCAAAAATAACAGGAATCAAGATTGTCTGTTTATATGTACACATACAGTTTAGAACTTCCTTTAATATAGTAAATTTTGGTCAACAGCTGCGTTTTTCAAATGCTGGAAATAGTATGGATTTTTACACTGAGCCCACAAATGTGTTTGTCAAAGATGTCTCTGTCAGGAGAAAAAGGAGATTCACATATTTGAATGTGTTTGCAGTCCTGAGAAAATACATTGTTATTCTGACAAGCAGTGCTAAAGCATCAAAAGTTCCACAGGAACTTAAGGAAAAACTTCTTAACAGTGAGGGTGCCCGAGCCCTGGAACAGGCTGCCCAGAGAGGCTGTGGAGTCTCCTTCTCTGGAGATCTTCCAAACCCACTTGGACACCATCCTGTTCCACGTGCTCTAGGTGACCCGGCGTGTGCAGGGGGTTTGGACTAGAGGATCTCTAAAGGTCCCTTCCAGCCTTAAGGATTCTGTGATTCTATGATTCTCTATACCCCAGAGTTTACATTACAGATCTCTAAATAGTTCCTCAGATAACTGTGTTAGGTATCAAGAGATACCTTTGCAGTGCTTGTTAAGGGGCAGAGTACTCCAGATAGTATCTGATGGTTGCTGCAATCCTTAAAATACTCTGAGCAGCAGACTAGGGATTTGGGCGTGAAAGACTAGAGAACACAGTCAGCTATCAGCATCCTTACAATTAGCAGAGATGTCATTGTGCTTCGTTATTCAGACCAAACTGTAATGTGGCTACTCACTGACCCCAGTTCCTCAAATGCATCTCATCTGGAGATATTACTTCCTTCTAGGGAAAATCTCTCAGTTCTGCCCTCCAATTGTGCTTTGGTTTGCACTACGGAATGCTATCAGCATGGAAATTGGGCTCCTTTTGGATGAAACTAAAGCAGGGATGCTCTCCAGCTGTGCTCCTGTAGGCTGCAGATGCTACTCAGAAATCAGTTGATGGAGACAGACATGGGAAGATCAGAACTCCATCTATAGTGTAGATATCAGGTCCAGCTTTATTCCCATTGGGCTGCACTATTTGCTAATAGAATAAATGGAGAAGCTTTTGAGCATCAGCCATCCCATCTCTCCTTAACCAGGTTCTTGTTCACTTCATACTAATCCCTAATTCATGACTAATTATTCTCTGCATGGTTTCTATCAAATGCTTAATGAAGTCTAAATAAATTATAGCTGCTGCATTTCCTGTGTCCATAAAATCAGCTATTTATGAGAGAAAGTTAAGCGACACAAGGGTCATCTATTTTTGCTAAGTCCATTTTCCACTCTATCTTGAGCCTTCTCTTCCAAATATTCCTAGGGGCTTGCAAACTATTGAAACTCAAACTATTGAGACTATATCAACCCTCTGGCCAGCATAATTACTTTGTTTCCTTAAAGATGAGTAATACATTTTCTCTTCTCCAATAACACAATTCTGATATGGATCTGAAAGGCTTTTTAAAAATATTTCCTTCTGATTTGCACTTGCCTATGCCCCTTCTTTCAGAATTCCGGAATGCAGTTTATTTCTATACAGCCAGGCTATAATTATATCTAAGCCAGAGAAAACTGTCTGAACAACGTTAAGTTTCTATCTAAAGCTTCAAGAGATCTAGACTTACTGGAAAGAGTAACTAAGAAACCAAACCCATTTGCTGACAAGGAATTCATGAAGGCAATGGAAAAAAGTATTAAGTGTTTTAAGTATTGGCTATTCTGAGGAAAGCATATTCCTCAGACAAATTCATCAGACAAAATAAGAATATACCTTCAATGATCTTCACTTGTCTGTGTTGGATGGTGAAATAATTAATGTCTTAACAGAGAAGCATCTGTAAATTTGCTGAAAAAATTAATGAAGTTAGAATAAAAAAGCAGTAAAGTGATGCAGAACAGAGA
>JAUBOD010000445.1:209062-236863 GCA_032353885.1 Nothura maculosa | reverse complement strand
TATTGAGGAAGAACTCCTGTATTAGTTCTAGATAAGCAGTAGGAAGTGGGAAATGGGAGTGTGTTTAACTACTATATTTCCTACAGAAAAACCTGTAAAAAGAAAATCTCTTCAAGTGAGATTCAGAGCGTTTCTGTGTCTTGATAATATCCCTTCCAAAGGGCTTGTCCATCAACACTGGTCAGAGCTGTACCCTGCATGCTCTTGGGAGTGTCTATTGGAGCTAGAAAAGTCATCTGTTTTATTTAATAAGTAGGATTTTTCTTCATTCTGCTTTGTTCCACTATTATTAATATATATTTTTCTCCTCAGTGCATTGCATCCTAAAATCAAGGTTTGTTTGGGCTTCAGAGGGAAGCTCTGAGTGCTAAGCATATTGATGGGTTACAGATATCCTACAATAATGATTTTGCAGATGACTAGCAGTCTTCTGAGACCTTCTGAAATAAATCTTGAACAGTACTTTTATTTTTGTCTACAAAGAGAGCAAGCTGACCTGATCAGGATTATTATAATTTCATCTAAGCCTAATATGCCAGTAAATATCAGAAATGCAAGACTTGAGAGATTCTGAATTTTCTCTTTAGTGATGTGCTAAATTGCTACAGTCTCTGATATCTATAATCCGTATTAGAACGAAACCACCCAATATGAAGAAAATGTCACTGAAAAGATTACATGCACTTGGGAAATATCCTTTAAGAGCATGTTCCTGCGACACGCATCCCTTGCAGTAGGGATCCCTTGCATGAGGGATTGATCAAGTTTGGTGAGTATGCCAATAACCTCAGCCCTGTGCACACCGTAAGCAGTGCTTCCATGTTAATCGTAGCAGATCAACCGCCTTTTGGCTTTCCAAGATAGAAGATGGTTTCTGCAGCTGATCTAGAAATTCAAAAAAGTATTACCAAGACTTGCAAATCCAAGTCGTGCCCTTGTGTGATTAGTATCTCTTTTTGTTTAATAAGCCAACACCTGAGTAGGAGAAGTCCCTGCTTTGGTTGTGAGTTATGCTCCATGTGGAAAAGAGTCTGAAATCAGTTTATGACCTTTTTTTCTGAACAAATGCTAACTGAGTGCTGCTTGACTTTATTTCAGGTCAGGACATAAAAATGAAGTTATTTATTTGCAAGTGAAGAAAGATCCCTTCTTTTTTTCTTTATCAGTATGAATGAGACAATTTGCTTGATCTGTGCTACAAGATACTAAAAAGTGGCAGGAATCCAGAAGTGTTTTAAACTGGTTGTTGGTGATTTTGTTTCATTTTTCCTAAACCCAGAAGTAGAAAAGGAACCCAGAACTTCTGGGTATGCAACCCAGAAGTAGAAAAGGAAACAGTAGCTTTGGTCTCAGTTTTTCCCCTCTGATCACTGAATGGCAGTGTGGCTTCCTAAAATACTAATGGCAGAACAAAACTGCTGCAGTGATACGAAGATGGAATAGCCAAATTTATAGCTTATCTTTAAAATGTTTGTCAATGTAAAATGTGTCCTCTGTGACGTCCAAAATGAATAGCTTGGTGGGAGACTCTTCTAAGATATCATCCATTCCCCTGTAGCTTTTTTTGAGGATGACAGATAAGACAAAAAGAAAGGGAAAAAGGAGGGGGGGGGGGGGGAACACATTGATTTCCAACTTCCACACTGTTTTCCCTGCTTTCTTTAGGTTTTTAATTACTGACATTTACAAGACAAGGTAGGAAAGCTTTGAACACTGTATTATTACTCATACTAATGGAAACTGGTTTTCATACTAGAAGTAGGTAAGAGACTTCAAAAATATTAATGTTTCTATTTATAATATGCAGAAGCTATATGTTTTCAAGATTAACATTGTGGGTGGATAATTGGAATAAAAATATTTTAAATTTTGCTTTAAAACTGCAAGAGGGAGAGTCTACAAATGAATATGGTAATACTCACTATGTATTTTATAATATTTTAGTGACTATCACTTAGTTATGCATTTAACTCCTCTATCATCACTTTGCACTTTGTATAAATATTTTACTTCTCATAATACTCAAAAGTTGTATCAGTTATGGTTAACTTGCATTTTGAACTGCTATCACTGTAAGTTACAGCACTGCAAGCATCACAGCCTCAGCTTCTGAGATAAATCTTTACAGCTAACTTTCTTAAATACGGGCTTTTAGTTCCATCACTTGATTTCCATTAAAATCAGTGAGCTTGGTAGGAGATAAATAATATACTTAAAGTTTATGACTTCAAGACTTATTTTAAAATTTAGGGTTTATACATGTATTTTATATAGTTTTGGTCAAATGCAATTGAAATTAGGAACCTTATTTTCACTTGGTATGCTATCTGTTTATTTGTAGATGATTAATATTTTCCCATTTATTCCTTCCTTGATAGAAATAGTTGCAGGCAGTGGGGCTGATGTCTGCTTGATAAACATCCACAGCAAAGCAGACATCAATGTAGATGTCCCAGGCAAGATACTGCTCTAATTTCCATATACATATGCCTTTAAATTTATATTGGTGTTGCAAAAAGATGATAGAAGCTCCCTATAAATCGCCTGAAATCTGATTAAAGTATTAGAAAAAATGGTTGTACTTTATATTAAGCCTTTAAAAGTCCACATATGTGGACTTTTAAATACCTACATTTAGTTTCATGCTATATCCACAAGGTGGCATCACTCGGTTAGGTTTGCCCAGGTTCCCACTGATGTTCTTAGATGACCCTTAACTCACATAGCTCATGATACTGATAGTGCCATAATTGAGCTGATTTCCTTACTTTTTTTTTTTTTAATAAAGTACTTGATAGTCTGTGTAAAACAAAATGGTGCATTTTACTTCAGGTAAAGAGAAAAGTAAAGATGTAGATGATGTGCATAAGATTAAAGCAAATTAAAAAATATATAGTATTTAACCTAAGGTATCAGTAATGTTAGTGGACATATTTATATACCCACTAGATAAATATATGCCAGGCAATACATAGGGCACACTTTTCTTTTGAAAATATTGAATTGCACAATTTATTGCAATAAATGAACATATTTCACATCTTTAAGACAAGTAAGTTTCCTGGGATAATGTGAGGGATATTGTGTAAGGGTTATTGTAGAACAACCTCTAGCAGAGGTTTTGGAGGAGGATTCACATGCATCTGAAAGTGCAGAGGAAGGAGGTAATATCTGCTACCAGGCTGTGGTAGTGCTTGGGGTGTGGTACAAGGTTGTGCAAGCTGATGGGGCTCCTGGTGACTGGCTAAAGGTGAGTGTCCTGCTCATCTTCCAAGATGTCAGTCTGAGGAATTACACTCCAGTGAGCTGAAGCTTGGGCTGCAGAAAACTACAGAGCAAATCTTTACAACAGGTTTGTGCAGTGCAAGAAGGTGTTTGGGAGCAGCCAGTGTGAATTTAGCACGACTCTGTCATGCCTGACCAACCTCACAGCCTTCTGTGATGAAAGGAGAACAGGAGTGTCATTTACTTTAGCAAAGTTTTCAACTAGGTCCCTCTCAAATGCTCCTGTAGAAGCTGTGCTGGAGAGTTTGGGCAGATAGACTACAAGGTGGGTGTAAGATTCCCTGGACTGCCAGGCTTCGGTTGACAGTGCAAAATCCATCTGGCAGCTGGTTACTAGTGGCCTTCCTTAGGGGGTTATTACTGGAACTGGTTCTGTTTTCGCTAGTAATTGGAATAATGAGACAGAAGGGACTTAGCAAGATCCTGTGTGATAACAGATTGATTGGAGGCAGCAGTTGATAAATGAAGGGAGGCAGCTGGAGCCTCAGCAAGCTGGAGAAATGGGCTGTTGGGAGCCTCCTCAAGTTCAATAGGGATAGCACAGAGTCCTGCATCTGGGATAAGGTAACTGCATCCTACAGCACAGCCTGATCTGAAAAGCTTTGCAGCAAAGGACCCGATGGACAGGATGCCTTGTAAGTCAACATATGTCTTTGCCATGACAAAGTTTAATCATGTTGGGCTATTGTAAGACCAAAAGCAGGAGATCTAGGGGAGTAATTCTTTCCATCCATCACTTGTGTTGCTGCATCTGAGGCACTGTGCTCACTTTGGGACTCCCAGGACAAGAAAGCTTTTAATGTGAGTGAATCCATGGAAAGGACTGTACAAGGAGAGGCTGAGAACCGTCTCTGATCAGCTGGGAGAAGGCAGGGCTGAGGCAGGTCTGATGATCGTCTTCCCTCTTCTAATGAGGTGCGTTGAAAGGAGATAGAAGGCAGGCTCTTTGCACAGATTTGCAGTGAAAGGGCAGGGGGCAACAGAGGTAAGTTATTGCAAGGGAGCTCCCATTAGACAGAAGGAAAATACTTTTTATTTTAAGAGGGTTTATGGATTAGAAGAGACAACCTGCAAAGGTTTTTGAGCGCCTATCCTTTGAACTAATCCAAATCCCATGGAAAGTGTCTTGAGCCTCCTGAAATAACTTCACATATGGCTTTGCCTTGAGCATAAGTTTGGACATAACAACCTTCAGATATTTCCAGCCTGAAGTATTTTATAATTTTTCTTGAGGTGTCTTTGTGGTGTCTCCCCATGGGATGTTTTTGAAAGCTCCGGAACCTTATGGTACTCTTAAAACTCATCAGTGCTTTTGACCTGCTCTATCTACTGTTCTCCTAAGCGTTGACTAGCACCCACTGCCAGAAATAAGGAACTGGTAATGGATATGTGGTCTGAGAATGCCCAGTCTTACATCATGTTTACTGTGATAGAACTAATCATATGATGAAACTTAAGCGGATCCTGAAGTGTTTAGCTGGGTTGTACCATAGAGTGCAGCACTGTGCAGGACATAGATCAAAGAGCCTAAAGAAATAATTAATATTTTAACCAGCTCACATACAAATGTTTATGTACTTTAATGCATCTCAGTCTCAGTGAGTTTCATTTTAGGAGCTTGATTCTCCCACACTTTCTTGCAGTGAGTAATATCTCACTAAATGAGCAGTCTGATTGTTTTGATTTTTCTTTCCATGATACCAAGGTTATTTACTGCCCCAAACGAGTTTTAGAAGTACTTTTGAAGTGAGTAAAAACAAGCTAAGAAGTCTGAAACTTTAGTCATTTTGGTTGAACAGTATTAATTTTTATGGTCTCTTCAAAAGCGTCTTGAAAGAAGAAAGCCAATGTGCTCAATTATTGATTCTCTAATTCCTTGTTTCATTTTTTTCTGATACTTTAATATTTTAACTCAAGATGATTCTAAGAGTTTCCTTTTCTCTGAAAATGGGACACTTGTTTTGGGGGAACTAAATGTTTCATCACTTCACAGAATCACCGAATCTTCAAGGTTGGAAGGGACCTCTAGAGATCATCTAATCCCACCTTCAACTTGCACAGTGGCTGAAGACATCAGTGTAATGGGAGGGTTCAGGCTTTCACCGGGATGCCCCCCTCTCTTGTTCAGCAATCCCTTGGTGTAAGGAAACTCTACAGAGAAGTGATGCGTTTGTGTGCGAGTCTGACAGCTGCCCAGGACGAGCTTCTGCAGTCGAGTCCTGCCTGGTTTGCTTGTAGTGTACGGGGAGAATTGTCTTAGTGAGACCAAGAACTAGTTCCTGACACCAAATCAGAGGGACTCCCATTCCCCACTATTACAATTGTCCCACTCTGCACATTTGCGTATGTCCATTTACATATAGAATTGTTAAAATAACCCCAAATTCTTCTTCAAATTCTTGTTTTCCTGATTTATTCTCCCTTCTAGCCAATGCTACTAGGTACGACCATGACTTGTGCACCTACTTGTGTCTGCTTTGACACTAACAAATGTCCCATGAGCTGCTAAAATGCTGTCCCTTGCTCTGAGGAAAAATGATCCAAGCTCCTGATGTCTCTTTGCTGCTGCTTGCAAAATGATGTGATCTGTTGTGGTTCCTTCCTCTTTTCCTCAGTGACAGGTATCGTCCTTGATAGTGTTTTCCACAGCAAATACAGCTTAACACGCAACAGTTGGACCTTCGAGCTTCATCTGGAATGTGTGCAACTTACATATCGTAGTAGTTTCTTATTATTTTATCCTTTATACTTTTCTTTAAATGAAAACTTTCATGAGTCCTTGAGTTATACTTGCTGCCAGAATTAAGACTACATTTTAATGTTGTAAGTAAGTGGCCTACATCGCTTGCTAGTTCAAATCTCCATACTTGTTCCCCATATTTTCAGGAGAGTTTCAGTTCTTGCAGGGTTTTAACTTATTTCTCCACTCGGAATATTTTCTCAGTTTACTTAACTTGTGCTACCATCTGTTGTTCTGTAACTGCTCAGAGCCAAGACGTCTGATGAAGATCCGAGTTCTCTTAGATCAGCACTTGGCACCAGAATCTTTTTCACCACCCAGCAAGCAGCTCCAGCAGCTGCATGCATGAATCACTGAAGTTACAGTACCCTGCAGCACTCGGTAAGAACGGTTTTTTGACAGGCTGGTCATATGCCATCCCAGCAAAAGTGTTAGGAACTGAGCTCCTTGGATGGTGTGACATACATATCAAAATAATGATCTTCAATTTATTTTAACACAATGCACTTCAAAGTTTCATTATTGTTCTGAAAGCTTTGGCAATATTCTGAAGGGCCCATGTAATGACTTATTAATTACTAAAAAAAAAAATTAGTAGGTCAGGGTTGGTTGGTTTGTTTATTTAGGTGTTTGTTAGAGCAAACTATCCTGACACGTTCCCTATGGTATTTTACATTACTGAGACAATTTGCCCCAGCAGCAGAGCCTTTTTTCACATGCTCTTGAGTCAGTCTATATTTATACCCGTCTCCACCAGTATTTTGTTTCAGTTGTTTTAGTCTGTTTTGCTCAGCTGTGGATACTTTCTTGATTATGCTCTGTGTTGGAGAGGTTTCCCATCACTCTGTTGCTGGTCTTGCAAATGTTCCTAAAACCTCCTTTCCTCCAGAGTTTAGCAAGACACAAGAGAACTTCTTGAAGAGGTGCAAGAGGATGCAGATTCCTTGCTGGTTTTGTAGCAGTTAGCTGACTGCACTAACCCAAAGCCCCAAGGATGGACTTGTGGGCTGGGCTAAACCAGGCTGGATGCAGATCCAAATGGAGCAATGCAGATGAGGAGCTGATCCTGTATAAACTTGTATTTTGCTCTAGTGTTGTCATTTCGTTAATGATAACCATTGGTTTGGCTGAATATTAAACACAGGGCCCTTCACAGAATTTATGGAGTCCATATGTTTATATTTCAACACATTGCTGCCTAAATAAGGGCAGACAGGGGAAGACACGATAGGGAGGTTGTGTTGACTTGATTGGGTTTTGAGGCTGTGTTTGCAGACTCGCTGGAGCCAAGCAGGGTAACTATAGGATCCGATAGCATCATCCAGGAATTGGGTGCTGAAGCTTCTTGGGAGACTTCCATGAAGCTGCCTGGCAGGACCTCCCCACCATTCCTCTTGGAATATTGGATCACTGGCTACCTAGGGACTAAGGAGGGATGAGTGCCAAAGATGGAGACCCTCAGGATCCAGATTCAGAAGTGGGATGGGAAAGGACAGGGCTGGTGTTCCAACACTTTAACCAGATTTTTGGAGTAAGACTACAACCTTTTCATGCGACTGGAAAAGTAGATTCAATATATTTGAAACTCTCATACATTACAGCCTACAGACTGATGAAATGCATTTGATAGCTGGAGGAGGCTTAGAGCCCGTTTTCCAGAAGAGTTCTAAGGAGTCAGATAGTACAGGAAGTTCATAACTTGCCCTCTAGAGGGACTCCAGAAGATGGCTTGGAAATGACTAAGAAATCTTAAATTAGAATGAGAAGGCAGGGAAAGGAGATAGTCCACTGATTCTTTTATATGTGCTGGAAGGATGCAAAGAAGGGAGGAAGAAAAGGACTCAAAGGACAAAGAGAATGGAACCTGATCCAAACACCGCAGATCAGGGAGCCAGGAGAGGGACAGAGGGGGTCGCCCACAGAGCACAAGGAGGTGGGAGCTGCTTCGGGCTGTTGCCTTTGTGCTCGCTCCCTAGCACCTCTAGAGGAGCTGGAGCAAGAGCAAGCAGGAGCCGTGGGGCTGAGCAAGGCTGCTGTGAGTAACAAGCAGCCCTTTCCATCTGCCCTTCCCGATAATGGAGAAAGGAGCACAGGAAGCCATACCTGGGGAAGGCAACAGGACTTCAGGGTTTACTCAAGTAGAGTGAGATACTAATTTCTATTGGGGTTGCACTTTACATTTATGTAAATGTTTTCTACTGCTTTATTTTCTTATAGTTCCCTCCTCTGTATCCTATACTCTCCACTTGCAAAAAGGGACTTTCTTCTCCCAATCTGTTCTCATTCACTTCCATCTTATTCCTGTTAGTGGATTATCATCAAATATTCCTGTTTTCCTATTGCCCTGATAATATCAGAAGGTGGAACAACTGTAACAGCTGAAACTACATGGAGAGCCTCCCGTAGCCTGCATCTGTCTGGCTTAGAGTGATATCACTCTGCATTTACCACTGAAGTTCATGAAGAGGCCTGTGGTTTGATCTTTATGAATATTCACAAATTCTTTCAAATCATCATCTGAATTAGCTTGGAGAGGTGATATGAACATTAAATAAGGGATCTATTTTGGGCAGGACACACTCAGGAAAGGAAAAGCTGCAAACACCACAGCCAAGCAGAGATGAAAGCGAGTGAGCACAAGGAGCCCTGCAGGCTGCACCTCCTCACCCAGAGCGGGCACCATCCTTCATGAGACACTAAGTACCACGTGGGGTTTGGTTTTACACTCATAGTTGGTCTAGGCTGCTCAGTCGACCTGCTCCCATTCCAAGCACCGCAAGGGCCAAGTTGGTGCCCCTGCTTTAGGGGCCCCACTTCAGTACCAACACACTGGAAAACCGTGTACTGTCATTAACACTGAGAAAATGGTTGACTTGCTAGAAGGAAATCTAACTATAATGCAGTTAAATATGTAGGAATTGAACAGACAGATGTGTTTTGCTTAAAACACTAAATACTGTGAACTAGGGCTGACCAGAGCTGTCTTGTTGACAGCATGAGCACTGTAAGAAAATAATGATGAAAGGAAATAAAGATAAGGAGTTTGCAAATAACTGAAGCTCATAATTTTTGGGGTAGAGATTGTGAATTTTGTTTCTGTGAAATATTTTTAGTGTCCTATCCAGAATAATTAATAGCCTCTTCTATGGTATCCTTTAAACAACATCAGAACATGAAGACACGATGATTCTGAAAGTGGAGCAACCTCACAGAGCTGATGAAGGCACAAAATACAAAAAAGTACCACAAGATGATAGAAGATAGGAAGAAACAAGGAAAAAAATGTCATGAAAATGGAATCTTAATGGAATTACACTTAGCTGAGGAAGACGTTTACAAAGCCCAGGTTTAGGGGAAAACGCAGGGAGCAGCCAGTGGCAGAAGGCCACAGGAAGCAACATTTCAGCTGAGGAAAAGCTGCTAACCAAACTATGAGCACCTGAAGAACCACAGGGCACAGTGGAGCTTCCACATGCAAAGCCCTTCATCCGATACGTAAGAGAGGATCCACCACCCTCACAACAGCAGGAGGGCAACAAGCAGTACCCTCCCAATAAATAAATATAAACCAAGAGCTAGTTATTAAAGTAAAATGGCCTTGTTTAAAATAATCTCAGACACCGAACAACTAGTCATCACCTGATTAGGATGCAACATACGTCCCATTAGACAGAGCTCAGAAATGTCTGTGCACTCGGCTGCATTTGGGATAATAAGCGCTCGTTTGCTATAGGCACTGTGTGTTCTTTTAGTCTTCCTTCTAGCGGCAATTAACCTCCCTGTTACTAAGAAAATTGAGCTAAAAGTGGAAGGCAAACACACTCTTTTGCAGTATATAGCGCTGCAGAAACTGCATCCCTTTAACATAGGCTAATTTCTTCCAAAGTGTTTTTACCTTCACAAGGTTCAAACCTTCATCCTAACAGCAATGCCCAAATGTCTCAGGAAGAAAGTCCAGGCAACTCTCATAGGCACCATATCACTAAGCTTCTCTTCTGCCACTTAGTCTATTTGGATTCCATCAACAACATCACTGTGTTGATGTATCTATCTACATGTTGATTTACCTATTTGTGACCTCAAATTTTGTACCACCATCCTAAATCCTGCTCCTCTCCTGGGGACAGCAATCTGACCTCATCTATGTTCTCCACAAGTTAATTTTTTCTGTGTATTAAACATACAGTACAGTTGCATTGATCATTCAAACACATGCAACCACTCTTATTGTTACAAAATTTACTTTAAAGCAAAGATCACCAAACCCTTAAAGGTTTTTATCTCAAAAACCTGAAAACTACAGTAATATAAAAAATTGGGATTAAATTCAAGTATTAGAAAAAAAATGCTTTAGGCCTGGATGAGAGTAGCGCAGCAGCCCGGGAGCCCATGTAGCTCTGCTTTGGAAAAGTGATGCTGCAGAAAGAAAAATGAAGAAATAGCAGTTTGTTTTACTGTGGGGGTGAGAGCTCAGAGCTTGTACCAAGTTTTGAATGCCATAAATCAGAGTTATCTTCTCCCAGCTTGAAGGGAGAAGACCCCGACATATCCTAGCGGGCTCGCAGGGGATCTCTGGAAGGTGTTACCCACCTTCTGCCAAAGTCTCTTCATCCCAAAGGCTCAAGCAGCCGCGTATCTGCTTCTACCAATGTCCACCTGACCTCGTCTTCTCCTGACTTAAGGCAAAGCTGGACAGAACCATCCGCTTATTTACAATTGCACGAGTTTTATTAACTTGTCTGTCCAACTTGAGTTTATAGCCGAGTTCCTGGGCTGAGACACTTGTGCATCGTCCTGGTCTGCATGGAACCATTTTACCAATTGCTCTGCTGCAGCACTTGGGATCCATCATCTTCCCTGGAAACCAGGACTCTGCTGCAGGAAGCTCTGCCCAAGCACACAGCCAAGGGGAAGCAGCGGTGAGCGCGAGCAGCAGCCCAATCCAGTTGACATCACAGCAAGGAGAGCATTAAACGTGATTTCAAGGCAGACCATGGTTTGATAGGGGCTTGTAGGACATTCCTCCCAGGTACAAAAACAGCTCTGCAGAAATACAGACTAATGAGCATTAATGTTCATTAGTCAATCCAGGTATCAGCACTGGGCACAAAAAGTGACAGCCAACACAGGAACAGCCTACGAGAGGAAAAGATCAGGAGCCTGGCCCAAGAGAGGAATAATAAGTAGTCAATATAGAAAACACAGAAATACAGAGAGAAGAATGAAGTTGTTGAATCAAAGGGATAGTAAAAAGATCTTTGCTGCAACAGATAAAACCAGAGCGAGGATGACATTTGTAAATGTCAGAGGGAAAAACAAGGAAGCTTTGGCGGCACAGGTAGTTAGAGAACTATTTTTTAATATATAATGTAAAACAACCTGCAAGTTTGAGCAATCTCTGCCTGTAAAGTCTGAAAGTCATTGGAGGTGAAGGAGATACGCAGGTCAGAGACTTTCTTGACAGAGGAGGACAACAGCACGTTAACGATGATGGATCCGCTGCTACACATTTTCTCTGCTAAATCAGAACTTAGAGAACATACTTTACCTTTCCAGGTAGACAGCTGTAATGGGGATAATCAGTCAATCACAGATGACAAGCGAGGTGTTCTAAGCAATCCCAGGTGAAATGGGGAAAAATATCTGTAAGACAGTGCAGGTGCTGCCCTCCCACCTCCACTACTGCCAGCAGTGCTAAGTTTATTATAGTTACTCACAGCCTTCTGGTTATCACTGTTTCACCTCCTATATGGGAGCTGGAACAAAATCCAATAGCAACAACTGGACAAAAACCAAACAATCAAAAAATACCCCCACACCCTTCTGAGACAAATCAGCCCCACCAGCACAATGTGATCCGTATCTTTCCTGCTTTGGAGGACCAGATTTTCCTTGGGGGAGTTGATGGCAACCCTTTGCTCAGTTGTGCTGCCTACATTTGGATGCACGGAGCAGAGCAGCTCGAAGAGCTCGTCACAGCGGCAGGAGGAGTCTCTGGACTGGGTACTCTGGCCGGCTGCAACCTCAGGTGCAGGTTTAGAAGCAATGGAGCAACATTTGAGGTGAGAATCAGACTTGCAGAAGGGGACGCTCTATCTGGCATGAATTCTAATTGTCTAAGGGTCCTCTACAGGCTATAGACCCCTTCTTCCACCTTCCATTCTTGTATAAAGTGTGTGGTAATTTATTCTGGGAATTCTAGCCCATTTCTTGAACCAGAAATATCTTCAACCTTTAGTATCCTACTGCAGTTACATGCTTCAAATTAAGCAGAGAACTTGCATTTTTGCCCCAATATTCTCTTCTTCAGAGGAGATTCCAGCCTCAGAGTCAGCTCCTAAAAACAATTAGCACCAGCCTCTACATGCTGCGTGTGGACCAGCAGCTCTGAACACCAGGGCCTCAGTAGCACAGTCTCATCGGCACCAGAAAGGAGCCTGTCCTCATTCACATCACCACACGCTGCATTTTTGGACAGTGTCTATTATTTAAACTTCTTCCAAAATCATCTTTGAAATGACCAGCACAGAGAGGAAACAACTGAGGAAGGACAGAAAAGGGCAAGTCCCTCAAGGAGGGTACAAGCTTCAGCCATGGTTGTTGCACCTCTACAAATCCAGAAGGCTCCTACCACAAGAAATAAGAACCTAACTTGTTAAAGCAAATTTTATTTAGTATGTTGAGGGAAACTTTCATATCATAAGTAAAAATACTAGAGTTCAATGTTGTTAAAAAAAAAAGTCAAGGTGATGGGCTCTCTGTGCAAACAGCAGTTTCTGATGGAAAGGGGAAGTGAGGGTTTTCCATAATATACTCCCTTTCAAATAAAAAAAGTAAATGCTAGTTAACTGCAGTATATGTCATCACTTTATACAGTCAAGAGAATGAGAAACAAAAAAGCAATTTAAGAGAACGCAACCTACACTGGAATAAGTTCATTCGCAGCAGAGACAGAATAAGACTGCTTTTATGAAAAGTACAAAGAAACATGATACAACAAAAAAATAGGGTGCAGGGAATTTTTCACTAAGATTAAAAATGAAAACAAAAAAGTTCACTTTTTGAACACCATTATTATTCAAACACATATGAAGTTTCAACCTAGCTTTTTTCCTACACATGGGAAACACTGTTAAAGTGAATCTTCAAGAGTGAGAAGGCACCGTGAACTGTCAGCTGATACCTTTAATGCACACTCAAGAAAGAGGAAATGATCTGGCATGATGCAAAAAATCCTTAAGTGTTTATATATATTCATATATCTTTTCATAAAAAAAACGGCAACAAGTCATTACTTCAGTGCCACAATGTCCTTTTGTCTGGCTGACTCGCTCATTATGGTATTTCTCACTTAGACCTGTATGCTATTTCTATACACTGGTGAAAGTGGGTGATTTTGCATGGTTGCATTGCGGATCAGATTGGTAAATTGATGTTTGCTATGTTCTGAGAAGCCAATCCTATTAAGTATTCCCAAACTCTACGCAAATGGAGTAATTAAATGCACTGCCTTGAGTGGAATACTCCTCTGTACAATGTAGCAATGGACTAGATTCCACTGAATTCAATTTGATATGTAATGTCTTGCAGCAGATGTTATAACAAAAATAACTTTTGCTTTTCGATTTACCTCACTGAGGCAAATTAATGCTGTTCCTATAGTTGGTTTTCTGGAGTAGGATGATATTTCACTGCTGTCCAAAATGAGTTTGAACCTTAAACCTCCAGAGTTTTGTTCACTTTGTTGCTTATATTATTGCACTAGCTACTAAAGTCTTATATCTTCCTATATAAATCTAATTGTTCAGAGTGCAGATTCTATATTTAATGAACTGTATGAAATAAATAAAATAAGGGAATTTTCTGGTCAGAGTTGCTGATATGTTGAATACCTTAATTATTTCTAAAGTAAACAGTTTTGGTGTATGTTCTTATAAACCTATGGTCATTCAGCATAAAAGCCTTGACTTAATACTTTAAGAATGGATTTGTTTCCTTCTCAAAAATGCATCAAAGAATTGTTTTAAATACAGAATCTGTGAGGCTTCCTACAAATTCATCTAAATTGTAATACAAACACAGTTTGTAATTCAGATAATATAGAAAGTTCTCTAGTGTCCATTGAAGTAAGGTCCCCAAAATGCAGTCTGTTTTGTTTCTGAATGGGAAAACATGGCAAACATTAAGCGGTTCCACTGGCTGAATAGGAGAACTGAGGAAAATGAGGTCTTCTCTCGTTATCTACACAATCCATACTGTCATCTGAGAACAGAAAACATTACACAAGCATTTAGTACTTTGGCATTTTAAGCAAGCAAATGGTAAGATATGGCACGTGCCTGCAATGAATTCACTGTTGCTTTTCCCTCCCCAGCACCTCCTCTCACACAGAAAAGTCTTAAATCTCATCCCAAAGGGGCACTGCAGCAGAGCCCTCGCTCTCATGTCCATTTAATTCCACTATGAGCTGCACTGCTTCCCTTGTACCCCCCGTTCTGCATTTGGGGTAGCCACCATTTCAGAGGATCAAACAAGCTCAGGTACCATGAAAATCTACATTGGCTAAATGCAGATCACACCCAGTTGCCTGCCTATGTATGTGCACAGTGTGCGCACATGTGCAAAACACATTTACTGCTCATATGGAAATTTTGAAGACACCACTCGAAACCATAATATCTCTTAAAATAGCTGGAAAGATACGTGAAAACTTTCTTATCCATTTAACAATTTCTAGTTCAAATGCATGCATGAAAAAAACCATACAAATTAACTGATGTTTCTTTCACAAGTTCTAAAGAGCCTGGATGGCGTTACAGCAAATTTTTGGTTGACTAAGGAAAAGAGTGGGAAACATCTGGAAACTTTACCTTGGTCAGGAGGAGTGATTGTAATCATCTGTGCTGTAAATTCTTCATCAAAGTATCTCGTGTCTGTTTCAGATGTGACTTGTGGCTTAAACGGAGGTACAAGCTATAAAAAGTAGAAAAATATTGTCTGTTTACAGGTGTTTTAGTACAGTTTGAAACAGCTATGGTCTGAAGTAATATTGTAAGTCACTATGGCTATTCCTGCATTGCTAAAACAAATGGTAATATAAAATTGAACACTATCCAATATATTTAGGTGCACATGTCCCATAAAAGCACATGCAAGTTTTTCTTCTAGAAACTATTTGCACAAAGATTTTGGGCTCCTGATGTTTCTTCAAGTAATAAATTATGTGCTTATAAATAGTAAAAACTGTATATGCTATTTCACCACTTAACTATAAGCAAGTTGCAATCTGTGTTTTTAAAGTTTGGAGAGGATGAAAAGGAAAAAGACACACGAGTAATGACAGTGAATCAGTCAGACCTGGACATCACCCTAAGGCTTCTTCTTCTCAAAAAAAAACTAAAACTACAGAGTCACTGGGTTTATAAACCTCGGTTTGCAGCCATACACACTGGTAACCTACACTGGTGTTTACAAGGGAGAGGTGTGGGCAGCAGGAAGGGATGCCCCTTGCTGCCTGGTCCAGCCTCAGGGAGCTGGGAATCACCTGAGGGCCTGGAGGGAGCCTGGCCCCTGGCCACAGCTGTGGAAGCTGAGCACCGGGAAGTGCAGTGGGAGCCTGGGACACAGGAGCTGAGTGCCGGGAAGCGGAGCTGCCGCCTGGGATGCAGGGGCTGGAAGGCAGCAGTTTCGGAGGGCAGTGAGGCCGGAATGAGGACCCCGTTCACAGGACACGGGCGCACATGGAGCAGCTCCTCGGGCTGGGCTCCGCTAGGCCCCACAGGGCCTCAACATGGCCGTCTTGTAGCAGCACAGGCCGCACTAGGCAACAATTTCACAGCGTGACCCTCAACTGAAACGGTGCGGAAAGATCAACCTAGGCCAACGGTAAATAGCTCCAAAGGGAGCCCAGCAGCAGCAGAGACTCATGTTAATTCCTCATATCGAACTAACCGCTGCACTGAGAAAAGTTGCTACCTGGCAAGTATCAGCCAGCCTGGAAGGTGCAAAACACCCATCTCCTACCCTCATTCTTGCCCCTCTCAAGCATATTGACAGAATGTCAATGACACACACAGTTCAGCTGCAGGCAGAGGTGCCACCTGGGTGTTTGTGCAAGAGGGGAGGGAAGAACAAGATCAAAAATCTCACTTTGTACATTTTGCTTCTGGGTAAGCAAAATCGTGCAAATTCAATGCATCCTGGGGCAAACAGTAGCAGTTTTCCACAATTTTCTAATCAAGCTTTTAAATTCTTGGGTCAACTCCAGTTATTCAAAACCTGTTCTAATTCAAAGCAAAGCTGTTTCCAAAAAGCTCAAATTGCAGAGCAAGCAGCCTCGATTCCCCTAAGCAGACAGTCACAGCGAGTCCGCTGCCACCTGGAGATGGCGGGTGCCAAGCTCAGCACCCAAACGCTGCTCTCAGACTGCTGCTTATCCAGCCTGCTTGGATAAGCTACAGACAGAAACTGTCCCAGCTGGCACCCAGATTCTTCTTCTTCTCCAAAATACTTCACATCTGGAGTTTTCGGGTAGTTTCCACAGTCTGAGTCAGCATGGCATGTAGCCTTGAGGAAGAATTTCACAGCATTCCTGAAGAATGTTTTATTCAGGATTTTTTTTTTTTTTTTTTTTTTTTTTGCTTTGTGGATAAATCAGCTGCCCCAGCTTATTTGATTTCTCCTCTATCCAAGGAATGAGAACTGCCATCATACTTGTTAACGAATGTTTGCACTCAGATATCTAAGCTCCATTATCAACTACTGACCTAAAATTTCCGAAAATCAGCAAAATTTCATGTGTTTAGTTTGCCAATTCACTCAAAAGTTTAGAACAATACCCTACACATACTCTTTACATTATTAAATTCCCTCCTGCCCTCCAGCTCTCTTTCAAGGAATACTTGGAAAGGCCTTTGAAAGGTCTAAGCTCCGAGTACCCTTCAAAGTCACAAAACACCATTTTTTTTTAATTTTTAAGTTCCCCTTAGTCACACACATCAGGGAAGATGCAAATAGAGCACTTTCTGTAAGGATAAGCAAGCACTGGACAATTCTCAATATGCTACTGAAACCAGCAGTATTATCCTCTACATTTCAGCATATGGGAATTGCTAATGGATCACAGCTTTATCACAAGTTTCATCTGAATTTGATATTTGATCAGAATAATCCAAAGAATTAAACTCTGGGCAAAAGAAAGGCTGTATTTATTTTAAAAGCCTTTTTAATTTCAAAAAGCAGTATAGAGCATAGTACTGGGGCGCAGGAGTCTCTTAGCCGCTCCGACCAACTGAGGGAGCACTCAACCTTATTTAGGAATTAAAACTCCAGTGGATGGAATTGGAAACTGCAGGCAGGACAAGACCACGGGGGCTGAGGAGTTAGAAATCAGTTAAATCACCAGGGGCAAGTTCCAGGTGGCTGCATTTCACCTGGGTGCTGCACAGAATGCAGGTGGTGAGGAGCAAAAGGAGGAGGACAACAACAGCAGGTCACCCTCAAAAGGGAGAGCAGAAGGTCCTGGACGAGTTAGTTATTTTTGGATGAACAAAGTAATGAGACAACAAGAACTGAGGACAGGTCCAAATTGAACGGGTCAGTCTCTTTGATTTCTGTGGCTCATCTTGGAAAGCCTACAAATTCAACAGATCTTAAAGAAAACTGATTAGAAAAACAAAACATTATTCCTCTGCCATGAAAAAAATCGGACTTGAACTGATGTAGACGTTAACAGTCTACATTATCTATGCTTGCTTAATTCAATCTAATTTTATTATTCAAACCAAGCCTATGGAAGGGAAACAGCTACTTTTCCATGACTGCTTCCAGGCACTTTTACTTGCACATGCTCAGGAACTAGTGATAACTCACTTCTGGGCTCCATAAATTGCAGGGGATAATTCAACTGAGAAATGGAAACAAGAAATCACAGGAAAAGCCATTTTATATGCTTATATACTGTCTAAATTTGGAAACAATTTAGGTCACATCCTATTTGCTCAGTCACAGAAACAAGTATTTCATTGAGAGATACTTTCCCCATCAAGGAAATAAAAAGCTTTGGTTCAGAACTAATCCAGCTACAGCACTGAAGAAATGAAGCAAGTCAACTCTGTTAAAATAAATAACTGCAAGTCTCTTTATAAGGTACTCAGAAGACCTCCATGAAAGGGCAAGAGGGTTGAAATATTCAATAGAGCTACAAGAAATTTACTGTAGAACAGTTCTGTGAGTACCTTTTTCTCGTAGACGTCTTGCCAAACAATGCCAGCGAAGAACTTGTGTTGCATAATCTCCTTCGCGTCGTCAGGACCACCACCTAACCTGTTTGGGATAAAATGAATAATTAAGTGCTTGAGGATATCTACTTTTCTTATCAGTTTTCATAAAACTGTAATGAAGGAGTTCCAAGTTCACATGACACATTCCACAGTTCTAGCATTTGCTTTTGCATGAGTTTCTTGCCAAAGACCTGCAGGAACCACAGGTCTTGATGTCTATTTTACACATGTCTATAGTTCCACTATAAGATTTGAAAATAAGGAATTTCTAGAGGTATAGAACTATGGTTTCTCTTAAAAACAAAACAACACAACATGTCAAAAGATTTGGCCTTCAGGAATGATGCTGACAGGAACTGCAGCTGAGCCTGCCAGTGTAAGTCTCAGCCCTCGTGTCTTCCACATGAAAAAGTGTCCATTCCTCTCAATTTTCTAGAGTGATATCAGCAGAAAAGCTGAAATTAATTTTGAAGAGTAAACAATACAGGGATTTTTGAGACAAACTGATTTATGTAATCCGATTTAAATTTCCATTAAAGAAAACAGCTGACAAATGCAGTGATAGTATCACACTGCATGCAAATCTTTCCTCCTCCTTGGCTTCACGGAAGCATCAAGGGTGTTTTATTGACTTAAGGTACATCAAGATAAGGCACTTCTATTCCAAAATAAAACCATCCACATGGTGGAGAGATGCAATCTGTTCAGCTGCAGCCTTGAGTTAGCAAATGCCCGAGCTGTGCAGGGTTGGTTAAAGCCTTCCCTAGAAGGCTGAACCACATCTGCACGCAGAGACACGCACTGAGGGAACAAAACCCTAACAGAACAACCAGCAGGACACTCATGGGCAGGTAACAAGGTGAAGAGACTCTGAGGATCTTGAATGCTAAAGATACTACCATGTTCATCCATGCTGACATGGAATATTGGAGTGTTTGGTGATTGTTAGTGCGTCTTCCTCAAATTCCCTGGTGAACTGGGAAGTTATCCCTGTTTGAAATATCCAGGACTGTCTCTCAGAAAGACTAAAGATCTTCATAAAGTTTTATAAACTATACAGCTGAATTAAAAAAGGACCAAGGATTTCAGGTTCTCTGAACCTCATCTGTGTTATCCATGGTCTGGAATTGCTTCCATGAACATGGGAGCCTGTGGTCCCTGCACACAGTTATTTGGGGGTGCAGAGAACCCTTGGGCCTTGCAGGGCCCGGGGTGGCCGGGGATGGAGACAGGCGCTGCGGGCGCTCGTCCCTCGGCTGCTTCCCCACTGCTCCTCAGGCCCTGCCGAGTCTGCATCAAACCCATCCCTATCAAATGGGAAAAGTGCAATCCAGAAAATGCATGTTTGTGGTGTGAAAATATCCAGAAGGACACTTGCTTTTCAGAGTCTTATCACAAAAAGGACCATCTCAAGGTGAACTAAATTACATCAGTCCTTAACACAACAAATCATCTATATGAAAAATTGAGAATTGAAAAGGGCAGACTGGACTCTTGCAAGGACACTGAACACCTGAAGAAAAATGCAACACAAATAAAAGTCTTGCAAAGTTCCTATACACTAAAGTTACTGCATTTATATCTTCAGACAGAAGCAAGAAGCATAAGTAAGACTCAGAAGTAGCCAGTGAAGTTTACTATATAAAGAAATATTACAGAAAGTGAAGCAGCAACAAGAGAAACTTCTGTGGATCTCCTCACTAATAGCAACTGATTCTATATTTTTAGAAATATTTTTAAAACTGCCCCATCCACTTGAAAAACTGTCAAGTTCTACCTTCTTTCTCAAAAAAAAAGAAAATAAATAAAGATAAGCTGGTCTAGAAGCTCATTCTGGCCTTGAGCTGGGAGTCTCTTTCCAGAAGTCCTGGTCTGCCCTGGCCTTGCACTTCCCAAGCGCTGCAGGACACAAGGAGAATTCCTGCTGCTCCCCGAGTGTGAGGCTCCCAAAACTCCCTACTCCATGGGCACCTTCCACTCACATGTTCAAAAATCAGCATGTGCATCTCCCATTGTAAGGTCTTAGTAGAATCCTCTCTGACGCTGCCCCAGATTTGTTCCTATAGCAAATTAAACACATCCCTGGGCTCCAGAAAGCCACTGCTGCTTGTGTTCACAGATGCACAAAATTCACCTTAAGCTATTAAGAAAGAAGCTAGTAACTTCCTTTACTATGGCTTTTATCATCACAGGCCTCTTGTGGCAACACACAGGCGTTTAAGTATTGTATCTACATGGCCTTCCTGTGACCAATATGAGGCCCCATGGAAAAAGCAGCTCTGGTGGGTTTTGTTATACCACAATTTGTTAAGCAGCAATTTGGAAAAAAAAAACCTGTATTTTACTTAAACCCACACACACAGAGCCAGAGGGGTTTCCTGTTCAGGGATGAAGACTTCTGGGAAACATAATGTAACCTCAGAATGCAGCACTGAACATGATTCCCCAACTCACCCCTAACAAGATACAAGCAAGAGATGAGCAAGAGCCTCTTTCTTCCTCCACGACAAGAGGCAAAAGCACCATGAAGGGAGTGACAGAAGCTGCAATGACCGCCCTTCACAAGGGTCTGAACACTGGGGGGCCTCCTTTACCAAGGGACAGCAGCCCCAAGGCCTGGCATGAAACCGGACACGAGAATTCAGGAAGACATCTCAGAAATCAAGCTTAAAAATTAAGCTCAGGACTTGCTAGACACTTTGCTGGTTACATCCATTCCCACCCATATATATTCAACCAGTTTATACAGACAGTTCTGACCCATTCTCCCGTTTCCATAGTCAGAGAGTGAATAATGAAAGCTCTTTAAAAACTTTGCTTTACATTTAGAAATACGCTAAAATCTCACTTAATACATGGCACAAAGCAGCACAGGAGAACTTCAGATCACACTGAAAGGAGGTGTTTGTAGAACAGCTTTTGCCTTCTTAGGAAAATGAAGGCTCACACTGCAAGATGAATACATTTATATCAATCCCAAAAGAAACTTCAAAATTCCTTTACTCTTACAGAAGTGATTTTACATGACCAAATTTAGAAAACAGCCATGATTAAAAGCAGAGTGAAATTTATCGTTCTCCATATTTTCTCCATATGCCTATGAGCTTGAAACTGAACTGCTGTTATTGAAAACAGAACATCAAGATTGCTCCAATATTTCCAGAACAGGTACAAAGGATTTTTTTTCCTCTTAAGATTTCATTCTCTGATCCAGGTCAAGACTCACTAGTTCCTGGAAATCTAACTTAAAGCTTCCTCACCACCCTCCTTCATTATTTGATTTCTCCTCCTCTCCTTTTTAAGAATCCACTGTAAGGCAGAAAACCTCCTGGTTTCCTTTTCCCGGTGCCACTCACACGTCTCCCGTGTCCCATTCCCGCTCGCCAGCAGCATTGAAGCGCTGCCCACTCTGCTCTATGGGCTGCAGACAAGGTCGTGATGACACCACCTTCCTGCCCTGCACATGACTCCCCGAGGTGTCACCTAAGGGCTGGTGTCACCTGCACTGTCACACGCTTGAGACTGAGCTCCTTACTGCACCCATCTGTAAGACTGCTGTTTTTCTTAATACACTTCATGATTCGCCTCCAAGGCCATTACAGCACTTCGGCCCCAGCACAGAGACCACATGGAGAGAGGCACTGAGTTAATGGAAAAAGCATCAAGCTGCAAGGGCAGAATCCATGGATCCGACCCCAGCATCTCTGCCCCAGCGTTTCCAGCATTGCCTGAAATGCTGCAAGTGCAGAGAATCTGCAGAACCCCATTGGGTGACGGGTGAGAAACCAGTTTCACCAACATAACAGCAGCCCACAAGCTGCTCTTAAACCCAAGAGGCTTGGGACACGCCAGCGCAACCAGCAAGCAGGCGCGTGTGCACGCTTGCCTAGTCTACAGTTATTTCTATCAGCAGCATGGAAATCAGCTGCCCAACAGATCAGAGCATCGTTGGTTCCAAGCCTGCCGAAGATGAATGTGAAGAAGTGGCTATTTGTATAAAATGAGCATATTGTGGAGTAATTATTGGCATTGCAGAAACCTTGTAATTAGAAACAAGTGGGCGTTCTTTGTTTGTAAACAAATTGCATTTTGGTTCATCAGAGATGCTCCTTTAAGAACAGATCACAGCAGATGCTGCTTGTGTTTGCAGTGATTGAAAGGCCCCACCTGAATAAGCTCTAGAAGGGTCAGGATTCCGTTTAACCCAGCGCGTTCCCGGACAGCAATCCCGTTGGCACGGGCTGCCGAGCATGGAGCCGCTCATCAATTACACAACCTTCTCCTGGAGGTGCTCCTGCAAATCCTCCCGTGTGCTTCGGATGGAGACAAGGCTGTTCCCTGGCCATTTTCACATCTATGACTGTGCCTCATGTTGCCACTAAGCTGAACTGTTTAGTAGTACAAACTATGGATTTACATCCAGTAGTATCCTCTGTTAAAAACAGGGATGGATTTAATCCACTGGAATGACAAAAATGCCTTGGACTGACAGAAGGGACAACACTTTCACAGGCACATGCACACTAAAGCACTCACAGCCGCCAAAGCAGAGCAGCCTCCCTGCACCTCACGTGAAACACGAACTGCTCACGGGTCATTTAAAGACTAGGGTTCAGCGTGGGAGATCAGATCGTGATTTTTACTTAAAAGCTTCTGAGTTGACAAGACTGCAGTCATAAAATAAACTAGTATTTATTTTAGTGAGAGGGTTACCATTCTTTTTTGATCTTGTTCTACTTCTTCTAGCCATTAGGAGGCTTTTTTGAGGTTTTTGGTTTGTTGTACTTTTTTTTTTTTAAAGGAAGGATTACTTTTTAAATAAGTATAGCAAAAAAAGTAGGAAAAGTAGATTAAGCATGGTACACATTCCACCACAAACACGGTACAAACACCACCACCTACTGTCCAAAGCGAGATGCTAAACCCATGGCACAGATCTAACAGAAAATTGAGGAAAAAGAAGCAAGAGATAGAAGGTCAAGCAGGCACTAGTGGGTAGTTGGCAACCCACAGCCATCACCTCGGTACCTGTGACCTAAAGCAAATAAACCTTCCTTCATACAAGGCTATAGTTTTAACAGGAGCTACTTGGTGCTCCTATCTGCAGTGTCAGCTTGAGCCGAAAGCTGAAACAAAAATAAGTCTCTGCTATGTTTCTCAGTTATCATTCACGGATAACGTTTTTAAGTGTTTAGAAATAAAATTGGTTTTTCTCCTCAAACATCTTCTTCAGCTTTAAACAAAAAGAACAGTGGAGTGTGTTTCATAGCCCTTATTTATTTATCTGTTTATTTTTTTGTAAAGACTTGAACAGACTTATTTTTGTTTGGTGTTTTTCAAGCTTTGTATTTCAGAAGAAACAAGAGTTTAAAAAGGAAAATTTAAGAATAATTGTCTCACCTTTGCTTAGGATCTTTCTTCAGCAAACCCGACAAAAGAGACTTTGCTTCAGGCGACAAAGTGCGTGGAAATCTAATCTCCTCCATGAGGATGAGCTCGAAGAGCTTCTCGTGGTCCTGGTTGTAGAAGGGGAGCCGACCACACATCATTTCATACATCACCACACCCAGACCCCACCAGTCCACTGCACGACCGTAGTCATTATCTTCCAGCACCTGCAGAAATGTAAGGAAAGGACTTTAGAAAACATTCCTGAACCGGGAGCAAGCACAGAATTCAGGAGGCAAAACTTACACCATTAATTCACATTCTTGCATTTCATGACTGAATTTATCAGTACAAGCATTTGCAGAAGATCCCTTTGAAAACAACTGGCACCCGTGTTCACTGCTCAAAAGAGCATTGCAAGAGAGAATGAGCAGGTATATTACAGCCTTCATGATGAGCACAACCTTCTGAAGCCTAAAGGCTGAGAACTGCCCTCAGGTTATAAAGCCAGCTGTTAAATTCTCACCTATTCCCCATTCCAAATGGGTTCTCAATAATAATAATAATAATAAGCAGCAGCCATTCTGGGGAGAGGAGAAGGTACCATCAACCTACGACTTGTGATGTGACAAACAGGACATCAGTCATCTCTGTATGAACCTGTACCCACCCAGTGGGTCATGCTGCACATCCCGAATGATCATCTGCAAATATCAAACAAATCACCCAAGTTAAAGATCAAGAGCCCCAGCACTGCCCCTGCTGTTTGACAGAGTGCAAGGCTATAAAATGGCAGCCAAGCTCTTGGAAAACTTCCCTTCCTCCACGAGTGCTCAGCACTTCTACACTGGCTTGAACACTTTATTTGCAGCCCTCTAACCAGGCACAGGACTTGTCAGTGCGGTGAATGCCTTGCAGTTGGCACAGTGGAATAAGAGCAGTTCCCTTCACTTTTCTCCAATTTGGGGCATTTTTGCCCAATAAGCAGGGAGTCGGTATGGGGCAGTGCTCGGCTCTCCCTGCCTGCTCAGCAGCAGCACCAGAACGTGTTTCTGGTCATCAGCAGGTTGCAGAAGTTGGGAGCATTTTGTGGCTTGCACGGTCCATGCGGAGCTGATGTTCCGAGGGCTGCTCCAGACTTGACGTCTCCTGTGCAGTTGTCCGCAGCTGACACGGGCTCATATTCCAGATTCTGTCCTCAGGTTTTAGTTGTCATCTTTACTCTTTTTACAGGTCTGCAGGCAACTGCTCAGTGCCGAGAGGATTTAAAAGCACCACTGCGCTCCCACCCCTCTTGCTTATTGTGTGGCATCTGTACAAGCTCCCTTGATATTGATATGATTCAGAATATTCCAAAAAAGTCAGAAAGGGCCAACTAAACTCAATGCAAATTTCCTCTTTAACATAAGCAGGATCAGAATGAACTCCTTACAGATCATTATAAAGATCTTAAACACACACATGCACATGAAAAAAAGAAGTATCAAGACACTCTAACAACTGCTTGCATTCTGCCTCCCTTTATTCTCTAATTATTCTCCTTAATTACCTAAAGGAGGGAAAGGGCCTGCAGTAAAAATCAAAAGGCTGCCAGGTATTAGATTACCCCACATAGGTCTATTTACAGCATCCCCTGCCGTATGATTCACACCAAACGACAGCTGGCTCTACAGCTGCCCCATATATGTATAAGACGGACACAGCTGCGGGGCTGCCAGGATTCCCGGAGCCAACCTCATCCTCTCCGAGGAATCGCGGCCCGGCAGCTCCAGGACAGATTGTGTGACCGCGCAGGCAGCCGCACTCCTGAGTCACCCCCTCAGAAAGTGCTTCCTAAAATGAAACAGACACCGTGGCTTCTATTCCTCCCCCCCTCTTTTTTTTTTTTATTTTCCTTCTAATACTGCAAAAAAATACAGGAGGAAAGAACTGGAAGAAAAATCTGCCAGAGGTTATTTGTGCTCGTAACAAGTGCTACAGGTACTTCCAAGAGCAGCAAGTTGACTTGGAACAGTAATTTCATTAGAGTGGCAACACTGCTACAAATTAGGTTTGTTACCAGAACTCGGTGGCCTTCACCTCCACGACACTGCTGAACAGAGTATAAAATGCTCTATCTTTAAAGTGAATGGTGCTTCATTCCAAATAGCATGTGCTCATATTGGTGATTGCACAAAACAGAGCAAGAGAGTTAAAAAAACTGTTTAAAACAAAAAAATGCAACAAGCAACGGTGGCTGGGGAGCAGCAAAGTAACAAGGGTGTTTCACTCACATGAACGGATGACCAATTCCCACCAAGCAGCTCTAGCCTGCTGCGGGATGGAATTTGAAGGAGAAGGGAGGACAGCTGGAAACATCACACTCACTGATCTACCCGACCCACCAGAGCTGACAGGGCTCAGTCACTGTCACATCGTGCACGAGATGCCACTGGGAGCCTAAAAACAACTAGGCAGCAACTGCACAAACACGCTGCTACCCTGACTCCAGCGACACACAGAGAAGAACCAGCCCCTACTTCTAAGGATCTGTGACCCTTAGCATGCAGAACCCTGCACATTTCCTAACTTTTTGCATGTTATCAGGCAGATGACAAAAAGTCTTCACAATTTAACACTCCGGCCTCGCAGCTGGGACTTGCGAGTAAGCGACAGAGCTGGGGGTAATCCAAAGGACTTGTCCTACAGGGGTTTGGATGAGCCTCCTTGTTATAAATATTAAAAAGAAAAACAACAGCAAATAACAAGACTGAAAGAACAACCGAATATATTTGCACAGGGAATCCCCACATTCCAGGCAAGAAAAAAAAAGGCAATTTTTTTAATAGTCTTGTAAAACCTTTCAAGAGAAACTGAAGTTTGGCTACCATGTTTTATTAACCAAATAAAAGGGACATTTGTGAATAAAACACGCTTTCTCATATTGCTAATTACTCCCTGCACCAGTGATTCTTAAATTATGGTGCGTGGATCCCAATTTAGATTCACTGATGACTTCTGGTGATCCACGCAGAGCTGGCAGCAACCGGCTCCACCTCCTTGCTGCAAGCTGCTTTGACAGGTGCCCACATTCTTCATCATTATGAAGAGACTGGAGGCCCTTGAAAGCAGCTGCAAGTTAAAGAACAAAACACAGAAACCCCAAACAAACAAAACACAAAGCCTACAACTGCCTCCTCTCCCATGCAGGTGAAGAACTCAAAGCACCGATCAGCAAAGACAGCAGCTCTCAGCAGAGCTGCATCATCTCCACTTGGCCTTTCCATGCTTTGCACTTCCATGTATTTTAACGAGGGCAGGTTTGCAGCGTGCACGTCTGCCTAGGACTAAGGATATGCTCTGGGTGTGCCTGTAATTTGTATTCTGCTCACAGCCCAAGACTTGCTCCTGCCTGTGCTCCGAGCTCGACAGCAGCCTCATGCCTATGAGCAGCAAAGCAGCCCATGCAAGGCACTAAACCCTTGTGCAAGGCAGAGCCCACAGCAACCAGGGCACAGCGTGGGCTGCAGAAACAAGTGTCTGCTGCAAGGTACCCCGCATGCACACGTGCCCTTGCTCGCACAACTGCACTTCTCATCTGCCCTTAACTAGCTGCCTGCTGCCACAGCGCCTGCCTTGCACACCTGCAGCAGCAACAGCTCCAGGAGGAAAGCTGCACATGCACAGCTGCTTATTTACACCCTGCACAAAGGCTTCTGTACAGCAGGAAAGGGGCAATTTGGGGATTTAAACTCTACTTGTGAATGCTTGTGTTGAAACAGAATTGTTCAATGTTAGCATTGAGGAACACGTTAGGTTTATAAAGTCGTGAAATGATCAGCTCTTTCAAAGCACACAGTAACAACTGCTGGGAGAGAGGAGGGAAAAAAAAAAAAGAAAAGAAAAAAAGCCTGTTTCTGACCTTTCTGACCTCCTGAAATGCATCCATTTTCTACTGTATTCAAGAAAGTTTTTTCTTTGAACAAGTCCTGTTGATGGCTTTCAGCTAGGCCAATAGGTGGCATTTAGGAGAATTATTTAGTACAATGGCCAGCACAAGCCTACCTCTGGTGCAAGGTACTCCGGAGTGCCACAGAACGTCTTCATGGTTGCTCCATCCTTTATGCC
>JAUBOD010000445.1:173174-192717 GCA_032353885.1 Nothura maculosa | reverse complement strand
AGGAAGGGCCTGGAGCAGCATGTGAGGCGGCCGCCTCTTCAGTGACAAGGGCAGCAAGAAGAAAGGCCTCCTGCCACATACAGGCTAGAGCTTGCAACTTGTTATTCTAAAGCAAGAGATCAGGGAGTAAGGGGAATAGAACAGGGATTTGCATAAAGGCTGAACAAGTCCTCTTGAAGTAGTGGCCACGAGTGCAGAAAACACCTGTTTGCACTGATGGAGCAGCAAAACATTCCTACACGGGAAGAGGAAGATGTGAAGAGAAGCAGCAGATCAAGAGCACAGTTTTTAAGCCAGCCTCCTCCAGCTGCAGGTGATCTATGTGCAGCACTGACCTGCGAGAGGCTTACAGAAGATGTACGTGCACACGCTTGGAGGATTACAGGAGAGCTCCCCTATACCTGCCGTGACTTAACATTCAGAGACAAAGCGGTAAATCACGACGGTTTTGATGCCTTTTTATTCCGACCTTAATTAAAAGCTGGTAACTTTCCCAGCTCAGTAGCCGATTATGAAACCTTTCACATCTAAAGTGCCAGAGCAGTGAGATTATCCCAATCTCATTACCCTGCTGCTGCAACTACGGGATGAGGAATTACCTCGCGGGCTCCATCTCACTCATGCTGGTTTGCCAGGCACATGGACCATGGCAGGGGCTGCCCAGATCACCGCGAGTTTGGAACATGTGTGGTACATACCTGGTATCCTGGCACTTTTCTTTCCCTTCCATAAAATAAACATGGCAACAGCTAATCTACACCAACATAGCCTGAAAACGCCTTCAGAAAAATGGCATGCCACTGCCTTGCCTGTGACTGCCCGATGAGATAATCTGCAAGGAAATCTTTACATTTTTACCTAAACAAACTCTCATTCCTCTGCAGAAACTCTGAAATGCAGATTTGCCAACAGCCTCACAAAAATGCAGAAAGTGCCTATGCTCCTAACTGGCACTATGAACTGCTAAAACCCCATAAACGTCCTGCAGCCTGCGAGGAGTACCCCCAAACTGATGACCATCAGCACAATCTCAGTATTTCAGGCAGAAAACAAGTTTGTTAACATCAACAGAATGTAACCGTGCAACTGGTGGGACAAAGGTGACTGAAAAACACTAGCACCTTTTCCTTCCTCAGCAAGCTGTCACTGCCTGAAGAGTGAGCAGAAATGTTTGGATTTTTGTCCTGTTTTTTTTTTTTGTTCTAGTGGTATCATTTTCAAGACTCTAAGCAAATTGGCTAGAGTCATCAGTAACCTTAGTTAGGTAGTCTTAGTAAAAGGAATTTATGAAGTACAGTAAGGGCAAGCATGTGCAGTGAATCGACTCGACAACAGTAAAAAATAATGATGATGATAATGATGCACCATGGAAAACTGAACAATTTACAAAGCAAAACATTTTTTCCTCTGTGATTCATTGCTTGTGTAATGCCCTGGCAGAGCTTTGTTTGTTTTCAGTAACAGAATGCTAACACTGCAGACACAAAAAAGCAAGAGCATGGGTTATAAATCCTACATATAAAACTCGAGCATCAAATAGATTCCTCTCAACTTGCTAGCTTTATTATTTAAAATCTTTATGCACCATTCTGTTTACTCAAAGCAATTTTCAAATTGCAAAAACTCCCCAACTGTACATATCTGCAAACGTATGGGAAGATTGTTATAGAGCGATTTCACTTTATTGCCTCGTCTCTGCCCCCACACTGCGCATTACAACATTTAATATACACTTTCAATGCAAATCCATCTCATGCCAAAAAGCCTTCCACAGTAAGATGTGCTGCAAAGCACGCTTACATGTGAATATTTCTGAAAGTTAAACGCTAAACTCCTTTGGTTCATAAAAAGTTATTTCTACCGAGGATTTACAATAGTGCAGGGGTAGGTTATTTTCCTCTCCTCTGTACAAGAGTGTCTCCCCAAATCTGGAGCTGTCTGCCTCTGATAGAGTGTCTAACATCAGAAACAGCTGCCACTCCCTGGGAAGCTTACGGGGTAAGTGGAGAATAATGAGCAGCAAGCACCAGCAGAACAAAAGAAAATCCATCTTTATTTACCAACTGCTGCATGCTTGTTGCTGCACCAAGCTCATTCAGTGCCAACACCACACCCTTTAACTCAGAACAGACTATATTTAAGAAGCCTTTGCTTTTCTTTCAGCCGTTGGTATGTATAAGATGCTAAAAAAATAGGTTAACTTTTAACAAGCATCTGGGATATTCCCAATCCTTTGCAAAAGGTCTGGTCCCCTATTAGTTTTCTTACGCCCCAAAGCAACTAGAAAAGGGCCAGGAGCCTCGAGTGAACACGGTCTCGGTTATGTTACGTGTGTTCGAGTGGCTGCCACAAATCCCTAGATAAATGAAGCGTTGAGCAGCTCCGTTGGATGCAGCTGAAGTTACCCTGCACACACGAGCGCGCCGCAAGGCTCCGTGGCGCTCGCACGAGGCACCGCAGCGCTCGGCCAAGCAGCCCCTGCCCACCAAGTGCGATGCGGGCACCACGGGCCAGCGCTGCCCTGCTCCAAGAGCCCTGCTCCATCTTCAACGGCAGCAAGAAGCCGCTTCCCGAACGAGGTCCGTCAAAACAGGCACCGCTTCCTCGCAGGGGAAGCTTCCAGTGCGCGCTGGGAGAATGGGGCACGGATCTGCAAGTAGCATCTGCTGCTCCAGGAAACACTTGGACTGTCTGGGCCCCGAAAAATCAGCTGAAACCAGGAGAGATTTGAGGAAGAAATAAACAATAAAAATCACAAAGCAGGGTTTGAAAGTCATCTTCGCATTTTTAAGCCTGTCGGAAATACGCCGTTTCCGAGTGATCACTGAATGAGCTAATTCCATATCATAAATACTTGATAGTAAACAATCACAGGAGTCTGGGACCCTTCAAACAAAAACATCCGAGTGGAACTATCTTTCCTGCTAGCCGCCCAGGCCCCAGACCCAGCACCCCCATGCCCCTGAATCCCATCCCGGAGCATCTCTGAAGCGAGACAGGGCTCCGGGCAGCTCGGCTTTGCAAAGAGCAAAGCCGAGTGCGTCGCTGCCGGCGTTCCCAGCGCGGCAGGACGGCCCCAGCCCGCGCGCCTATTCAGCGAGCGCAGAAGGGGCCCCGCTCTTCGCCTGAGCACACGGGCTGTGCCCGGCGCCCCGTCCAGCTGCGCCCGGGGCGCCCGTGCCCTGCATCCCAATGAGGCGGCTCCCGGCACGGCCCGCGGGGCTCCCCGACGGGGAGGTCAGGCCCGAGGCAGCCACGCGGCGGCCCCGGCGCCTCGGCGCCGTTCACAGGCCGCGCGCGGCCCCCGCTGTCACAACAAGCTAATTCAGCCGCCCCGGCAAATCCGCTGCCGCCTTTATCCCTGCCGGCTCTCCGTGCAGCTGGAGAGGGGCAGCGCGGCGGCCCGGAGGCCCCGGCGGCCCCGCGTGACAATGATTGACGCCGCTGCCAACAGGTTGGGAAGCAATGCCGCCTCCTCGAGCGCGGCTCCCGCTATTCTCCGCCGGCCGCCGTTTCTCACGCTCGCACAAAGCTACGGGATGCGGCACCTGCTTCATTATCATATCCTCAGGGAATGTGGGGAGGGAGGCGAGGGAGAGGGAGGCTGGAGGTGGGGCAAAGGCGAATGATTAAAGGCGCTCGTGTGCGGAGCCACAAAGAAAGGCCCGAAGGGAGCTCCTTGGGAGCAGGCTGCCGCTTACCGTCACCTGCCACCACACATCTGTAGCGTCCAAAACAGCAAATAACAGCGGCTTCCCACAAAACATGAACTTTTGGGGTAAAAGTAAAGGCACCAGAAGCTGTTTGTTTTTAACTGCGCAACAGCAGAGATGTAAAAGGCTTCACAAAGGCAAGAGGGGGATATCCCAAGTCACAAATCCTGACTCCAGACGTTGGATTGTGGGGAATGAGAAACCCGCTCTCACCCAAGCTCTTTTCCACAAGGGGACAGACAACTACCCTGGTCCCTGATTTCATCTCTCCGAGGTGTTGGGATCACCAGCACTGAAGCTGACACCTGATCTCCTCCCGCAGTATTTCAACTGCCTGGTTATGTAAAACCCGGGCACGGAGGTTTTTCTCCATGCTCTCCGCCCCCCTTTTTTCGCTGAATTTTGGTTTAGAAGGTCAAAAATGTTGCCATATTGCTTAGAGCAATCAATTTAAGCAATACCAGATATTCCCAAAGGAGGGAAAGAGAATTAATCAGCATATAAAAAACTCCTTACTCCTACCTTTGGCACAGCTTAGTCAGGCTAGTCCTAACCTACAGCTGTCTCCAGTGGGAGAAGATGCAAATGGAGTTTCATTAAAAACAGCAGTTTTAAGGCTAGCTACATAAGTTACGGAAAAGTATAAAGCAATTTATTAAGCTATGCAGAAGGCAGCTCGGAGTGAACTTCATCTCCATTACCTCATGGTGGGAGCAAAAGGACTTGAAACCACCTAAAAGTGTCCAAGATGAATTTGAGAAATCTCTAATAGACTTACAAGCACGTACAGCATGTTAACAAAATAAAACATTCCAGTAATAAACAGAAAATGCTACCACATGCTCCTGTGCTGCTGGCAAGGGCCTGGCTCTCCCTCACTGACACAAATAAATAAAAATGACAGAAGAGGTGTCATATGTACTAAGCTGAATTAAACACGTTTAGAACAATTATTGCTCCCCAAGTAATTTTTACCTTGACGTTGTGATGGAAAATAGCATCTAACAAGGCACTTAAGCTAATAAAACACCTCAGCTTTTCAAATATCTCCCTTAAGAGGAAGGGGGTGTCTAGAGCTCTTCCTTGAGCTTAATCTGAAGTTAATAGAATCATTATTTTTGCAAATTATGCTTTTCAGCACACTGGATTTATTTATATGAAGAGTGCAGTACAGACTTCCAAAAGATTTTATAAATTCTATTAAACATGTCCTGGTATATTTGAATATGTATGTAACAAAGAAAGAAATCAACTAAATGCTGATTTATTTTACCCCTCAGAATAAGAAAAGGGAAAGCATCCTGAGCAGTGACTCTTGCACTTATTTGGACACATGCCTTATTTGAACATGCCATATCCAGTTTTGTTCTTCAGCAAAATCCTGTCTAGAGAGAGGCGGACAGCTAAAGAGATGCAAGGCACAAAATACCCTTTTCCGTAAATTAAGCAATTTCAAAAAGCACACAGTTTTAACTTGCATTCTTAAGACCGCCTACACGTAAAAGAGTATGATCAAGAAAAGCACTACTAATTGAACAAAAATTGACTACTCCCTAACTTTGTCCCATTAAAAGAAAAAAGAAAAAATGGATTAGGAGAGCAAGTTCTGCCCAGCAGGGCAAGAGGACAGAGGGGATGGATGCTCCAGTGCACCTCCAAACTCAATTATTTTATAATTATATATATATATTTATATATAGAATACATATATATATATATACAAATGTTCGACTTGAATAACATGGATCTTTAACAATTATCACCACCACTTCATATCAAGTTGATGAGAGAACTCAAGGAATGTAAGGACATAAAGGGTTGCAGGCTAAGGCAGATACATGTTACCACCTTAAATGCTATTAAAATTAATTCACAATATAGAGCAAAAATAATGAGTGGTATTACCAAACAGCAAAATTCATACTGTTTTAAAATGATACCAGAATTTAGACCTGTAATAGGGGGGAAAAAACACATTTTTCATAGTACATATACACAACACAAACATGCTTTCAACCCCAAAGTCATCTGTTCTAATAGATGGCTAACAGACAGGTTCATCATACATCCCCCTAATGGCTCCAAGCTCCAGGAGAGATGCATCCCATTTAGTCTCATGAGCACTTGCTTCTTAAACAAGGAGAAATGAAAAATTCCTGATGCAGCTGAATAAACACCCACCTATCTTGATACTAGCACGAATTAATTGTCATGATACAACAGCATCTTAGTACATAAAGGCCACTTTTCATTAAGTAAACACATCCAAAATAACAGGTTTACACACAGAAACAAAAAGCAGACGGGCACAGAAAGATGGATTGCAGAATTAGACTCTCCAGATCGCAGTGTCCTATCCTGTTCTTTTGGGAATACGTGGCGAAAACGCCAGGTTCCTTCCAATACTGCCCGTATTCCCTAAGGAAGCGCAAGCAGCCATGATCATCCCCACTGCCACGCATCCTGCTGCTCACCCGTTACGGTGGATATCACACCTGGAACGTCTCCCATGGGACTGTCAGGGCTCAGGGCTGCGGCACCAGCCCTAATATTCATTAGCACTGGATTTTCCCAGCGCAGTGTCTCGTATGGGGCACCTCCTCAATGTGCACAGCCCTTGGCTATCGGCCTCAGCCCAAAGAGCCCCTTCCTTTCCCTTGCCTGAGTCCAGACCCTTTAGCTCTTCCGCCCACTCTTTTTAAGACCTGTAACACATACCCCAAAAACCACAACCACAGCACCAAAGCACATCTCTAGCCTAGCAAGGTTACAGCCACCATTCAGCTCGGTAGAACTTGTCATCATGACACCAGCTGTCCAAGGGAGCTTGATACCCCTACTTCGAGTGTGAGAATACCAGCGAGCCCTAAATAAAGCTCAAAACTCATGTGAGCTGCCTTTTCTCCTTCTCCCCCTCCCCTTCTTCACTAAAGCTGAAGGTCACCTGGGGTAACGTTGCTGGAGAAGGTGACACGGGGCGACGCTCGCAGCTCGGGGCACTGTTGCATGTGCAGATGGCCCCTCGTGCACACCCCGCTTTGCAGCTCTCGCTGCTCAGGATGCAGCTTTCTGCCCCGCTCGCCCCTGCTCTGATGCTCCCATCCCACGGGGCAGCTGCCGGGGGTTCCCTCCTGCTGCAAGGGTAAGAGGTACAAAAGGTCACTCTACAAATCCCACTGCTGCCAGCGGGGTGGGAGGGACGGATGGAAGGAGCAGGCCATCCATGAGCCTCAGTGACTCCGTTCCAGCACTTTGGGCTGCCATCACGGATGCTGCTGCCAAAAGGACGAGCTGCCCCTGCAGACACGGGCGCGTCCTCGGGGCAAGCAGAGCCAACGCTCGCTGTGACATCTCCCAACAGGAGCTTTGAAGCTTCCATGAAGCCATGAAGCTTCCACCTCCCACTCTGGCTTGCAGGTAGTTGTAAGTGTAGATTACTCCCAAATTAATGCTTTTTATTGCACTTATTTCCCATCTCTCCTTCCATACTGTGAGGAGACCATTTCTGGATCCAGATTACAGCTATCAAACCAGGAGACAGAATGTGCTTCCCCAAAAAGCAGGCGCTGCCCTCCTGGAAGAGCCAACCTGCTATTTGTACTTACCTACAGAATACTAAGTGAATTTTTAGTGGGCAGACTCCCACAAATTACACTTTTGCAAGTTAAGTCAGGCTTAGGCACAGGAATGGGAAGGTACAGATAATACTGAACACTCCCCTCTTCCCTCCTGTTCTCTTGATTTTTTTTTAATACAAAAAAGTATCAAAATTAATGCACCAATATTCTACTCATTAATAAAACTGCAGTTTAAGTAAATGATCAACTGAGCACACAGTCCACTTCTGGATCATTGCCGTGAGCTTAAAACTACGCTACTTTATATACTTTTCCTCTTTGTTTAATCATCTTCCCTTCTCCAGAAGAAATGGGAGCTTTTTCAAACAATGAAGACATTTAGTTATTCAACCACAGGGGCCATAAAAGATTTAAATGAATTACAAAGATTAATCCAAACTAAATGTCTCCAATATGATGAAGTTTCCTGATGAATCTTAAATCAAAAGATTCCCAGTTTAAGGTACAAAAATCTTATTAAAAGCGCTGTTGCTTTGCAAAACTATCTCTGTCCGCTGCTCCTCCTTATTAAAAAGGCAATCCAAATTGCTATTTCCATAAAGAAATATGCCCAATATTGACAGGAGTCTTATGAAAAATTCTTAACAGCCTGCAGGGACGTTTATACTTAGCCAAGAGGTAAAGTCTACAGTAATTCATCACACGAAATCAGCTCTGCAGCAAAGGCCTCGAGCGCTGTGTTTCAGCTGAGATTTTTACAAAAGGGAAGGGAATCCAACAGCAGCATTCGCAGCCCTCAGCGCTTTGTACCTAACTCAGGACAAAACACAGAATGAACAGCAGGGGAGTTGGAGCACTCTGTATGTACCTTAAAAGGTATCCTCCCCCTTTCAGCCTTTAGAAAGCAAAGTATAAACAATAAGTTGCAAAATGATTTACGATAAGAAAAAAAGGAAAGGAAAAAAAAGAGGGTGGAAATCAAAATAATAATTTTAAAAAGTTACAGCATTACCAATGTTGGTTTCTTTTAAAAACAAGCAATCCAGAGACATTTCCCCCTTCCTTTGTACCGAAGTTTAATAAACATTTTTCTCCGAGTTACCAATTTTAAGAAAATCGCTGGATAAACACTCGCGTTAACCCAGTGAAATGGCTCCGTGCCAAATGGAATGCCAAACTTCCCAGTTGCAAAACGAGCTGTTTTTACACACCAAAGTAACCACACAGCAGGCCTGTGGAGTCTGCAGACAGCTGACAGAGATGACTGTTGCTGTCCCCCCGTTGCACCGACATCCATCCAAATACCAACATCTGCTGTGCTACAATTTACTTTTTACACAACATTTAGCAAAACAGTGCCTCTGACTGCAACATCATTAAGGAAGTAACAACAAATAAATCGCAAAGTCCCATCAGACAATTGTAAAATTAAAGCGTAGTTTGTCTTGCATACGCTGAGCTTTAGTTCAGATGTATTTGACTTCAGAAATAATAAGCGTTAGAAGCTGTTTTCTTTTATTAAGCACACAGGACAGGATTCTATAAACTGTGACAAGCGTAATCCATCATTACAGTGAAAATTACAGTTTTGAGGATATTGACTTCACTCAATAGACAGAAAAGCAGATGTCTGCGAGGCATCCTGGCCTGCCCAGGATAATCTTGGCAATCTAGACTGCTAAAAGGATTACACTCTGCCTTGGAGCAGCAGCAGCAGCAGCGCACTCCTGATCCGGGGCCTGCTCCTTCCGAAGCGGCCAGGAGGAATATTGGTGTTTACGGAGCGAGGCGTTAACATGCCTAAAACTAACAGGATCCTCGGTGTAAAAGCAGCACGGGGGCCACGGCGGCCGGTCCAATGCCACATGCTGGAGGCTGAAAAGCAGGCCCGGAGAGGGAGGCCTTTGGAGAACGGGCAGCCTGGGGGCTCCGATCTGGATTCCGGATCCCGAGTCAAAGCCGGGTTTGGTTACGGGTTTCACTTTACTGTCCAGCAGACCACGCAAAGCGCAGAAGTCACTGCATGATCTGGCAAATGGCACCTTGTTAGGCAGCAATTCAGGGTTCCCCACCACTGCCTTTAAATGCAACCTGTAAACTGCTTAAAAACAGGTGTTTTCATTGGAAGAAACACCCACCCCACATCTCTAGACCCTATGTCCATTAGGAACAAGCTACTAAACACCAAACTTGAGATACAAAACACATGTGGCAGGCTGCATCTCAAAGCATTTTCACCAAAACAACACAGTTTTCCCTCAAGTCGCTATCAGCTTAATTGTGGACAACACCAACATGTCAGATAAGGCACCCAGAAAGCATTTTGGTAAGTTCAGGGGACATTCCTTATCCAATTTGCAGATAAAAAGCAGTCAGTATCCAAGCCAGATTAACAAATGTATTTCCATGCTTAATTCGCGCTAGAGTCAAGGGGTTATGTGCGTAACCACCGCTGGGGATTGCGAGCAACGTGCATTTGTCACAGGCATCGGGATGAAACGTGGCGACGCTGGGACCCAGAAAGCAGTGCAGAGCGCGGCTCCCTCCCAAGCTGGGAATTACAGGAAAGTTCCCCGCTCCAAATACTACACAGCACTTGCACAACAGGAATCAAGGTCCATCGGAAACTTATCTGCAAACTTGCTCCTGTGCCAACATTCGGTTCAAGCTCCGGGTGGAGGACTCGGGTGCGATTTGTTTGCCCCTCGGCCCGTGGCACAGTTGGCTTTCGCTCACACAGACCACAGAGTCACGGAATGCTTAAGGCTGGAAGGGACCTCCAGAGATCATCTAGTGCAACCCCCCTGCACATCCAGGGTCACCTAGAGCACATGGCACAGCCGTGAGCCACACACAGGACGTTTCCTGACATCGCCTCCAGCAAAACACCAGCCTCTAGGCAAGCGCCGTGGCCAAGCAGGGAGTGTTTCTGGGAGCTTCACCACTACTTTATTGCAGGGTATAAATGTTTTCTCTTGCCCTCAGCTCCCTGCTTGTAAAAAGGGAAAACCAAACAACCCCTTGCCACCACTTCCCAAGCAACCGAACGGCCTGAGCCCGACAGCAGGAGAGGAGAGGGGAGGGAAGGGGTGGGAGGAAAGGACAGGGAGGCTGGATTACTCCAAAGTTATTTTTGTCTTGTTCAAGTGGATGGGCAGAGATGACTAAATATAGAATTCACTGAGGCAGGTGAACAAGGAAGATTACAGGAGCCACAGGTTTCAACAAGCAGGCACTAAATGAAGTTCCCTCCTATTTCCTGACTCACAAAGCTCCCCCCCACAAAAAAACCAACCTCGCTTCCATTTGCTTGTGCAAGATCTCACTGACCAAACACTCACCTCGCTGCAGCCTTCCCTTTGGACACGTGACAACATAAGCACTAAGAGGTTTCCTGTCTCTTACCTGCTTATACTATATATATAAACAGGCACTCCGAAGCTCACGTTGAAGCGGAAAAGGCTTCACACCTTCTGTGGTGTTACTGGTCAGAAATTCTTCAGAAGAAAATATGTTCGTATGTACATCTGGGTAATACAGCCCAACTTGAAATCAAACATTAAGGAATGTTATGTTGTCAGTGGCAACATAAAGGATGTGGTTTCTATGAAATTTAACCAGTTATGTGAAGGACAATCGCTTTTCTCCGGCCAGGCTGCAGTCCACACTTTGCCCACAGTAACTGCTACATTAGCCCAAGTTCCCCAAGTGAAAAATCCATTCACATTTTTACCTCCTTGCAGCATTTGAGCTGCTCTGTGAATGCACTGGGTGGGTGTTACCAGAAGCAGGTACCTGGGCAGACACTGCGGGCAGCCCCGATGTGTAAATACAGGTAGGCAGGCCTGGCAGTAAGGAGCAAGTCTCACACAGGCTCGGGGCTCCTGTGGTCTGTGATGCAAGTGCTAACATCCAGTACAGACCTTAATTGCTTCTTGGCATGCACATGGTGTTCAAGCAACAAAACATGGAAAAGGAAACCCATTTGGGGAAGAAACCTGGTAAAAACATGGAAAAGGAAACACATTTGGGGAAGAAACTTGGTGAAAACAACCACGCTCATGCAAAACATTTCCCTTCTTCCATCTGTGCCCTCAGCTACCACAGCATCCAAAAGCCACTTAGTCCTAACTGCACTTGTCCTCCCTACACCCCTGTGAAGTAGGGAAGTGTTCTTATCAGCATTTTACAGACAAGGAACTGGGGCACGGAGAGATAAAAATAACCTTATCCGAGATGATGGTGTAGGAGGAAGTTTGTGGCAAAACAGGGGACAACTGGCTTCGATTGTAGTTCCAGGACATTGCAGATAAACACCAGTCACCTGGTCAGCTACAGGGCGCTCTGCCTTCAGCCTGACCCACCTCGCTTCCAGGGGCAGCAAGGACTGGGAAGAAGTCTGCTCATTTTATTAACAGCTTTTCCACTCCAGCATAAACAGCAGAGGTGTCAGATACAGGTAGTTTGCACTGAGAAAGAAAACACTTCCCAAAGTAGTCCCTGCTCTCCTGATATTGTGGGAAAAGGAAGGCAGATGCATCAAGTTTTCAAAGCACAAATAATAAAGTACTCCATGTCAAGTCACACATACAATTTTAAAGTAATTAGTGAGTTTTATTAGGAAACTGGTATTATACATGCATGCTTCACTCTCCCTGCTCTGGAGATTTTAGATCATAAAACAATAAAAAAATCCCTCAAGGACTAGATCTCTCTTCAGACATAGATCTAAATGCAAATTTGATGTAGTTTCATACACAGAGCCTGACTTTACACGACAATCTTGTCTCAGATAGATCGGATGCTAGAAGCTACAGACTACTGAAGGTTTTTGTTTTGTTTTTTGGTACAGTTGGACTTCAACCCTGCCCTCAAAGGCTCTCCTCTCCGAGTGAAATGGCACTGCAGGTTCAACATTTATAATGTTCTTTGGGACTCCAGTTGCAGCCATCCCAAGCACCAGTTGCAAAACAAACTTCTGCACCATAAAGGAACTCACAAAATCCTGTATAATGTCGACTGAGGTCCCTTATTATCCTAGTACAAACAGCAGAGATCCATGACACTGCGGATCATCCAGTTTATCAAACCTCACTCTGAAAGGAAGAAGGGCCAAAGGAACATGGACTAAGCTATCGTCAACAGACCTTGATGGACAGGACATCAACACTGTTCTGGCCGAGGTGAAGAACCTTTGCTATTATTAAAGTAGCCTGTCAACCTTGGCTGATAAACTGGACCTTAAGGCCCAGGCTTCTACAAGAGGCTCCTGTGATAAAACTTCAACCACCATCAATCCAGTGTGAACCTGGACCTCACCCTCCTCCTATCGTGGTCAGGGACTCAAGGAGCTGCAGGCACCTGAAGTTGACCATAAAGGCACCCAACAACATCTACCTGTGGGTTAAATAATTGGAGCCATGATTGGAGAGGCTTTTAAAGAACTGAGCTGCCCACGGACACATCCTGCTACCTGTGTATCATCATCCTGGGAAAACTCTTGTCACTCTCACACCAAGGTTACAGAAGGGAGACAGAAAAGGCAGCACCAAGTTTCCTTCTACTTTAACAGCAAGCCTCACAACTCCAGTGGAACAAAAACTCTAAGAGTTTTAAAGCTCTCTCACAGTTAGACTTAACCAACAAGACACTCCAATAGCTGCAGTAAAAATCAACTCCTAAATGCAAGGCACAAGTCTAGTACACTAAAAAGTAGTGAGCTAGTGAGGGGTGCTTATTATTATATGATTTGAACCTTTTCCTTTATAAACCTCAACTTCTGTATTTGAAGAGATCAGACAAAAAAAAAAAAAAAAAAGGCAAACAAGCCAGTTGACAGCAGAGGAATTGCAGAGGAATTGCTATTAATTTTCTGCTTGATGGTCATTACAGGTGATGTCAAACTTAAACTGCTCTCATCTAGGAAGGGTTTCTTACTCTCCTCCAAAAGTAGGGTCAGCTTTGCAAAAGGTTTCTTATTCCAGACAGGCCAAAAAATGTAGAAACACAGAATAATTTGGGATGTCAGGAACCACTAGAGGTGATTGAGCCTAACCTTGCACTCAAAGCAGAGCCACACAAAATACTGAAGAAAAACAGATAAAGAACACCCGTTACACTACACAGAGGCAATTCACTGTAACTGCTAAACTACAAGCAGAGAGGGAGAAACCTTTATCAAACTGCAAGGTTCAAATCAAATTTGAGGAAGAAAACCCCAAGTCTGCTTGGCCATTTGCCCACATTTTAATCTTCTTGCCTCCAGTAACTAGCTGGCTTGAGGGCTGAAAGAGCCAGCAGAAAGATGAGTATCAATAAACATGCCTTGTGTGCAGGGGGGATGAAAAGGAGAAACGAGCCCTGTGTTCTGCCGTGTTTCATTTCACCACATGAATGGTGAGAGAAATAGCACAGGATAGTACATGGTGGAAAAGGCATGCAGAGCCTCTGAAGTGTGAATACACATCTACAACCACACATCCTGTCGTGTGTCATTCCCATTCTAAAATGGTGTCTGAAAAGAGAAAAAGTCCCCAGAAACATGAGGCTTTCCCATAATCACAGCCAGTCTAGCCGAGGGAGTAAACAAACTTCTTTAAGAAACCAAAGAGCACTGGTCTGAAATAGCCCGTTCCTGCTAGCCTGGAGCTGCCACCAACAAGAAAGCTCTTCTCTAGCTTTGGAGTAAAGCAATGTCCTAAAGAGGGAAGGAAACTTCTCATTCACTGATTTTTGTGCATTCTTGCCAGTCACCTGTTTGCTAGAATGGTAATACATAAAGATGAAAACTTTTTTTTTTTGTTTGCACATAGAAAAAACAGATTTACCATTTTAATGCTAGTCTGAAGCTTTCTATAATACAGTAATTTGTGCCAGTGCAGCACACTGCCATTTCAGATGCACATCTGGAGCCGAGCCACCTGCTGTACAAATAAAACAAAGAGACAGGCCCTGTTCTGCAGGGCTGAACTGATCATAAGACAGGGACAATGGGAGGCCAGACAGACAGACAGACGAAAAACAGGGGGGGATAAACACCGGGCATCCCAGCGAACCGCAGTCTCAGCACATATACAGTGCAAGCTTGTCAAGGCCTTTTGTAAGCAACACAAGAAGCCACAGCTTTGAAAGAGGACAATAAAGTGGCACTGCAGATGTTTACACAGAGCGTTTCCCCCGTGTGAAAGGGGAGCTCGAGGGAAGCACAGAGGTGCCTGCTCGCTCCCATGTCGTGGCCTTGGTATAGAGAGACTTCCTAAGGTAACTGAAGGCAGAAGTTAACATCTTAATAGCAAATTAGAGGCTGTAAAAATAGGTGCGGAAAGCAAAGCAGTGGCTTATGTTGAGTGCTGCAGAGGAACTAGGGGATGGCAACAAGGCAGGCGCCCAGGAGGACCAGCTCTGCTGCAGCACTGCGAACGGAGCAAGGTTACTTGTCAAGCATAGCAAAAATGCAAGTCGATGCAAACCCAAGAAAATGGTAATCCCCCCCACCCATGTTTTTAGGTTTCATTTCCATGACTAAGTGTATTTCAACAACTGCAGCAACTTTGAAAACACTGCTGTTTTTGGAGATCTTAAAAAATACCTGCTCTGCAGACAAAGCTGAAGTTGCTGGTGTACAGCTAAGGAAAGCTGCTATTCGGAAAGAAACCTGGGCACCATCCTTGTGGGCAAGAAGTGTAAAATACACGTGTAGAATTTTGCCTTCCTCAGAAATTAAAACTGATACTACCCAGGGAGACTGACCAGACTGGGAAAATGCCTGAACTCCAAATGGTGCAGCTGTGAAGAACTAAACTGTACAGGGTTGGCAACAGCCTTCTAGTTGTCACACATTTTTTCTCATCTTAAAAGTATTTTTAATAATATTCCTAGTGAACAATTTACTGCATTTTAGACCTCTGGCTCCCTTTGAAGTCAGGGGATGCGTATCAAAAATCTGGAATGTACCCGAATTGCAGGCATTAAAAAGAAAAAGTAGCACCAATCATTATGAAAGGATGAGACACCTGCAGAACAAAGGGCTCCTATTGCAGCAAGGACAGCACATTCTAACCCAATAAAAGAACTTACCAAACCTAGAGTCTGCTGAGCCTCAGACATGTTTATGCCAATGACAAGGTTAAAGTTTTAAGCAACTCCTCCTCACGCAGCAGAACCACCACGGCAGAGGAGAGCAGGCTGCTCTGCTGCATTGGAGCCTATCATGATGGCTACGCTCAAAACACGAGACCAGGTTCGGCTGCTATTTCTTTACAATCCCATTGTGTAAAGGGGGAAATTAACCCAGCTTGCAAAACCAGAGGAAAAATGCTTCCTTCTACCTGCAGGCTACAAACACTGAATCTGGAAACAGCTGACAGTCAAGGAACACTCAGAACCCTTTAAAAACACACCAAGTCATTTATTACACTGGGACTGTACATTATGTTGCACAACCCAAGCTTTTGTTTCAGGCAAGAAAATGTTTTCTAAATATTTTGTCACCATGACAGTCCAACCTTGGAGCTGAATTCTCCCCTCGGTTGCCCCACGAAACCCCTGTGCTGTCCATTGTGTTGCACCGCTCCGAACGAGGAGTTCTCCTTTCAGGGCAATTAGCTGCATCCTCTCAGCCCTGCACGCTCTGCAGGGCTGCTTGATCCCAACTTATTTCTCCTATTCACAAAAGGAGACGTTAAAGAAAATCACCACGAAAATCACGAAAAGAGAAGGATCGTTTTGCTGCTGAGAAACACTAAACATCTGCCCAATAGGTTCAGCCTCATGGAGAGATGACCAGCAAAACAAAACAATTCAGGATGCCAGAAATAAAATATTTTGAACACACAGAGAGACAGGGACAAACAAGCCGGCTTTGAAGGATCTCGTCCAAGTACCAACACTGCTTTCAGGGGCGTTAATTTGGCAAACTAAGCCTGAACAGACAGAGCCTAAGTCGGCCCGGCAGCGCTGGGAACGGCAGCAGCCCCTTGGTGTCACTCAGGAAGTCCAGAGAAGACTTCTGCACAACAAGAGCAACAGGGTGTTTATATACAGCCAGCAGCGTCATGTGAGCGGATGGCTGAGCTTGTGAAGTGAATGTTTGCATTGTCAGTTAAAAAAAGAAAGAAAAAAACACCCTAATCCACACTTATGAGTTTCCAGCATTAACAACATAGCGGGGAAGGAAGTATTCCAGCAGCCAAAATTTACAAATTCTTACCATAACTTTGGCACAGTGAACTCTGCTAGTGTCACAAAGGCCTATTCTTCAGGGGCATTTGTTGCTTCTCCTTTGGACGGCCTAATCCACACACGAGGCTTGCTAATGAAGAACACACAAACAAGACTCCAGCAGAAGCACAGACACATATATATACATTTTTTCTGAATTTTCAAAGTTGTACCTGTCTTTTCCTACGAAGACACCCAATAACAATCAGGAAGGCAAATGTTTCTGCTTCCTGTCTTCTCACTAGGGAAGCCTTGCCAGCTTTCCCTTTCCCCACAAGGCTGCAATACTATTTCATTTAACTAAAAACGCAAACCAAGGACAAAGATTCATTCTTGTGAGTTACATCCAGCACTCAGGTCTCAAGAATTTCAGCAGAAAGCAAAAGATTTTATCCCAGAACTGTTATACTCAGAATAGAAATTTCTTAGCAGTCACCTTTTAATTGTTGGAGAGGCACCGTGCTAGAACTAATACTCTAAATAACACTTAGTATTGCTGCACTGTAAGAACAAATCTTCGCTTTGAAAGTCAGCACTTTTTCCTGATATTATCTTAAGCTATTAAAAAGCACTAACATACATTTGAAAGAAATATAACAGAAAGTCCTGCCTGATCTAAACACATATAGCTAAATTTATGCCCCAGCTTCCAAAACACCATTAAGTGATTGGGCATTTAGAGTCCTATTCACTGGCTAGAATCGAGCCAAATGGCACTTAAAAAAAAATGACTTTGAAATATCATTTATGAGAGCAGGGACGAGCTATGTAAACCCTAAAATTCTGTGGGTCTTTGTATTCACGGTTATTGTCACCAGCTAAAAGGCTCATATTCCCTACTAAGCAAACATTTACAATTAAATCCATTCTGCGCAGGGCATTTGCATTTTGAGATAGAGCAGTCAGTTGTTCGGCTGCTGTGATTTAGATGGATTGGTTCATTATTGCTGCAGTTCGTTTGCAGCTACACTGTATAACAAAGGGGTGCCAGCATCGTCTTGAGTGGCTTTAAAGCTAAATATTCTGGTATTCTTCCATGCTGATGGCATTTACCCATCTCTCCATCTCGCCCCTTTGCTCTGATCAAGAGATCTCGACTTTACAGGCTAAGCTTCACCAAGAGCAAGAGGAACGAGCTGTCACAAGAGTGTTCAGCATCACCACAAAGTCAACCAAAGGCTGTTGCTGGCAAGCTCGCAGTCACTTTAAATGCATGAAATAGCATTTTTCCCTGTTCTTATTTAAAATACTTTTCCTGTCATGCAAATAACGAGTCAACCTTAGCCTCCAGACTTGGAGATACATTGGTCAGATATCCTCATATGTTCGTGTTATAGTACAAAGTTGCCCATATCACAGAAACAAAACCTAGAATTACAAATACCTCTGACAAAGAAAATTTCAGGTTGAAAATCAGCTATTAGACTACTTCTTCAATCTCTGAAATAATAAAAACAAGGGCAAAGTACTGAAACAATTTTTCTACTAAATACTCTCTTAAAAAGGCAAAACTTCTTTTAGAAAAAAATATTTATAAACGCCACGATCATTAGGCGTGCTTAACCTTCCAGTCTGAAGCACAGCCTTCTTGAGACACTGCCAAAGTATCAACACAAAGAACATTCATCAAGAATGACTTCACTTCTTAATTTATAGCGGCAAACAATTCACATCCTATATCCAGGAATCAATTTCCACCTATAAAACTACTTCCAAGCCCCACAACCAACACTGCCATCATAAATTATGACAACTAGATTCTAGTCTGGTCCAGCCATAAATTTGCAATGGGGAAGGAAAGATATGAGGCAGCTAAATGCTTGTATGTATAGTTTTCACAGAATGGTTAAGGTTGGATGGGAACTCTAGACATCATCTAGTCCAATCTCCCTGATTTAGGGGAGTCTGAGCTTAGTCTTAGGGAGTTTTAGCGGAGTCTTGAATTAGGACTTAGGCAATAAAATACTTTCAGATGAGAAGTGATTGTTTTTCTTCATGCTACTCAAGCCCAATTTCTACTCGTGGGAACTTTAAGGTAAAACCAGCAATGCAAATAAGGACTTTTTATTTATATATCTGCCTGCTATTTGTGTTACTGGAAGGTTCACAGATCACAGACAGCAGCAAGGACCCTGTGGATCACACACACTCCAGACAGGCCAGGCCTGGAAGTTCTTGAAATGCAACAGGCAAAATAGAAGGTGGCATTTCCACCAGCAGGTGTGAAGAGGCTAAAAATGCACAGATGATTGAGCTGTTTACCTAGCTAGTTCAAGAGAGTCACTTTTTACTGACATTACAACTGTGAAACTCCAACTTAGACACAGTGTCATGTCTCAGAATACATAAAATATACCATGTAAACCTCTATTTCAAAGCATAAACCCTACTGCATATAAGTATTTTTGCACCAGTATAACTGCACCCTTCCGGGGCTAAATTATCTTAACTGATGTAATACTAAGTGTACAAAGAGTCATGTAGAAAACACAGCGAAGCTTTCAAAGCCCTTCTTTTCCCTTAAACATTAAGATTTAATTCAACTGGAGTTTCACAGATAAAAAAAGCAGTTTGAACAAAGTTTCATTATCCGTTTCTATTATTTGCCAGACCCCTCGGGCCTCTTCCAGGAAACGTAGAAGCTGCTCTTTGACAATACGAGCTTTCTGAAGCGTAATCTGGATATATTTCTAGAGCTCCAGGTCCTTTTGCAGAACTGCAGAGGTGTTAGGGTACACAGTGTTAGAGTAAGCCTTAGAATTCAGAAAAATTGAAAATAAAAGTCACATCTAAATTACTTTTAATCAGGTAACTCTTAAAAATGTTTTCATTAAACAGTCCTTTTTTCTTCCCCAAGCTCTGCACTGTTCAGAGAGCTCTCAGGTTGCCTTTTTGGCTTTTTCTTGGCATCATGAGGATGAGCAGGTTCCTCTGTTTCAAGAAAAAGGATGAAACTGTTAAACCTTGTGGTTTTCACAGGTGGGAATTGACTCAAAGCCACAACAAACATGAAGCCTGCGCTTAAAATTTAAG
>JAUBOD010000445.1:160707-173156 GCA_032353885.1 Nothura maculosa | reverse complement strand
CAAGTGATGGGGAGGCTGATGGGGTCGCGCTCGCGCCATCCACCGCAGGGCTGAGCTTGGGGAGCTCTTCCAAAGACGCCCTCCGAGCTCGTCCATGGGGTCGCTATCTCACAACTTGCTTGGCCCACAGCCCACAACATGAGGGCTGTGAGGGTGACAGTGCAGTGGAAGAGGCTGCCCAAGGAGGTTGAGAAGTCTCCTTCTATGGAGGCCTTCAAAATCCGTCTAGATACTGCCCTGTGCCACCTGCTCTAGGTGCCTGCTGGAACAGGAATGTTGGACCAGATGATCTCTAGAGGTCCCTTCCAACCTTGAAGATCCTGTGATTCTGCGAAGTGGCTCCCTCCACTGTCCCCAAACTCAAGTGGGCTCTCTGGAACAAGCAGACGTGTTTCACAACTGTGTTTGAGCCACTTTCTGCTGACATTTTTGGCCCTACTTGGAGAGGTGGGAGAAGAACCCACCTTTTTTCCAGCAGCACTCGAAAAGCCGGGCTTCAGCCTTTCCCCTCTCAGTAGTCTGTTCAGCCTTCAGCATTTCCCCCTCTCAGTAGTGTGTTTTCTCACCAAAGCAGCCTACTTCACACCTAATATGGTGCTATTCTTTCTCCATTCTTTTTCTTCCTCTTTCCGCAGATAGTTTCCTGGTTTTTGTTCCCCCTTTAGGAGGGGCATTGTACCTGAATATACTGCATTTTAAAATAATAATCCCTCCACCATCTTCTCCCCACAAGAGATGACTTTTAAATTTAAAATTTAGCTCATTTTCCTTAGTAAATCAGTTGCTTCAACAGGCAAAAAGGCAATGAATGCAAGGCTGGGAATTATTTTATTCAACGACTCTGTTATTTAAAGCACAGTCAAATGAAGCTGTCAAATGTTACATAATCCTCCCTTCTCCGCAGGTATTAAGGTTTGTTTCACAAGTTTTTCAGACATCCCAGCAATTTTTAAGGGAATTTGCCAGCAAGATAAAGTGCTGCAGATAAAAGGAGATACACCGCATGGCACCAGGTGCTGCTCTAAGAGCATCTCCGTCCTTGCCGGCTTTTTCAGATAGTCAAGTATAGGACCAACTGTGTCAACACAGAACAGGTCTATTTTTCCCCTCTTCTCCTCCAAAACGAAGGAATCATGAAAGAGAGGATCAAAGACAACACAGGAAGGTTTTGTATAATACCCTGCATAAAGCATTGCCAGCTCCCTTTAAACAAGGCTTGCATGTCCTAGATCCCTCATTCCCAAATCTCTTTTAACAAGCTGCAGAGCCATTTATGATGCTATTCCCCTTTCAAAGACAAATTTGAGACCCAGTTTGCTTGGTTTCTGATAAACAATAAAACAGAATATGAAAGTAAACTTCCAGAACTGACATCAGTAATCTGGGCATCCACATCTGAGCTCTTCCTCTTTGTCATTCAAGCTGAGAACATGTTTGGTGTCACACACGTCTCACTTCCAGGCAGTCTGTTTATAAACAGAGAAAACTATCTAAGCTAGCAGCACCTCTCTAAGGAATCAATTGAAGTACTTTGTGGAAGAGTGGGGAGAAAACTTATCGATTAAATATTATTCAAAATTTTATGCGAAGAGGTACATGGTATTTGCCCTTCAACAATGTGAAGTTCTGGCTTAAAAAAATTTGGGGCACAAAAATGCTCTGGGGAGAAAGACTTTTCAGAAAGGACAATGTAAAGTAGCAGAGATGGGCAGAACCTGAAGCAGCCATCTCGCTAGAAGGCACATGATCAACCTCCAGCCTACGTTTGCCTTTTCAGCATTCCTAGATGTACTACAGTACAGTTGCACTGTATTAGGTGTTTCTCAGCACTTAATTCCCTCGTTGTCCACAGCAGATTTTCTGCAGTGCACTGAATCCAGCCTGTTTCCTATGGTCTCTTCACAAATAATTCCATGAGATGAGATCTACCCTCCAAAACAGTCTAGCTGACTGGCCATTATCAGCTCGTATTTCTCCAGATGTTTCGTGATCTCATCCTTTCTTAACGTCTCCAGCATCTCGCCTACCATCAAGGTCAGATTTATTGGTCCACGATTTCCTGGTTCCTCCCCATTGCCCTTTTCCCAGAACAGGACAAGCAAAATCAAAAGTAATCAAAAGCGAGTGTTGCAAAACTAGTGCCCCTCGTGCTGAAAGAGAGACACAATAGAAAATAAACAGAGAAAACACCTTTAAATCAGAGCAGCAACTGATTTTGCAATAAATCCAAGCCTCCAACTTTGGAAGCAGCAACGTTTCATTTCCCTGTTACAGACTTCCAGCCTCCCCCATTCTTTTTTTAGCCCGTCTCATTTTCGCACTTTTCCTCCCCATTTTTCCCTCTGAAGCAGCTGTGCCCTCTGTGCCCACTTCAGTGTTCAGCCCTGTCTTGGGATCCTTTTTTTAAGTGCCGAAGCCTTTCCATTGAAATACCCCCAAAGTTGGGCAAATCTTAAACTAATGGCTCTGGTCACACGGGTCACCAAGGAACTGCCGCATCCCAGGGACCACCAAATGCCAAGTCATAGAACACCTCAAAATAAAACACACATAGAAAGAGAGGTAGGGGACTGGGAAAGAATAGAAAAGAAAAAATAGGTGAAGAAAAACAGTAACACAAGACCCATTGGCTTGAAAAAAAAGAAAAATAAAATTCTAAAAAATTAAGTGTTAACTCCTTGTCGTACGTTATATGATCTTGTTTTGATCTGTACTGACACAATACTGGAAGTTCGACCCAATAGTCGAGATAACAAAGCTAAAGTTCACAGTCTGTTACTACACTAGATAACGTTAGAAGAGCAGCAATTCTCCACTGCTGTTTTATACGGATCCTGCGTTCACTTTATGCAGTGAAGCTACAGGAAGATACGGGAAGCCGGGATCTCTGCAATCACTAAGGACTGCTGCTTATGGACTGGAACATCTGCATTACTCCATTTCATTCCAGAGCAATTCTTTAACAAAATTAGTGCTTTTTTTCCCCCCCAACAGCAGACTAACTATCTTTTACGTAATTCCTCATGTAAAACCTCTCGCAATTTTTATCTGTCAGGCTGCCAGACTTCAAATTAAGCAAATAACTGAATCTGCCTAAAGTCCACACTACAGTGACATGTGGAGGGCATGCTCTGGTTTTCATGGTTTAAATTACTGTGCTGTGGTTATAGGCTGTTTTAAAAAAAGAAAACACTTCCCTCCCTGCAAAAAGGGAGTTTTACATTTGCTGCTAAATATTAATGGCCTAATATACAGGTCTCTTCCGTTGGCTGTAATTGCTTTGGAGTTCTCGGAGTGAGAAATCCAGATTTCTCTTTCCGTTTGTAAATGTCAGTGTATGATCTTCCCTCCCCCTCCTCCCTCCCCAAAGGCTCCTTTTTCTATAAGAGTTTATGCCCTAATAAGAAAACCGGATATACTAGGGAAGACCGAGATGACAGAGTATCAAAATGCACAATCCCGCTCTTTGTTAGCCTTGCAGAAAGGAAAAGGGAAAAAAAAGACTGAAGACAATAGCAGGACTTTTACAGAACAGGGGGCAGAGCAGAAAGATGCCAGAAATGCAACGAGACCTTTAAAATGGATCCATAAATTAAACAAAATACACTAAAATATACCCTTTTTTAATCTAAAAAGAAAAAAGAAACTTATCACAAGGTCGGAAGTTAGAAGGCTCATGGCAGACATCTAGGAAACCTAAAATCTCACAATTTCAACACGTAGCCATCAGGAAAAATTATTTTCTCCTCTCAGTTAATGGCATTTAGGGCCACCCCTCTTACTCCATACATTCCCAGTAGTTCTTCAGCATACAAATATCCAAATGCTAGACACACATACAGGGCACAGCAATCCCAAACCTGAGCCTCCTCACCCCAAGCTCTCAATGCATTTGTGTAACCTCCACAGTTAAAGAAAAAAAAACAGGAATTTAACTCCTGCTTTTGTTTGCACGTAAGAGTCTATCGCCTCACTGCGATTAGAGCAGCAGCACCAAGCGCTGCCAACTGGGGGAAAAAAAAAGTTCATTCATGAATTCTTCCATTTCTGCCTGCTTGAGGTTAGACGTGTCCTGGGGATGACTCTGGCCTCTGCACAGGCAAACATCTGTGCTACTGGAAGTGGAACTTCCTTTAAGCCATCGGCTTACAGCACTGCCAACAACTCTCGGCCACGCAGAGCTGCTGAATTTCGTTTCTCCATTTGTATTTTTAATCTTGGATTCGACAACAGAAACCCAAAGCAGGCGGACAGAAGACACCAAGGCAGGATTCTAGAAAGCGCTGCAGTTGCCCTGCCAGGCCAACACACCTGCTCCTGGTAAGGACAGCTTCATGCTCATACCCACCTGCCATCCAGAAGCCTCCAGAGCCCTTTGCACGGTGATTTATACGCGCACAAATCATTAAAACCACCAAAACGAAGCCACTGCTGGGGTGGGATGCAGCTCCTGTTTAACTGCACGCATCCACCCTGTTCGAGGAACGAGCAGGAACCGCATCCAGCTGAAGCTATGGGGGGATCTGAGGCAGACAGAACTTAATTGCCCAATCTGGATTTTGGCCAATCACTGCTTAAAATATTTGCATGTGGAAAGCCCGAGGATCTTTAAAGGCCACAAGCAGTCCAACCCTGAGCTTTGCAAGTTATCCGAAGACAAACAATGCACATTTCCTCGATCTGAAATCCTCCCTGGGCGCTGCCTCCCTGCAGTAATTACTGTTTATGCCTCACTTCAGAGGCTCGCAGTATCGGGCATCAGTTTTGGAAACATCCTGTGGTTGAAGCACTTAATCTTGCCGAGCTAGCAAACCCATAAGGGCTTTTTTCCCCCTGTGGATCTATCTGACAATAAATACAGATGACAAAATTTTTTTTAAAAAGTCTTTGCAAAGCAAACACATACATACAAGTGGAGCAGTCTCCCTGTCCCCTGCCCCAAACCAAGAGATTTGAGTTTCTCAGTTGATCTGGAAACAGCAAAGAAAACTAAAAGTAACAGAGCTGATGCAAAAACAACAAGTCAAGGAGATACAACATCCTTTTCTGGACCCGCACATGCACGATACCAAATTAACAGTCACAAAAAGATGAATCAAGTAGAATGAAATAGGTGTTGCTGCATGCGTGGGGAAGGCAAAAACGGGGACAAACATTGGGTATTAGGTTAAAAGACAGGCTTACCAGCATCCAGAAAAAACCACCAACATACACTGAATACACATTACTACATCTCAAATATTGAGGACATGCACAGTACCATTTTGGGGTGGGAGTCATGGAAATATGTTCATCAGATAATCTTGCGATACTACTATCAGCAAGCCATTGCAGATAATAATCTGTTTCTTTACAGTAATTAAGAGAGAAAAAAAAAAAAGGAAGATCTGAAGATCTGGCACCTTTTTTGAGCACCTCTTCCAGAGAGCTCCTTACTCGAAATGAGTAATCCTAGAAACACAGAAAATTAGGAGTCTCAAGAGGGGATACAAGCAAGTCTGAAACATAACTAGGCTGCTAAATGGTTCAGACACATCTGCCTCTGAATCATACTGACAATACATGCAGTTTTCCTATTCCGTTTTCATGTCTTAAAACAAATATAGCCCCTAGAATTATGTACAGTGCTGCTCAAAATAACAAAATAATCTAAAATTTCCTTCCTATCTTTCAGTTACAGCTAAATACTGAAAGAATTATAACAATAGGTTAAAAACACTCAGGCTAAAAACATGATTTTAATCTAAAATATCTCCTTCATTTAAAGAGCCTCTATGATTATAAATAGGAATGAGAACAAAGTTCTGCATTTCTTCTCCTGTTTTATCCAAACAGTGTAATTCTCAAACACACTATCAGAACAAGACAGCCTGGCTTTACCAAAACTATCTAATGAATTATTTAAAGTAACCATTGGAAACTGGCATTCCTGTCCTAGCTTCTGACCTCAATAGATCAGAACACAAATGTGAAGAAGCTTTACCAACAGAATCAAAACATTTCTGAACTTGAGTATGAGACAATTTGCAAAATTCAACTGCATATCCAGCTGCCAGAAATTTGTATTTCTACCTTTTCAAAACCTGGATTCTCAACTTTATTCCTCCTTGCCAGGAGAACCAGCTGCCTTTATCAAGGTTAGCACAACATGCTTCCATTTTCTTCCAAAAATAATTATGCTGTATCCTTGCACCTTCAGGCAAGTTGTTGCAAACCCTCTAGAAAAAACCTGGGTCTGCAGAGGCAGCTTCCCTACTGCTGTGCACACAAATGCCCTGTTTGGTCCAAAAAAATGATGAAATTACGGAAAGTACCTAACGCTGTTCTCTCCATGGAGAGATAGTAGAACACAAAGAAACAGGTAAACCAAGTACCCTATAGGAACAGCACCAGGGTGCTCAAAACAAACTGAAAACAAAAACCCCTCAAAAGAACAAACCCAGTGTTTTGGTAATAAAACATCCAAGACGCACAAGATACACGTGACTTTAGTTTTCCCACCTACATCAAGAATAAAGACTTTTTAGGAAAACTGGATTTCAAGAGTAGTCAAACAGAAATGCCCAGAGTGTCCCAAACCTGGGGCTATTGCTCATGCCAGGGACACAGGTACCAGGAGAGGCTTCGTGGCAAATCAAACATTTCTCCAGCAAGTCTCTGCAAGAGCACCACGTTGCACTCAAAATGCAGGAGTATTTTCTACTGTTTAAATGAAGATCTACCTATCTTCTAGCAGTGCATGCACACAAATGGAAAAGTCACAAACCTCCCTTTAAGATAAAATAATTTGTTATAGCTTACCTTGCCAAGTAGCATCTCTTTCAGTTGCTATCTTTAAAACCCAAACTGATTTCCAAACTAAACAGTTGGCAGAGTTTTCTGTGCTCGGCCATATATCCAGAGAAGACTCTTTATACCTGCTCTCTCTCAAAGATGAAAGTCGTGCCCATTCCTTAGACACAGCTTCCAATTATAACAGGAAAATGGGAATGGGCTATTAAAGATACATCACTAAATGAAAGATCATTCTGAGAAAGACAGTTTGCTGAATGGCCAAACACCAGGATTCTTGCAAGGAGCAGGTACTTACCTCGTTTGTGAAGCCACCCTTCCTTCACTATTGCTACTTCATTCATAATGGCAGGAATGTCTCTTGAAATACCAGTTTACGTCAAAAGATCACGCTGCAGAAATTTCTGAACTCCGGCAGAAGGGTCCACAAAACGGAATTCTTTTTCCCTCCTTTTTTCTGCTTCTCGGCTATTTCTAAAAGGATAAAAAGAAGAGTGTATCATCATTTTGAACCTTGTCACATAGGCACAGTAACGGGTACAAGAGGAAGTAGCTTTCATTGTTTCTTTTTTTAATTATTATAAATACTAAATGAGTATTTTGCTCTTTCCAAGAATTTTTATATCTCCGAGCACAAGTGCCCGCTCAAGTCTTGCTTCCTCATCAAACAGGTTGATCATGGGCTCATTCACACTATCACTCATACTATACCCAAGGTGGCTGCAAGGCTTTTGGCCAAGCACATTCCTGCTATCCCTGCAGTAACATCAAACAATAACAACAAGAAACTTCTAAGATTTAATAAAATTTAAAGGAAATATTTAAAGCTAGATTTTAAGTATTGAGGCTCCCAGAACATCCTTTGCAAGCTGTCCCTGCAACCCACTGCATCTCAGGCTATCAACTAATACAGACACCTCAGAGAGATGCTTCTAATGGGAAGAATTCCCAATTTTCGGCTTCAAATTTTCCTAGCTTTAATCTCATCCCTTTAATCTCATCCTGCCAATCCCACTCAAATCTCCTGGACTTCCCACAAAAAAAAGTCTTTTCTCTCTTGGATATTATAACTTCTACCCGTCTTAAACATACACAAAGACTCTCAGATAAACTCATGTAATCTTATCAAAGATCAGCACCTACATCGGTTCTAGGGATCTTCTCTGAAGACAAAATAGTTTGCTGGTGTCTTTCTAGCAATGAAATGCACCTAAACACAATTGCAATTTTTTACCACTGTGCAATGAAATCCCTGCTTAAATAGCTCAAAATTGTTGCATCTTACTGGAACAGGGCTTAGTTTGTGGCCGCCTATCACAGACATTCTTCACATTTCTCTTCCCTCATTGAAAGTAATTTATTCCCAGATGCATTTGTTTTTATTATTTTTCTAAATTGAATCTGCTTATTTTTTCTGTGCAGTGTAAATTTTTGTTTCTTTTCATGACTTCTGTGCTCTCAGAAGTGCCCATGCTTCCACCACATCTGCTGTTACTTGGGTGATCAAAAACGCAATTGGTGCCAAGTTGCTAGCAATAATTAAGAAGTTTAATATAAAATGAACCTAGTGGCATTCCTAAGAGCTTTTCCTCCTTCAGGCAAAGCCCCAGCTTTCATTGGAGCCTCTCAGCAAACACGGAGCAAAAACTAATGACTCCAAAAGCAGATGTTTGTCTGAGGGAGAGAAAACACACCCGCCAAAATGACATTGGACTAGACACCTAAGAATTCTTTAATTTCACAAATATGAGAAAATTGTATGTTGTGGGATGGAGAGCAGTAACTCACAGCTCCCAGAGTTGTCTCAGAGTAAAGTCCTTTAGGGGAGCAATGGAAACAACCTGAGCAGCATCACAGACTTGCATTTTCTTTTCTAAACTATAGGCACAGCAGTGATACTAACTAGACTTACTTGTTGATGTCAACAGGAGACTAGGCCTCACTTTAAGGCTTCTTTTAAACATCAAGCAATTTGTAAAGTGTTGAATTTAACCTTTAAGATTGTCACAGTTTAAGCCTTAAAATGGAAAACCAAGGTGTGAAAGTTAACACTTAAAACACATGCCATAACAGAATATGGGGACTGCGTTAACCTATCTCCGAGTTTTGCCTAATACACTTGAATTGTAGAATTCAATCAACATCCTTTTCTAACCATATGTAAAAAAGCAGGCTATGAGCAGAGCTGGTTTCTAGAAAGGACAAATCCATTACTAAAAACAGAAAAAGGAGGGAGAGCACAAAATTCTGGAATCACGAGCTAAATTTCTCCAGCTTTTTCTGGGTTAACACTTGCCCAGACTTTCACTTAGCAACCTCCCGCATGACAGAGGCTAAATTTTCATCTCATAATCTGAATTAGAATAACAATATAGCCCAGAGAGCTGATCAGCAAAGAAAAACAATGTTCAGAGGAACTGCTTTTTCTAGCCTCTGGGGTCTCCCAGTAAGTTCGGCCCGACTTCCCCGGGCAATTTCTATGCAACAAGAAGGCCCCAATTTGCTGCTATCTCTGCTATGAGGGATGCATCTTTACCTACCTCCGAGGGGAGAGGAAAGGGGATATAATGAAGCAGCCTGATCACGTGAGACACTAAACATGCCCTAATGTCAACCAGCAATGAGGGCTCCTGCTTGGAGCTTCAGCCAGCTATGGGCAAGTGCAATTTTGTGAGGAGCAGCTTTTCTTCAGCTATTTTAGGGCCAGGACATCCTTCCACTGTGCAATAATATGCCCAGACACACAGCTCCAAGAGCAGCAAACCCACACTACCTGGTCTATTTTAAAACACACATTCAAATTGTGCCTAATATATTTTAATAAAAGACAGCATTGAAAAGAGTAGCAGGAAGTTATAGTAATTTCTTGTAATGGAGAAGTAACTACAGGTCAGCGTACTATGGAAGATGAGTAAACTGGAGAGAGAAACTTTTGTATAAAATTCAGGGGGCAGAGGAAGAGGAGAGGGAAACAGGAGGCATCATTAATCCCCATTTATGGCCTTGTAGGAATGGTTCCCAGTGAAGGGAACAATGACCTGACTGCCCCAGCCTGTATCTGCACATGACTGGATGCTGTGAAAAGTTAAAGAACTCGGTGTTTCTTTTTGCATTCCAGCCCATTTGCTGGTTTGTTTAAACCTTTTCTATAATACCTTTTCCAATACCTTTAACTCCTTAAAGGTTATTAAATTCTTCATAAATAACGAGATAACTCACTTCCCTATGCACTGCAACAGGGAAACCAACTTTGAAGACTCAGTCAAACCCAACTTCCAAGAAATGGTGGAGCAGAACTATCTTTTCCACATTTGGGATAGCCACATTAGAGCACCTTATCTTACTCTCTTCTTCCTCACCTTGTCTCCAAACCCAGGCAAAAATCAAGAGAGGAATCTCATCTTTCCAAGGTGAAATTTTATGCTCACTCCTTTGCACGCTCTAAAGCAGAGCAGGAAGAAAATGAAATCTTCCATAATGCTGAAGCTAAAACTTGAGCTTCACGGGATGCAGAAATATCTGGGATCACTCTCTCACAAAGGAGAGGGAGCAACAGATTTAGAGAGGACATCTCCCACCTGGCACGTGCGGCTGTGCCTAGACTGCACCAGGGAGCCTGGATTGGGAAGCAGGATGAAGCAAAGCTTATTCCTGGACTAACACTTTGTCCCATCACCGTGTCCATCACTGGTGCCACCACATCACATCACTGCTCTATGGCACGGTTACGATGTCCCCAGGGCACCCTGCACCCTAATATCCTACACGTTCTTGTAACACCAGGGCCTCTCCAAGAAGGATCCTTGTCTGCCTACCCCGGCCACACGACATCATCACAGGAGCAGGCAGGATAAATAGGGACAGAGGAGTGTGTGTGTGGGCCCATGACAAGGGACATCACAAACAACCTAAGCTCTTTTCCTGCACTACATCCCAGATCTCATTGTAAGCTCACAGCCAACTGCACATAAACAGCACAGGCACAACAAAGTTGGGCTCCAGCTAATGCTTCAACTAGAGCATAGAGAGAGATGTCCCCAGCAGGCTTTGGCCAGCGAGACACATCTCCTGCACCTTGCAGGTCCCACCTCCGGGGCTCCCTACACTTTCGAGGCCCTCCAAGCAGCTTTGCACCACAGCCCAAACATCCAGGTAGGGAAACCTCTGCCAAATCCCAGCTGAGACATCTCACAAAAACCCATGAAGAGCCGCTTGCTCCAGCATCTTAGCAAAAGTTCATAGAGGGCCTCGACTTAACTGGGTCACTAGTATTTGCTACCAGCCCAGGTCACCCTCCTTTAAGAATAACTCCACATCTAGACTGTTATTTCACGACAACATGAATGGCTTATCACAGAGTTTGGAAAAAACTGCTCTAACTGCAAGAAAAACCTCTAAAAACACACCCATCCACCTGATTTCAACCTAAGGCTGTAATCTAGGCTAACAAAACGGCAGTTTGAAACGCCCGGTGCTCAGAGGTCTTCCCTGCTCCCTGGATGGGAGGTGAATTTGGCTCAGGTGAGGGGCAGGATTACGACACCCAGCTGTCCAGGCAGCAGCCGCTGCTGGGGCTCCGCAGGACAACCCAGGCGGCGATTCCCAAACGGAGCGCGGGCAGGAAAGAGGCAACTTCTTCAGAGCCTGTCACAGACCAGGGCCAGACAAAATCCTCTTTATGTTCCCATGCAAGAACAAGCCCTTTTACAGTTTATGCTGCTATAAAGAACTGTGCTGCACAGGATTTTTGTACTAATTTAAGACACATTTAACCAAATTCCATTTTAAAGTACACGTAACAAAAGTTTCGCTCCGTCCCCCTAGCAAAAGAAGTCAGTCACAATCCTATTTAATGCTTAACGTAATAGGGATGTTTTATAAGCCAGAAAGCGAAAGCTGGAGCTACAGGTTCCATGCAGACACTGGAACAACTTTTCAGTTTGATTTACCATGGCTGCACACCAAAAACCAGCCCCATAAACACAGTGAAAACCCTATTAAAAAAAAAAGAAAGAAAGAAAAGGAAAGCCAGCTCCATAGTGCCTTTAAATCTATTAACTCAGACAAATGTTGTGGCTGTCACCAGGAAATTAACTACTACATAAAAGTAATTACTAGTCATGCAGTATGTCAAATTTATTTACCTGTAAACAAATATTCTTCTGAATTAAGTGTTAGTAACTCCCCTTTATAACTGTATTTTGCAATGTACATCCCTCCTGTGGTATAAATAAAACAAACAAGCGCAAATCAGGGATTTGCTTCTCATTTATATTAAAGGATGGCAAAAAAGGAGAGCAAAAGAAGGAAAAAACAGTTAAAAACTCCCCCCCCCCAAAAGGGGGAAACAAAAGCAAATAAACAAACAAAAACATAGTGACAGGGTGTAAACACACTAGCATCGACAGAGCATTGGAAGAGATTATGCCGCATTATAGAGGTTTTTGTTTGTTTAGGTATATATATATATATATATATATATATATATATATCTACAAAGGAAGGGAAACCGGAGCGCGCGGAGTCTCCCCGGACGTTTCAGGAATTGCCGAATTTCCCCGGGGAGGAGGAGGGGGCTCCCGCTCCGCAGCGGCGCCGAGGCCGCGGGGCAGCCCCGGGCCGGGCCGGGCCGCGCCGCCCAGCGCGGGGCTCCGGGC
>JAUBOD010000445.1:89971-101294 GCA_032353885.1 Nothura maculosa | reverse complement strand
GGCTTGAATTACTGCATATCTGAAGAGCAGGAGGCAGTTTGTCTCTCACTGATGACCCAAGAGCATCCTCTAGTGTATATTTAAGGTAGTACTCAGCTGTCCCACGCCGGGTTGCATTAGGAAGATGACACCATCACGAGTGAAGGACCAAAACTCTTCAGCAAGGTCGAGTGTAGCTGCAAGCACAAGGTACTAGATCAGGGATAAAATCGAAGTAGAGGCAGCAAGTGTTTCCTAAGGTAAAAATCATCATTAAAAGGAGTTAACAGCTGAAATCTTAACTGAAATCTTGTGGGTCAGAGCCTATCCGCGACACAGTCTCACAGTTCTCATCGACAGAAAGCAGAGCTTAATTGAAAGCAACCATTTTTATCATGGTAAATGACTGTAAACAATCAGGTGTACTAAAATTTGAAGGATAACTCCTAACAAACATCTTGAAATGAAATTAAAATGCATGTTGCATGTAGATTACAGTAATGTCTGTAAAGGACTTTCTTTGGCCATAAATTCATTTTGCTAGTTAGATGAGGGAAGTTAAACCACCTCTGAAATTGTAGAGCACTCTTTTGCCATAAAAACCTATACTATATATTCAGCAACAGTAAACAGTTTTCCCACGTGGAAATTCAGGTTTTCACTACATTGTGAAAGATTTTTAAAGATTTAGAGAATTTAAAGATTTTAAAATAGCCACCACATTGCCATGATGTGCATTTACGCTGTTATGGTATTATATGACACAAATCAAATATCATAGATCTATGCCATTATTTTCCCCCCTGCAAATGGAAAAAGGTTAATTTCCCTGCCTTAGAAGTGGATAAATGAATTAAGAACTCCTGAGTGCTTAGAAAATGGTAGGAAGCTTTGTAAATATTACAGGCAGACATGTGGCTGGCTACAACATAGTAAGTACCATTACTTACTATGTAGAGTAATGGAGAGCAGAATATACACTTTCCTTCTCCACCCTTTGCATTGCACTTCTGTGCTTAGGCTTTTTTAACTAGTCAACCACCCCTCTTCAACCACGTCCCTGCCCTCACGTGTATTTTTCTCCCTATTTCCTTTTGCAGAAAATCTGCTGAAATCTTGACTGCATGTGTGTGCACACGTGTGCATTGGGCTCATGTTTTTGTGGGTTTTTTGGGGAAGTTGATATTCTTTGCAAAACACAAGGCAAAACACTGCTAAAAATTTCTGCAGTAACAGAAGGCAGCGCCTATGCTCTGCTGCAGAGAAGGACAAGTATTGGAGTCCTAATATACTCCATCTGTGGGCACAATTTTGAAACAAGTACAGAGAAAGGGTGGGATCAGGTTAGATGAATCTAAGCCTCGTGGGATGAAAGGCTTTGAATGAAATTTTGAAGGGATGAGTAATTACTGACATGGAAGTAAATAGAAAATGTGATAACACACAACAGAGTTTACCAGGAGGAGGCCATGCCAGCCTAACCTGCTAGCTGTCTTTGACAGAAGAACTGATTTCCCAGATAAGATCTTGCTCCATTTATACTTTGCCTGCCCTGTCTCTCAGAGAAGTTGATAAAGTGCTAGTCAGGAAATTATGCATGGAGATGGGAATGAGTAGAAGTATTTTTTGTGGACTAAGGATGTGGCTGGGAGAACATAGGAAGGTGCTGGATTCGAGGAGAGTTGCTGGAGCAGCTCCTCAGGGTGGGGACTAGGAGAGAGTTGCCAGGATGGGGAAAGCTGGTGCATCCTAATGAAACAGGAGTGGCAGGAATAGGATAATGGGATGAAATTAAGGGTCTCTGAGGATGAGCTCATGGAGAAGTAACATTGCTTCCGCTGTCACCTGAATTTTGAGGCATTTGATTTCAGTAAAGAAAAAACATGAAACAATGAACTATGAAAATCAAAAACGATATTCCTTAATCCTCTCCCTCTTTCATGCAGACACAGCCATGAGTCTCTTTTATAAGAGATCATGATAATTTTTGTATTCATTTGTGGAAGGAAGGATGACTAGACAGGTATAAGCCATCTTTATCCTGGTGAGCTGCATTACAATATGCTGATTTAGTTAGCAGAAAATAGAGTTTACATTCTCAAGGACTCTTTAAGGGTTGTTTTTTTATCCGATTAAGCATGGATTAGCATATACAAATATTTATATATTTTATTTAAAACTAATCCTGGAGGTATTCATATGCTGCCCTATGAAGAATCAGTGTGGAAACAACGCAAGGAATAATAGCAAAAGCAGGAACTTAGAAAGTACATTGTACACAAGGGAATATTAATCCCTTATTTCATTTAGACACTGTACAAATGACTTTCTAAATATGGATATCTCTAGAGGTGATCAGGTACATGAAGTAACAACTCCACAGCCTATTACGGATCTTGGAAAGGATTGAAACCACAAGGTATTGAGCACAGTTGACATAACATCTTATAGGTGAGGCTAGCAGTACAACTTGCGACTTCCACTTGTAAGACTGTTTTCACTTAGTTATATTCTGTTTAAGGCTTAGTCATGTGAGTTAAAATCCTCCATTCTCTGTTTGCCTTACGCTCATGATTTAAGCCACATCTCTTTAGTTATTTCTAAGAAAGAAACTAGAAGGGAAAAGAAGAAAGTCTGCTTATATTAAATTCTGGCCACCCTCTCTTTTCAGAAGCTCCAGCAATGTAATGTGTTTCAACAAGACTGTGAGTCCTGGCAGGAATCTGGTCTTTATAATCCTGTCTTTCTTTCACACCTGACCCCTGTTCCACACTCAAGCATCCCAATGGTTGCTCTTTCGCTCCTTGGCTTCTGTCCTTCTTGTGGCAAGTTGTCCTACCCTTCCAACTTCTCCCCCATGCCCACATGTCAGCCTGCTAGCCATGAACCTCCCTTGACATCTTAGCTATCCACAAGCTGCTTCTCTCCAGCAAAGGAGCTAAGCTTTATTCTTAAAGTCCATGACTGTGATCCGTGCAGGCAGCTGCTCAGCTCCTTTTAAGCCTCTCCTTTTCCCTAGAAGGCGATGCAGTTGTGCGATCCTTTGCCTTGCCCTCCCAGCTCTGCTGAGCACAGCAAAGCCACGGGAAGCTTTCCAGAGCCAGAGCACCCTGTGTGTGACTCAGCTCAGGTGAATCACTAGTGCTCGGCACAAAGAAATCACAGTAACTGCGTAAAGGCCCAAAGGAAAACTTGGTGCAGACTGATCTATAAAAGTCTTCAAATAAAACAAGACCTTCAATTACAGTGTTCATTAATTCTTTCTGCTTCACTGTTACCCCATACCACTTCATGCAGTTTATGGCAGGCAAAAATTGGCTCCATAAACCTTTGTGTTTCTAGTGCAATGTTGCTTGCTCTTCTGCACAACTTATTTCTACAGGATATCATGGAGGATAAAAATCATAATGAGATCAGAGAGAGTCTGGACAAATTCACAAAAGGCTATTTAGTGCAGAGAAGCCACAGAAACCTCAGAAGTCCCTGAGCAGCGAAGAGCTCGCAGGTGGGACAATATCCAGGGCAGGTGTGTATGAATGGCTTTGCATTTCTCTCCAGGCATTCGCTTTCGCTGTGGTCAGAGACACCCTAGATGTCCTCTCATCTGGTGGGTGCCACCACCGAGGTGCCTGGGAAGTCGGAGCTCGCTGGAGCACGTGTGAGCCCTTGGGTTCCTGCTCATCCCAGACTGGCTCGTCCTGCTCTGCCAGCTTGTGGTGCCTGCTGTCTGCTGGGAGCAGGTCCTGGATGAGCAGGAGCTGTGGGGCCTTGACAGGCCTGTCAGGAGCACAGCAAAGGTTGGTGTGTGGCACCCGCCTGCTAACCAAAACACAGCTGGTACTGCTCATTTTAGGCCAAGAACTTTCTGTTGCCCTTCTAATAGCAAAGACTAGAGTACCACGTAGCAGTATGCAGTCAATAAGTCCTCTCAGTTGTGATGGCAAATTTGTGAATGTGAATGGTATCCATGAGTAGTAAGCTGAAGTTGCCTTAAGACAGGCTTTTTGTCAAGCACCTACTGAATATGCACTTTGCTTCCTAACCAGTGAATGAATTTGGTGTTCAAAGTCTTTCTTACATGCCTCTGCTTTGTCTCTCTCTTCCATGTCAGTGCTTTGCAATCCTTCATGGAGAGTAAATTAGCTACTACTATGCAGGAATGGAAATTATATAGAGAGAAATTTTGTGTGACAGAATAATGGTCAGACCATTTGCTGATGCAAATAGATTTCCTGGGATCTCATTGCATTTACCTGGGGATGTCCAGAGTCTCTCCTGCCCTTCTTCCTCCATCAAAGAGGAATTAGGAGCTCAAATTCTGAGAGATGTGAAAACTCACTGTTTAACATATTAACATATTGATACTTGTCAGCTTTCTGTTTTTATGCCATCCAGTAAAAGAAGTCAAAGCATAGAGGAAGTCCGGAATGGGATAGAAGGGAAACCATGGTCTGTTTAGAGGAGTCACTGCTCCTGCATTTGAGGATACCATTTGCCCTCGTGGGTGCAGTGGAGCGGGAGGCTCCTTGGCCGTGATCCCAGGCTCTTCTCCTGAGGCCAGCACCATCCCACATGACCCTAAGCCTGCCTGGGGACATGCTCCGTGTTTCACATGCCTGGAGGGATGAGCTGGTGGCTGGTTAGATATTGATAGTTCTTCTGGCTTGTGCCCAGGCCAAACCAGCTGAGGATCAGGCAGTGGCACAACCCAGGCCTCATCCAACTCTCCTACAAACTGTGACATTCCCATTATTTTTTATAGAACTAAATATTACAGGAACTGTAAAAATCACACAGAAGAGTTGATTGCTGCCACTTCCAGTATCAGCCACTCCAAATCCTGTTATACCTGTGTTTCCTTCTGAGTCCTTCCTTACAGATGTATTTTACTTAGGATTTGCCATTTACTCACTTCTTAATTCACTTACCCTCTATTTTAATGTTATTAGCTGTTGTAATTTATAAGACTTTTACAAATGACCAAGCAATCTACAAAAGAAAAATATCTTGCATTTGCTTAGCTACCGTTATGAATCAAACCAATAATTTGAGAAAAGAAAATCAGGATTCTATCCCAAGATCTTCTGCCTCATCAAATCAAGATGACTCATATTATTTACACCAACATTCTTTATTTGCTGACTTCTACAACGGTATTTGGTTACTTTGTCCAGAATTGCTACGCTAACTGGATTAGAATGATCTGGATTGCCCTAGTGTATTTTTGTTCATTTATTTTTCATTTACCCCAATGCAGCATTTCTCCAATCTTCTAAAACGTTTGTGATCTTCCAATATTTAGCAGCAGTAGACTAGAGATCACAGAATCACAGAATAGTTGAGGTTGGAAGGGCCCTCTAGAGATCATCTAGTCCAACTCCCCTGCACAAGCAGGGACACCAATGTCTATTTAGCCAATTGCTTCAGATGTGACGATGGCAGTTGTCTGGACCTGTTAAGGTAATAATGTTTATCTCTTGTAATGCTGTTTAATAGCCTCCTTGGTTACTAATGGGATGGAAAGTGCAATGTCCTCGTGACATCAGTGCATGATTCCACTTGTTTCCAAATTCAGAACAAAAATGTTTATTGAACATCTCTATCCTCTTCACATCACCATCAATTTTACTATTTCTATCTAGTGATGCTAGTGTTTTTGAAGGAAATATCAGCCCAAATGTAAGCAGGATCCAAATGCCAGCTTCTTGCCCTATTCTATTTAAGACACTTGTGACCTATTTAGGAGTTGACTGCTCAAGACTGCAGCAATATGAAAAGCCCACTGAAATCATAAAGGATTTTCAGGGGTGAACTCAGCCTCCCAGGCTGTTGGCATCATTGTTACTGGATGCCCAAACAGCTTCATGATTGAAATGGGCAATGACTGATACACTGTACAGTGTCATTGATTTGGTTAAAGCTAAAAATGGCTGCAGTTCAAGTTTTAAATTAGTCTACAAGGCAGCACAGTACTTTTCATAAGCCAAAGGCATTCTTAAATTTATTTTACAATGGAGGACATTTTTCATACAATGTTTTTTAAGAGGCTGTTTCTAGGCACCATGCATTCAAAGTACTGCTAATGTAAAAGATTAACCAGCTGTATTGCAGAGATGGAGTCGAGTGGCTTAGCTACGATAAGACAGCTCAGAACCTGCTTCATGGAAACAGCACAGGATTATAAAAGTGCATAGGAAGGAATTGCCAAATGATCAATTACATCATTGCTAGGCCATGAAGGACTATGTTCTATGACCCTGATCTTGTGAGCAGAGCCCTGAAGGTGCCAATACTAATTCTTGCAGATTATATTACATCATGTAGACTTTCCTCCTGCCCATATCTGGATTTATGCTTAATGTTTTTGTGACCATGGCAGTGTGGAAGGAGTTGTGCTGCCACTGTTCAGAGGGTTCAGGTGTTGGGATTGCCCCAGCTCCACTAATTCGGTGCCTCTCCTTCTCTTCATCATGCACGTGGCTCTGCAAAGGGTCTTGGCCACCGCTTATGCCTCCCTTTTCTTTAAAGAAAATATTTTTAAGAGATACATATTTTAAAGGATAGCTACTGGAGGTGGAGGGAAATGCTTTAAAGCAAAAAATCTTGGGTCTTTCAAAGCTATTGTGCCCATTTTTATTCACAAAGGCTGTAGAGGAAAGTAAGCATAAACGATGCTTTATGTGACTTTTTTGTCCTTCAGGTTGGAACAAAGGAACCTGGCAAATAATTGGCCAATACCCTAGTCAGACCACAAGACGCTTTCAAGTACTAATTGGAAATTTCAAAAGTCCTTCTGTGTCACCAGGACAGTATCGTATCGCTTTTTCCCTTGCTTCATATACTTGTAAAAGACATTTGCATAAAGTTTGCTGAATGCACTAAGCAAGGACATAGTGAGCTCTGCAGAATGCGAATAACCTCAGCTCCACTCCTTGCTGTGACGTGTCCTGAGCAATCAGCTTATGGCTGAACAATAGATAAGAGGACCAGCCAAAAGATCAGAGGTACTGGAGAATCCTCTACTCATTTTTTCTTTAGGTTACCAGGATCTCTTTTTATCAAAACAATCTTTTGAGTAAAAGACTGATCTTTTTTTCTCTTTTTCTTGTTATTATCAAAGAAATTATAGATCAAGCCTTTACTCTTCTCCTTCCTTACTCTATTGTCTTTATAGTTAATTTCTAGTAAGAAGTTTCTTCAGTTTACCTAGGAGCCTGGGGTCTTTAAGGAATTTGATTCTGAACCTTCTATATGTTAGCATTTGTTGAATGATTATTTGTTCTGTAGGAATGCTTACAAGCTCAATGCATAGTATAAACAATAAAAGATAGTCCTGGGTTCAAAAAAGCTTGCAATCAATCTGGTACTGAAGAGGGCATGAAGGGAAAAAGCTCCAAAGCAGGTGAACTCTCATGCTCTACCTGCTACCACCTCTGTCTCTTACAATCCTCAGCCTGTTTCTTGCACTTGCTATTTTCTTTCATGCTGTTTCCCTGACCATTCTGTCCCAAAGCACACTTTCTGAAGGACCATTCCATGGCACATCTCTTCCATGCGGGTTTCTGTCTTCTCAAACAAGCTCTTGTTTGAGCTGACACGCATGCAAGGCCTGAGAAATATCTAATGTTAAAGAGTAGAGTGGGGAAAATAAGCCTCAGGATAAATAAGAAATTAAGACAAAATACAGTCTTAATAAACATATTTAAAACTCATGGTGAGTGGGTGGAAAGCTCCAGGATGCTTCTTCACAATCCCGTGAGTACTCTGGCCTATAGTAACTAGTTGCAAACACAAAATCATGGCTGAGATGGTGATATACCTGCTGTGGCCTGATGTGATCATTTTAGCACCGGTTCTGGAAAAGATTTTCCTGAAAAAATGCACAGCATCCCCAAACACTGAAGCTGATATTAATGGCAGTCAGATGCTACTGTTGTCTCCCCACTGCTGCTGTGTATCCATGCTGTAGGGATGTGTATTGAAACAGCCTCAGATTTTAACAGCCACAAAAAAAGTGTCAGCATAGGAGCAAACATATCAGCAGAGGAGGGAGGTATCTGTAGACATTAGTGGACAATTTAATGCAGTTTCTGTGTGTGGAGAGTGCACACATGCTTCATGCTCTGCAGATAACGCAACATACTGCAAGCCCTTTGGTTCTTGTTCAAAAGTCCTTTCACCTCTGATCATGTGGAAATTATCTCAAATTATCACCTCACCCACTCACAACTTTTGTTCGAAATTAGTCTTGCCAGCATGAAAATACCTGGACCTGCTCAGGAGGGTCAGAATGAGACAAAAATCTGTGCCCAGGTTGCCTTAGGGTTTGTGTCAGCAGGAATCTCTCCATTCATTTGCAATGGATGGAACTCCTATTCATGAAATAGGTGGTAAGAGGGAAAGCCCTGAGCATATGTATGCAGTTAGTTGTGTGTCAGTTCTAGGGGTTTGTGTGTTTTGTAGGCTTTTAAAAGGATTTAATGAATGTGCAACACATGGGAGTTCATGAGCCTGCTGACTAAAGAAGATTATCCCAAAGTATCCTGAAGCTTTTAAGAAACTGCACATAATGATTCTGCTACTGCTCCACCTAGAAAATACTGCTCTGCTGGTCTCATTTGGAAGAGGTGCTTATTCTTCCGAGGTGCTGCTAACCTATTTCCTCCAAAGAAATAAATAGTGCTCTGGTGAGTTGTTTTAAAATGCTTGCCAAGCATGTAACTCTCCAGCTGATAGCTTGTATGCTATAAATAATTAAAACTGCCCCTTCTATTGACCCCACAGAAGCAGGCTGACTTGTCCTGACAGCGATCACCTTTTCATCCATATTCATAACCATCTTCCCCACCAGTCTCTAGCGAAGGAAGAGTGTAATGAAAGATCAATACAGTGGAATATGGATTTAACTTACACAGGAAAGAAAATGAGTGATTCTGCAAGTGATTTGGTAAATTAATCCCTGCAGGCCAGCAAACCAAGATCCGATTCCTGCTGTAAGGTCTTCACGTCCACGGTGGGTATTGCTGTAGACATACGCTTCAATGTAAGGGGAATTGTGATTTTTATTACGTGTCTGTTAAATATTTCATCAAAACTTTACGTCTTATAAGAAAAAACTATAAAGCAGTAGAAAGCAAGAAGATAGTTGCAGGCAAAGATGACGTTTTCATTAACTGGGATATCAGCTATGGGTCAGCATATGGCTGGCTATGAAAATAATGATTCCTCTAGAGAGGCAACTAGCTATTATAACTTGAAAATTCATTCTTTATTTGACTTATTTAGGACCACATTAAGCTGGTGGAGATAACTCAACAATCTTGAATTTCCAGTAAAAAAACATTAATTTGATGAAAACTATATAGGAAAATCTTCTCTTTTTTTTCATTAGTTCTCTTTTACCTGTTGCCTGGTCTCTAAATCCAGGCTTAATTATTCTCTCAGACATTAAGTTATGCACTTCACGAATCCTCACCCATGTTGAATGTCATTAATAAATACAATGTGAGTTCTCTTAAGCTTAAATTAAGATTTAAATTTTAATCAAGATTATCAGCCTTTCTTTCACAAATATCAATCAAATAATCTCAATGAACTAAATATCAAGCAGATTTTCCTGGAAAGGCCTACAGTTTACCAAATCAAAGAAGTCTTATACAGCATCTGAACAAGCAAATCCTTTGGGACACTCTAGAGCAGGATCAGCTGTGAGGAACAGACTGTGCTGTGGAAGGACTGCTAAAGTCAACCATGACTGGAGCTGAAGATGTGCAAGATGAGAGGAGTACTGGGGAAAAGAAGGCAAAGAAAAGCAGAAATGGTTACTGGAGCAACACTGCCTAAGGAAATGTTGCATCACTGGCATTCAAGCAAATATTCTTGCCTTGCCCCTGTAAGAACAGCCATAGAGGAATGGGAGGAGGAATTTGCTCGCAGTTTGGAAGACAAAGCATAGCCCTCTGGCCATACATGTTGCATTGAATTCTTCAGGCCATGCAAGACCATTTTTCTGCTTAAGCAGGCTTGTATCCTTTCTTGTAAGGAATACACATACAGAAAAATTAAGTGAATGGGTAAGAGAGGAAAGAATAGAAATAGAGATGATCTCAAGTTGCCCATTGTTCACATTCCTCCACAGAGGAGTCCTTAAATCCCTGCTGCTTCTGTTATGAAACCAATCAAATTTCCCTAAGAAGTGATTTCTTTAAATGTGATGATATTGGAATAGCTCTGACTTGCCATAAGGTGAATCCTGTTTAAGATGCCACCTCAAATTGCCACATATCATCTGACCCTGTCTCATCAGATAGCACGATACAGTCATTGCCAATCTTTTAGTAATTAAAAATGCCAAATACAAAATCACATAAACATATGTTTTTAATTCTTTCAGCTTTATACCACAAAAATCCTAGATGAGGCATTATGGCAATGTTCACACTATATCAACAGCTCTCTTACAATGCATTTATATTTCTTTCTACCCGTCCTCAGAGTTATGAGAGTTATAATTAAAAACAGCTCTGTGATCTAGTCTACATAATAAAAAAGTTTGAGTTTTTGGGAGGACATAAAAGGGGAAGAAGAGAGGGCCATAATGTGTATTTTGGGGAAAAAAAGCAAAAAAAAATTTTTATATATAGGATTTTCTTATAGTAAATTCTACAGCACTAAAATTAAACTTTAAGTTGGTATATGAGATTGTGTTGTGAAGTCAAAAAAATACAGGAAAAACTCTCCAGCTGATATAAAGCAGCAAACTGAACACATTTGGAGCGATATATGCTATGCTCCAGCTAAGAATCTGGCTCTGTAGATGGTTAATAAATGAGCTAAAAACACTAGCATTCTAGAAATCCATCTTTTAGAGCCATCCAAATTATAGAGGCCAATCTCAGATAGACTGCAGCTCAAAGAGCATGTATGCAAGTGAATAACTATGCACATGAATGGTCTTTTTGTTTTTCAGTGGAATAGGCAGGATTGGAGCCTATTCCTGGCTGCGCTGATGGGAATGCTGGCAAAAAGCACCACTGATATAATTGGCAGAGCTGAAGATTGATGCTCTGACAGAAAGGAGGGGCAGATTCGCTTTACTCTTGCTGGTACAAATCAGCGTTCAGCACTTAGGCAGCTAAAAGAATAAACTGCCATATACTGACAAATACCCAGTAACTTAAAAATAAACTTACCAACAAGAAAAAAATGAAAAAATCAAAGGGAAAATTTTCAAAAAGGTACTTAAAAAGCTGTGTTCTTGGGAAGGTGGATGGTTTGCATTTTATGATGACCCAGCTGAAGCTGGTATCCTGAATCAGCAATGAAAAGCTTCAGTCTAGGACTA
>JAUBOD010000445.1:46799-59225 GCA_032353885.1 Nothura maculosa | reverse complement strand
CAATTCCTTTGGGTACCTGTTATGATGAAGCTTGATTTCCCTCTGAGTGCTCTCCAAACAGAGCAAATCTTTGATATATAGCTTCTTAAAGGAAACTCCACCAAGAGAAAAACCTCTTTCCCACAGAACTTGTCTCCTTTGACTGTAGTCTTGAGAGAAGGTGTTCCCTCTTCTGTGTGTATAAGGAGATAATTTTACCATTTTCCCCTCAGTTTTTAGCATTTCAAAAATTCCTTGTTGCAGGATGTGTATTATGTAGCGGGAAAGTATAAAGGGTTGCAAAAAACCCTCTGATGGATACCTGGTGAGGCCAGGAAGGCCAGCACTCTCCTACCTTTTGTGAATATGACTAGGCTGGAATGGGAGGGAAGTCACTAAGGAAATACAGGTATGAGAGAAAGTGGATGGAGCTGGAATCAGCATCTTATTAGCAGATTTTTTTTGAAGACTGAACCTAATTATTGTTGCATATAGATTGGGATTATTATAATTGTGATATAACAGATGTGTCAACTCATCTGACTATTTTTTTTTTCCTGTTGGGACATGCTTAACTTCAGTCAGTCTGGGAAATGAATGTTTTCTATGTCCAAACACTTGTTTATCCTGTTTCTAGAGACCAACACTTATCGCACCCCTCTTTATGGCCAGCCCTCCTGGTGGGGGGAAGATGATGCAAATAACAAGGAGGACAGAAGACACGAGGAGCACTACTCAGGTAATGCAGATCGTCTCTTAGGGAGGGGTCAGAAATGCAGCATGTTTTTGGTTTTGCTCTGCAAAGACATCCTACTTTAAGACTTTATTTACTACCTTTTTGTGCACATACCTGCACAGTGCTATGTCAATGAAACAAAAAACATGGAGAAATAAAACGTTTTTAAAAAAAATTTTAAAAAACTGCAGCTGTGGACTGATTTAGTGTCTGTGGAAGAGGCCTTGTCAAGCTTGTTGGAGGCCTTTTTATACAGCAGTGCTGTATGTGGGCATATGTAGCCCATGTGACTAATCTATATAGTGTGCACCTGTCTCCCAGGAGCTTCTTATCTAAGAGGCAAATTAAGAACAGATGCATTGACTAGCTTTGATTTACCTGGAAGTTCCCTATTTCTCACTTCATCATCTTTGGAAGCCTTTCTATTCTCATTATTTTGAATCTGTATACTTGAAAAGTCTGGTTTTTTTTTCTTTAAATCTCTGCAGTAAACTTGATGTTTCTGTTGAACTTATATTTTTTTACTGTACAAACCAATGTTTAATTTCTGTGCATGTGCAGAGTATCTGATAGGAAGGAGTTATGAGCTTGGAGCTTTGCCAAGAAATGGAAGTTAAATCACCCACTTAGCCAAGGGCTTTGGGTACTACTGCAAGGGTGTGTTAGGATGTGTTGGTAATGTTACAGGATGAAATCTCAATACTGCAAACATAATTAGCTTTGTACTCTCAAGTTTTTCCTGTGAAATGACACTGTGAAAGGCTGAGCAGCTGTGCAAGTGGAAGTGAGTTCAGTGAAATGAAGCAGAGTATCTCATGTCCACATCAGGCAGACAGAAACCTTATAATGCCACCATTCATTTCAGCAGCTTCAGCTAATGTTTGTCTGTGAATTTAATACTCTTTTTGCCTCTGGCCCTTTTTCTGTAGAAAGATCAAAAGAGATAACGCAACATGAAGAGGAGCTGAATGGTAACATTTCTGCTTATAGAGATTCCCAAGAACAGTCTGTGTTTGCGTTCCGGAGAGAGCCAAGTTACTTTGAGATCCCAACTAAAGAATTTCAGCAGCCATCGAAGTCTCCAGAAACACAGGTCCACGAAATACCCACGAAGGATGTTGATGCAATAGTGACCCCAGTTGTGCAAAGCCATGCCTCTTTCACCATTGAATTTGACGACTGTACCCCCGGTAAAATAAAAATAAAAGATCATGTAACTAAATTTTCGCTCAGACAGAGAAGACCGTTCGGTAAGGAGCCCGCTCACACAGAAGTGATGTCAGCAGAGAGCAAAGTGGCTGACTGGCTTGTCCAGAATGACCCCAGCTTGATGAGACGACAGTCTCCAGGAGATGATGTGTTCAGCACAAAGAGTGACCTGCCAGTTCACGTGAGGACGCTTAAAGGTGAGTGAATGTCTTGTCATGTGGACAGGGTTCTCTATTGGCTGTGGTACAGCACCATAATAAAGACAGAAGCCCTTCTTCTTTCAAGGAAAATTGTAGTCAGTCTCTGTCCCAAATTTGCAAAATTAAGGGTTTATTTTATTTTATTTTTTTTAGTCACTGTTTATGGCTTTGAACCTGTTTAGCGGGTTTTTTGTCCAGCCCTGAAGCTGTAGGTGATACTGGCCTAGGGACTGACCGATTCCTCCACATCTGTAACCCCATCTTGGCAATACTGTTGATTGGGAAAAAAGGGATTTTGATTATTACATATCTGAAATGGTGTTCATGTGGTCAGGCAGACTGACAAACAGACGTATACCAGTGGATTTTCTTCTCTTGGCTTCTGTTACCTGAAGGAATGACTTTAGCTCTTTAGATGTAGTGTAAAAGATTCTAATTGTGGTTAGCTGCTGCTGTCATAACTAGAGCCTCTTGGATTGAAAACAGAGCTTTTGAGATGGAGACTGGTGACAGAGTGAAGATGTGTATGGTCACTAGTGAAATAAGTGATTATACTTATGGAAAAAAAAGGCTTCTTCTCTTGAAGCTTCTCTGAATTCCTGCTGCATTCAACAACTCCAGATTTTACAGACTTGTTACACAGACCTGTGAGGAATGCGTTAGAGATTTTCAAAGGTGTGAAGTGTGGTTGGGAGCTTTGTGCTTGGAGCAGCTGGTGGGAGCAGTGATTCTTGGGCTTTTGCAAACATTTTGCAAGATCCAGGTTTGCTTGGAAGCCTTTCTTGGAGCAAGTGCTGAACAGCTAAAAAAAAAAAAAAAATTCCCTGCTTCCTAAATTCTCACTGCCTTTGTATTCATGGGTCCTGCAGTGCTGGAGAAGCTGTTGTTTCAAACTGGGCCATTGACTGATGAAGTCATATTGAAGGTTACTGACTCACCTGTGCTTGAGCATAACACATTTTAAAAGAGATCACTACTTTAATTGCCCTCAATATTTGCTCAGTTATTGTTGGAGAAATCCTCCTTTTAAATATAAGGAATTTTACCTATTATGCTTCCAACTTGCTGTTTTGTGTGCAGTTTCTGAGAAGCCTCTGTGGTCAAGAAGGTCTAGCATTTCCAGCCCTGGGGTTTGGCATGACATAGAAATTGAACTCTTTTGTCACCACTGAGCTGTCCTGCCGGGTTATTTAAGGTCTTCTTTTCAGTAGATGGTAGGTTTTGTTTTCATTTTTATCATTGAGATACTGGATTTTTGTTGACTTGCTAGAGAGCCTTGTCTGTAGGGAATAAAATATGACTTAATTTTCTCCAAAAGCAGAGTGCAGAACTACTAAAGAGCTGACTACTGATACTCATCCCACTGCTCATCTAAATAGAGCACTAGACTACATTTGCGCTTTACTGTCCATGAAACTTTGAAAGAAATTCAGATATTTTATTTGCATATCAGAAAATCAACCATTTGGCCATTTGAGTAAGAATTGCAGTGCTGGTGGCCCTAGGTGTTTATCCACCTTTTCTTTGGCAGAGGACAGCATGTCATTTATCTGCGACAGTCTGGATAGCTGTGTAACGTGTTCTTCCTGTGGGGCAATTTTTGAAGATGTCTTGGAGGCTCCAGCTGGCTGCCGACCAACTTTGAGTCTTCAGGAGTTCTGAGACATCCTCTGTGGTGGTTCCTTAGTAACATTTGCTCGTGAGGAACAACATGGTGAACATAAAGCCTGGTATCCAGACTAGAGAGTTGTGCCCTAGACCTTTGAGAAGGCTGTGGCGTTCTGCAGGGATATTTGTCAGCGTGGCAGGTCCTTTTCCTTGTATCCTCACCATTTTACATCCAGGAGAGCTCTCAGCCATGACCCTTTAATCTAAGAACTTTCCCTGGCGAGGAAAAGCCTGCTGGCTTTCCTAGCAGCCTTTAGGGCACAATGCAAAGCCTCCTGGCTTTCTTCAGGAAAGTGTTAGGAAGCTCTTCAGAGGCCTGGCTCCTGGGTTTGAATGGTTCTTGTGTTAAATTCCCATCTTTCACAGCTAACTTGAGGTAATAAATGGTCTTCACGCTTGCGTCTGGAGAACTTGCAAAGTAGGTTTGAGCAGTTCCCCTTTCAAACACGTGGTGTTTTAGCCGGTATATATTGCTGCATGTTACAGTCTAGAGCGCAGAGACCTCTTTCCCCGTTCTCCCGATGACAGGTTCCCAGTCGTTGGCCGCGTCCTGTTGTGTGCCTTCACACCTGTTTCCTTCTCCAAAAAAAGGTTTGTTTTTCTGTTTGTTTTACTTTAACTGCCTCTCTCTCTCTCTCTGAAAGACCTGAGCTAAGATCTTAAGGGGCAGAGCATCACTGGTGCAAAGCAAAGGTTATGCTGATGTTTGTCTCTAAGATAAGTGAAAATTAACTCAAGCTTATTTTTAGTTAACTCTGAGTAATTATTTAACCTTCTGCTCAGCTGGTGGTAGGATGGTGTGACTTTTGGGGTGTTATTGTGTATCTCTAAATACTAAGGAAAAATAAAGAATCCTGCAAGTTCACTTTTCTTTTAGCTCTTGTTTTATGCCCTCTTGTAGAGGGAGATAAAATGGATGCATTGATCATTTGACTTTTTCATCATGGGGATTTGGTTACATGGGATGCCATGTGGGGTTTTCTTTTTTTACCTCAGTTCCACAAGGGAATTTTTTTCTCTGAAACAAAGAGAATGTAACGAGATGCTCCTAGGTGGGGATGATTGAGCAGAACAGCAAAATAATGTCTTTGTTTTTATTTAAATGGCAAGAAAGAAACAAGACATCAGGTGTCTAAGATGATCAGTGTTAAAAAATCAAAACCCCAAAAGGTTAAAATGATTTCTAAAGTTGTGTTTAATAAGTTGGTAGCCAGTGAGTTGTCCAAGGTGAGCTCATGTCTTTCATCTTTTCACCTGATCTGACACCGTCCTGCTAGCACAGTAGAAACACAATTTAACCAAAAATAAATAAATTTCAGCTGCAAGTTAAAGATAGGGCCTCAGCAACTGAGACCATGAAAATCAGATCTGTGCAACTTATTTGCAGGTAATAGACACGAGGACGGGACGCAGAGCGACTCCGAAGACCCTGTGGCGCCCAAGGCGGAGAAGGAGACGGCGACGGGCAGTGAACGCGCCGCAGAGCAGACGCGGCTGCAGCGCCAGATGAGGCGCGATCCCCACGAGATGCTCCACAACAAGCAGGCCTTCGTCATCGAGTTCTTCGAGGACACGCCACGGAAGAAGCGCTCACAGTCCTTCACACACAGCGCTCACTCCTCCCAGAGTGACACCGACCCGGGGCTGAAGGGCAAGGTTGAGAAGCGCAAGAACGCGGTGCCCGCGGAGAAGCCGGGAAATGCAGCGCCCTCATCCCACCTTGGGGCTCAGGCGGGAAAACCGGCCAACAGCTCCTCTGGAGCACAAAGAACTGGTTCCTTCAAGAGAGAGAAGACTGAAGATAGGATCAACTCTTCCTCCTCCACTTCCAAATCGTCAACCAGAACTTATGGGAGCGTTGGGAGGAAGTCTAAAATGGCTCAGGATTTTATGGCTGAGTATTTGCGGGAGACTGCTCAGTCTGGGAAGCCAAGTGCTGAGAAACCAGTACCTCTGCCCATGCCCGTAGCTCCCCGAGTGGTTATTTCATCAGAACCAGAATCGGCCACTGCTCCGGCTCCCGAGGTGAAGTCAGCCCAGGCCAGGAGGAATGATGAAGAGGACAGCGTGAGTGAGACTGGCACTTACACCATCGAGACAGAGTCACAGGATAAAGAGGTGGAGGAAGCACGAAAAATGATAGATCAGGTAAATGTCACTTTTCTGAGCTAGCCAATAAGCTGAGGACTCGAGGCCTGGGCCCTTCAGCACAAGCTGCAGAAGCCCAGCTTCACTAGCTGCTGCCATCAAGGTCTGCCTCCTTTTGAATTGGGTGTAGATGTGTTGTATATTTACGAATGGGAAAGTGTCCAGGATATATGTTAAGGATGGGTGTGAAGGTATAAACAAACAAAATGGAACCACAAGCAAACAAAAAGCCCACTGAGTGCAAGCAGGCAAGGTAACACCACAGCAAAAAAGGCCACTTTGCTGCCAAAACAGGATTTGCTTGCAAAATCTCAAGGCTTGCTATATTTTAGAGGGAAAGGCAAGAGCAAGCTCAGGGTAAAGATGGGGCTGATCCTGACGAGAGCTGTGAAACGGAGCAGCTCTGAGCTCTAGGACTACTCACACCTCCTGCTGCCACTCCAAAACGGGAGCTGCGTCCCGTGCTAGGCTCACGGAAACGCAGGCCAAGGGCTGGTGTTCTTTATCATTCACAAGCCGGTAGAGGTAGGTGGTTCTGTGTTTGGTTTTGCTTTGTTAGAAAGGTAGGGCTGGCTGGCAGGGCATGTTCCAGCTAGTCCAGATAGCAAAGGGAGCGGTCTGGGGCAGAGGCAATGCTGGAGGGATCTATACTCATTTGTGTTTTGTAAAGTGAACAATAGCCTAAAAAATAGATCTGGGAGAGGCTTAGAAATACCCACTCAAGTAAACATCCCCAAGGCAAACCGAATTTGGATGACTTTCAGGTTTAACTTTCATCTGTTTATTATGAAAACAGAACTGGCAAGTTGCTATGAAGACTTAGTGGAGTGTAGGAAGGAGGGTGAGCTTTAAAGGGAGCCTTAATTGAATATGGCTTTAGAGCTGTGTGGTCTGCCCACACAGATCAGGCTTCTTTCATTTATTTATTACACTTGTTCTTGGCATCTTACTTGAGACATGATCGGAAGCTTGCAGGGCAGGGTCACCTTTGTGTTTAAGCCAAAGCTAGCGCCTAAGCCTGACATGAGGCAGTTAATTGCTCTGATAGGAGAATATGAGAAGATAGCACAAAGCACTATCATTGCTGAGGAGTGCAGATAGTCCTCAGAAATGGAGCCAAGCAGACCAAGCTTAGCCCCTTATTCTGCTGTAGACTTGCTGAGATGTAGACCTACTACTTTGGAGATAACTTATAAGTGGGCCTCAGTTTCTCTGTCCAGGATGTAAAACAATAATTTCATCTTTACTGGCGTTCTGCAGTGACTCTGCTGTCCCCCTGCCACACATGTACATCTCATCACGTATAAAAGTGAGAACGGGCTCTGCAGTAGCCACCTCTGCCTGATTCTAAGAACCTTCTGTGATAGCTCCCTCTCTGAAGTCCTTTTTGGTCAAGGAAGCAAAATGAGCCCTCCTGAGGCATGGGCTGTGTTCATCCCTGCAACAGAGCCTGTTTATCTCCAGGGGAAATCTAGCCAGCTAGCTCAAACACTCGGCTGCTTCAGAGGTGAATCGTTCCACAGGTCTGTACATGGCAGAACAGTGTTCCCTTTGTCAGCCCACTGACAAAGATGTATTTTTCTCTTTTTTTAATTTAGTTCTTCATGAATTAGCTAATTAGCTGGCAGAGTGCTTTAATGACAACCATCCTAAATTTCTCAGGGCTTCCGTCTATGAAAGTTGCTGCTATTAAAGGCAGAGCAATGAAATGACAAGGGAAGGAGAAAAGGTGGGTGTGAGTGAAGTCCTATGTATGTATTTTTCTGCTACTAAAGAGTAGCACAGAATAATGATATATTTAATTTTTATGGGAGGATTAGCATGTGTCTCTTGTCATTTGAGTCAGACTTTGCATGTGACTAATGCTTTGTGAATTTGGATTTTAAGCTAATCCTTTTTTTTTTTTTTCTTTTTTTTAATCTTTCCTATGCAACAATCCTTTCAGGTTTTTGGTGTTCTCGAGTCACCCGAATTTTCCAGAATATCTTCAGCCTTTAGGCCGGTAATAAAAGGTGAAAAAGACGACGCTGGTTCTCATCAACATCTAATCAGTGAAAATGGCACTAGTCAGAAGTCGCCCTTGCTTCAGGCATTCGCCCCAAAAACTATGAGTGGGTCTCAGGCTGAAACGCAGGTATGAGCAGTCTCGGTGGATTTGATGGGATGCTAGAAGTGTAGGTGGGTTTTCTGTCTGGAAGGAATGTGGTGCACGAACTGATTTCCATTTTGAGGAGACTGAATGATGGTTGTATGAGAAGAAAGATTAGGTGGTGAATTTTGATGTGCTTCAAAAACTGACTTTATAAAGCTGCCTCCCTCGATTTCTTGTAGATGTCAGCAGCATCTCAAGGGAGTCAGAAGTGGGTGTCTAGGTGGGCGAGCCTTGCAGACAGTTACTCTGATTCTGGATCTGTTTCTGGGCAGGGTGATGGTGGTGCAGGTAAGTCCCATCCAAATGTTACCTTTTGAAGGCTGGTGAATCTCAACTGAGCTGTTATGAAAATAGAGATGTATCTGTCTGTAGCTTGTTTTCCATTTTAGCTGATGTATTTGGGGGTGGGAAGGACAGAGTAAATTCCTAGTGGAGGAGTATGAAAGATGAATCCTAAACAGAGATCGAGAGAGCTTCTGGTTTGCGTTTCAGAGTCATCCACGAAGTTCTTCAGCGCTGCATTTGACCTGACTAAAGGGCCAGTGGGAAGCAGAAGGATTGTAAGGGCCTTGGGAATGATTTCCCGTGTGTGATTCTTTAGACTGCATTATGATGCCAGAAAAAAAAAAAAAAACTTTTTCAAGTTATCTTGGAAAAAGTTGTGGACTGGCACTTGGTAGCAGGATGTTTATGTGCTTCTCTTGTGTCTTGCTCTGCTGAGGTTTTTAGGCAGTTTGGGAATCTGCTGGTAGATCTGAAGTACAGAAATCAGCATAGAAACCTGGTATGAAGTAGAGTGAGGAAATGAGGGGAAGCAGGCCCACATCACAGGTAGCAAAGCAGCTTCCAAACTCCCCAAATCCTGTAGAAACCTCAGAAGGGGTGAACAGTGCTTTGGCTTTAGATCATTAAATAGATCAATTGAGTTAAAGATACTTTTCTTTCAGATATTACTTCCACAATTTTCACCCTGTGCAAGAATCTGACTTTCAGAGCATTTGAAATGTTACTTTTGTCAAATAACTAGTTGTCCCTGGTATTTATAGGTGACAGCAGATACAAAGTCCTGACCAGAGGCATGGGAGATAAAAACACTCTTTTTGTGGAGTGTCTCCTTATGACAAGTCTGCCTATGCTGAGGCAGCGAGATCTAATTCCAAATTTCTTCATTGTTTGGATGTTTCTCCTGAGGCTTTGCTGTGGGATATGATCATACAGGAAGTTGTGCTGTGAAAAATGCCATCCATTTAGTGAAATGGGCAACAGTGTGTAGAGTATTGCATCTCCATAGTGGTTTGGCTGATGGGTCTTTACCACCTTCCTGTGGTCTGATCTATGGCAAATGAATGCTGGCAGACTGGTAGCACAGTCTCTAAATGTATGTAATTGTATTGAAGGGTAGACTATGTGAGAGTGTCAAGGCAAGATGGAAGATGCTGAGGACAACGATCCTGCAAAGGGATGAAATACTGTTGTCTTAAACATATGTGCTTGTATATGCTGGCAGAGACTTAGCAAAAGCTTGATCTTGTTGGTGTTCATACTAAACACAAGCTTAATTTTAAGCATGTGCTGTATAAATGCTTTTGTGGACTCACACGTTGCAAAATTGAGCCTTTATTAAGTGATATATTGTTGTACAGCATTTGATGAGTATCTGTTTACCTGTCTTTAGAAAGTGGTGTAGCCCCAAAACCTGGGGAGCCAGAGAACATCGTGCCCTCGAGAACCAGGCGCCTCCTTCCCCAACTGCCACCAAGCGATAAATCGGACAGCCCCACGCCCACGGTTCTGGTTTGTCAGGAGTCCTACACTGAGGTTACAAAGAGAAGCGTCGTAAAGGATCCCTGCGTGGAAGCCTACAGCGATCCCAACGGGCAGCTTTTTATCCAAGAAGACTTGGATCCAGACAGCCTCAGTGATGCCAGCAGATCCGATGATGGCTTCAGTACAGAAAAAGGCAGGAAGTATAAAGAGAACAATAAAATGCTAGAGCAGTTGGGGGAAGATACAAAAATTGAGAACCGGCAGCCAGGAGCCCCCCGAGTCTCACATGTGAGAGCTGTGAGTGAGCCAGTTGCTGCTTCTTTCTATATTGGTGATGACAGCAACGATGTGGGGATCCCTTCCAAGCTCTCTCTGAGCATGTCCCATGCTCGAGCAGACAAGGAAGGCAAGGAGCAGGAGTTTTCCTTCAAGGCTACTGTTGCACCTGTTTCTGGAAAGCCACCAGTCAAAGATGTAAATGCTTACATTAATGCAGCAGGAAAAATGGTTATTTCCCTTCATCAGAATCTTCCTCAAGACCAGGACAACGTGGCAGGAAAGGAAACTTCATCTTTTGTCAGACAGGAAAGTTTTACCAAAGATAAATCAAGCAATGCCGTTCCTCAAAATAAACTTCCACATATTTCAAGTCACCCTCTGCTCAAAGATTTAGAGGCTGTTCGGTCAACGCGTATGGACTTCGGTCAGGACACTCATCTTCTCCTCAAAGACACTGAAACTGCCTTGGCAGCGCTGGAAGCCAAGTTGCTTGGTCAAAGCCAGCAGCTGGAGTCCTCAGATACTGCTGGTCAGTTGGAAGACTCCTTGTCGGGGGACTCTGATGTGGACACAGCCAGCACGGTCAGCTTGGTGAGCGGCAAAAACGTCCCCACAAGTGCCCCGAAACGCAAAGCGGTTGCCGGATTGCAGAAGGAGAAATCCTCCTCCACACCATCCATCCAGGATCAGTGTGGGCAGCCCAGCGCTCGGGAGAGGTTGACGGAAAAGCGGAAGACGCAAGTGCCGGAGGCAGCGAGCCGGGTAGAGGCAACCAAACGCTTCCAAATGAAGCGCAGTGCCGGGGCACGAGGGTCCCTGGATTTCACAGACGATGAGAGAAGCTCGAGCCTGCCCTACCTGCCCGTCCCCGAGGCGGTGGCCTCCGACCACGAGCACTCAGTAGCCCGACCAGCACCGAGAAGGAAGCCGTTTGCCCAGGCTGCTAAAGAGGATCAGAGCAAAACGACATCAAACGTGCAGAAGATCCAGCAGGTCCTCACCCGCTCCAACAGCTTATCCACCCCACGGCCCACGAGGGCCTCCAAGCTGCGTCGCGCCCGGCTGGGAGACACTTCGGACAACGAGGGCGTCGACACAGAGAAAACAACTTCCAACTCCGAAGCACCCGCGGGGTCCAAGCAATCCACAGAGACCAAAAAGCTTTCCCGGCTCGACATCCTCGCCATGCCGAGGAAACGGGCCGGTTCCTTTACGGTGCCCAGCGACTCGGAAACGGCGCAGCCCAGGGCGGGCTTCTCGGGCCGCAGCGTGGACGCCTACCGGAAAACGGCCGTTTCGGAGGTGAGAAACGCGGCGAGGAAAATGGCCGCCGCTGCCTCGGCCAAGCAGCCGTTCAGCAGAACCCGCTCCAGCAGCGTCAAGTATTCCTCCTCTTCCAGTAAGTGCCTGTGCTTTATGTCCCACATCTTGCCCTGGTTCTAATTTGTAGGCTGCACGTGATTGCCGAGGATTGATGTCCTGGTGATAAAAGGGCTGCTCTGGCAAGTGTGGAATGGGAAGGGGGCAAAGAGATAGTGCAGAGAGAGGGAGGGAAGGATCTGCATTAATACAAGTGGGTTGCAGAAAGTCATGGGGGTTATTCCATGGGTAGTGGGGTTTGGAGACAGCGAAACACCAGTGAGATGTTACTGAGCTGTTTGCAAGGATTTTTCAAATACCTCTTTTTCACAGCTCTTCTGATGCCCTTGTTTTCATGGGGGCAAGCGATTACCTTTTGGCTCGAGAATATTAACCTTTTACTGTTTTTGTTACAAAAGTAGAATTTGTTCTTTTCCAGTGCTACAATTCCGTTCTGCTTTTCTCTTGACTTTTAAGACTCAATCTACATCAAGAAAACTTGCATTGGTATTGATTATAGCTGATGTCCAAGACAGCAAGTTTAAAATACAGATAAAATGAAACAATCTCTTTATTTAAGAGATGGGGACAATGTGACAGCTCTAGGATGTTGTTGGAAATCAGATACTGCTCAGGACATGGCTAATACCTTTGGACTGGTCTGTCCTGGCTCCTTGACCTGCCAGACAAAGTCAAATTCCATCTGCTTGGGTTGTTAGGAATGGCAGGAAGGTCAAGGGGATGGGAAGAATTCCTTTGGCAGATTTTCACAAGCCTGTTGGGATAGACACAGTTTTCAGCTGGTTGGTGATTTTTATACGGGGTCCTAGAGTACTGGAAGTGTCATTTTCGTATACTTTCATACTTGAAATAATTACCTGAAATTAAAAAAAAAAAAAAAGAAAAATAGTTTTCATGCTTGAAATAGT
>JAUBOD010000445.1:34580-46699 GCA_032353885.1 Nothura maculosa | reverse complement strand
TATACTTTCATACTTGAAATAATTACCTGAAATTAAAAAAAAAAAAAAAGAAAAATAGTTTTCATGCTTGAAATAGTTATCCTTCTTGCGCTCTTCATTTTTACAGCATGTTAAAAATGTTAATTGCTGCTTGTCTTAATTTGGATTGTTTTAGCTCATCCAACTTCTCTTTTAATTTTTTTCTTACATATTTGTATATGCATGTAAATCACAATGTAAATAAGCTAAAAGTACGTGTATAGTCTTTCCTCTTGCCTTCTCTGAGATCATGCTGCTGTTACTTTTTCTTATTAAGCAATAGAAAATCCAAAGCAATAATGTGATCATAAATTTCCAGACAGGAGGTACTCTTCCCACCTCTCTGTTATTGGACCAGAGACTCTAAATAATTTGGGGAAAATAATGAAAGTTGGCCAGTTCTTGTTTTAAATGAATTGGTTTTTGATTTCCAGAGCTTTGTAGCAATGTGCTAACACCTTCCCTTGTGTTTAGATGCAGTAGCAGATGCTAATCTTTTCTTTGAATTAGATTCTCTTAAAATACTAACCTCCTAATTCCTTGATTGGATTCTGGACCCTGCACAAACTGTAAATGGACTCATGTGCTTGATAATTCATAGTCTTGTAGCTAGTGTGTGGTGCATGTTCCTCTACTAACATTGCAGACACTGTGAATAAAGAAGCTAGAAGGCCCTTCCTGCATCAAAAGTGGAACTTGGATAAACTTAACTAATGCACTGTGCTATTAAGACATTTTTTGAGCATGATGCAATAACCAGTGAAAATTTTGATCTTCACATCTTGTGACTAAGGAGGCAGATGTGGCCAAATTTATTCAAGGATATCTTAAAATATTTAGCTAACCGTATAGTTTCCAGCTGTCACAGTGGGAGAAAGTTGGTCTCACTAAGGGCGGAACGGAATGAGCTCTCCGGCCAGGAGACAAGACATGCCAGTGGATTGTCACATCATCTGAAGTAGCTTGATGTGAAACATGCTTAGAATGTCAAAATAATCCAAGTTCCCAATTTTGAAAGCTAAGGGCCTGTCTCCCCCCACTCCTAAATGTGTGTGATGTGTTTACTCGGTGTAATTTGAATGACTTTATTGTGATTTCCCTTGGCATACAGGAGTGGGAAATCGGGCTCTTAAAATTCCTGTTCCGTGACAGGATGGCTTCTTAATTCTAAACTCTATTATCATATAATATATATTATTATATATAACATAAAATAATATATATTATACTATATCATGTAGTGTTATATGTTTGCATATGTATATATGTGTATTTATAAATACACATGTGTATTTATAAATACACATTTATACACATATAAATGTGTATAAATACACATATATACATAAATATATACACACATACATATACATAAAAAGTGTGTGTGTGTATTTTGCAGCTAGAATATGAACCAGTTTTTTTTTTCTGCATGTAAGTTTTTTAATCCTGAGCCAAGATCTTTTAAATAGCTATAGCAGAGCTAATAATAATGTCTAGGAATAATATCTTCTCTATATGATAATCATCTGTAGCTTCTACCCATATCTTTTATGCTAAATTCAATATTTTTATTTTTGTGATTTATGATGCTGGCTTAATTTGCTTGCAGGGGCTTCGCATTGTGATAATCTTAGTAATACAGTGAAGTATCATAATGTTAAATAACTTGGCTGCTTCTGTGTTTGGTGAAGAAAAGAATGGAAGGGAATGAAGCAATATCCGTAGTGAGATAGCAAACTCCGGGAGCCCAGGTCTCAAATACGGTATTTGCTGTTAGGATAGCTCAGGATTTCCCATAGAGTGTGGACCCTTTGGGTTACATGAGAAGCCTCCACATGCTTCCCTGTAGAATATCATTAAAGATGACATGTGAGGCAGGAGGAGAACATGAGTGTGTGGACTCCTGCAAGTAAAGCCAAGCACCACAGTCCCTGCTTTGCTCCTTTTGCTTGTGCTTGCAGCTAACTGGTAAGGGATCTGCAGGCTTGAAAAATGGGCTCCCTTTAGAAAAGGACTTCTGTGGGTACTATGAGGAGTCTGAAATGTGTTCTTCTTATATGCAGAGCTTCTGTGCATGGAAAGCTAAGTATGATTCATAATTTAATTTATGAGACTGATAAAAATCATCCTGCTTTTCCATTGGAATATCTCATTTCAAATTTGTATAGTGGATGGCAGGCTTGAGATAAACTCTTGACAAATGCGTTGCTTAACCTAAAATCTGCACAGAAACTCTCCTTTCTTTGTATTCTTGGGCTAGTGTTGTGTTACCTTTTTGCCCTTTTTTAGTTTTTCTTTGCTACTTTCCTTGGTCTGAAACCAATTCATTTTTTATAAGCATCAAGGCGGCGACCACAGGGTTCAGATTACACTTCTACTTCGGAGGAAGAATATGGCTCAAATCACAGCTCCCCTAAACACAAACGCTCCCATACTTCAACAGCCACACAAACGCCGAGGATACGTGCTCCTGGCTTGAGCAAGCAGAAACACAGCAGCAGAGAAACAGATGATGATGAAGACTTTGATGATCATCCGGATCCCTACAACTTCATTGCACAAACTGCAGAGATAGCAGAAATAGCCAGGTGAGGTGGGGCCTTGTGCATCAACCCATGCGCTGAAAATGAGTGTTTTTCATGGTGTTCAACTCGAAGCCAGGTGTGCATGTGGAAAGGTATTCTCTCTTCTCTTTGTGTCTTTTGCCTACCCCCTCTGACATCTTCAGGCTTGAAAGTGTTTCACGAGACTTTATAGCCCACGGCAGGCAGTGCTGGTTGTACTTTATCTGTAGAGAAGGTTCATATTGTCCTCTGTACAATATGCAAAGTGCAAGGAGACTGAGTTGTGTCTTTGTTTCTCCAGTTGGACTCGTGGATAAATAGCCACTTCTAGCCCTGCTAAGTTTGTTAAAATGTGTTACTGTCAATATCTGCTTGTGATCACTTTTCTATGGGAAGCTACTGTGCATGGAGCTGTCCTTGACTCCCTTTAGATAAAATCAACTGGATTAGATGAATATATCAACTGTTAAAGCTACTTTGCCAGAAGCCAGTGAGAGAGCAGTACTCCAGAGCTTCAGGGCAAGAACCTCTTTGATTGGTATAGTTGAATCCAAATATGAAAAAATCTGTCTGAACCTTGTATATTAACAAGTTGTTGCTTTGCTTGAGGTCTGTGGGTACAGGACCTATTGTGTATTTGTGGTTGCTTGGAGGACTGCAGCAGTAAAGAAGATGAATTCCCCTTTTTAAAAGGGTGGCATTTGAGGTCTGACATCTCTAATGCCAGCTGCGCTATGCCAGCTTTCCAGAAACAGAGATCTTACATTGTGCCGGCCGCACACAAAGTATTTCCCAGTTTAAGAAGCTGCCTTGTGGTTGCTGCTGGTCAGCATCTCCACGTTGCAGGTATCACTTGCTGCCCTAATCATGAAAAGGCTTCTCTTTCCCATGCATTGCTTGCAGGCTGCTAGAAAATACAGTAGCCTTCAAACAAAGCTACGTTACCTCTGCTGCAAGAAGCGTGCGTGGGGAGAGCACTGGTGTCCCTTCGTGTTCCTGGTGTCCCTTCGTGTTCCCAGTGTCCCCGGAGAGCGTGCTCGGTCACAGCAGCTATAAATAAGCGATTGCATCAGACTTGTCTGGCTCGGCACGTTGCAGGACCCGGACACGCAGTCTGCTCCGTGATTGCAGCTCTGATCCGCCTTGCTGCTCCCGAATTAACTGGGAGTGGTTTAAAGCAGCCGGGGCTAAAAGTGAAAATGCCACTTGTTTACAGGCAGCAAGTGGTTTAGGGATGTGTTCCATGTATTTGGTGGCAGCTACAGCTAAAACCAGCATGGACAGGGGGCATGTTAGGCAGGCAGTTCAGACTACCTTTGAATTAGTTCAGTAACCCATTCCCTTTCCGAGAATACATTTTGATGAGCTCAGTTTTGCTACATTGCTGAATTTTTTACATTGTTCTTTTTTTGTGTATGTATATGTGTGTGATTTGGGGTTTTTTTTCCTCAATTAAAGAAGAAAGTGGCTACAGCTGAAGCTAGTCAGCTGGAATATTAATTTTAAAGAAATGGTCCTGGAAAAGAAAAAAATAACACAGCAGTTACTCTGGGTTTTGTTTTGGAGTTTTTTAGTACTAGCACAGCTTGAAAAAATAGGTCTTTAAAATCCACAACAAGTAGGACAGAGTATTTTAATTACAGTTTCAAGACCCAGTTTCTGAAAACTAGGTCTTTACTAGTGTAAACGTTATAGTGTTTACAGTTTTATTATTAATAAAGAAAAAAGTTTTGATGTTCTTAGGTGAATTCTAGCCTTTTGGTTGTGTACCATACTTAATTTCTTTAAAGTCTGTGGACTTAATGTTGCTTGTACAGTGGAGAAATGCCAGTGGTTTTATGAATCTAATTTTCCATGTATGCCCTTTTTAGGGGAGAAAAAAGAAAAAGATCCCCTAAAAACAATGTGGCCATGTCCTATTTAATACAGGAGGAAAAAAAAATGGATGGGGAAAGAATTAAGATATGTTTCTTTATGGGCTGTCTCCAGTATTTCCTGGTGGAGAATTTGCTCTTCTTCAAATCATTACTTTGAATCTTCTTTACTTTTAATACATTAGTAAAAGGCTCGTTGTGTGATGTGTCCTAATGGCTCTCCCGCGTGCTCCATGCTTCAGGTTAAGCCAGACCTTGGTAAAGGACGTGGCCATCCTCGCTCGGGAGATTCACGACGTTGCTGGAGACGGGGACTCGCAGAGCTCGTCGGGGACGGGCCCGAGCACGTCCCTCAGCTCCGTGCCCAACACTCCTGCTTCCACCATATCGGCGAGGGAAGAGGTGAGATCCCACACGGCACCAATCTCAGCCTCTGAGTACCCGCAAGCGCGTGGGGCCGGGCTGCAGGGGCCGACCAACGGAGAGCATCCCCAGTTACTGCAGGGCTAAGGAAACACCTCCCCTTGCCTCCCCAAAGACCCCAAACACTCTCAGCGGGAACACGGACTGCAGGCTACTTCCAGTGCTGTTTATTTTGCCTTCCCTGTGCTTGAGGCAGCCTTGCAAGAGGAAGGAGCAGCCTTTTCCTCAGCATGGCTGTGTGGGTATCGGGGCAGGCCTGGCTTGCTTGCAGCATCCTTGCCATGTCTCTGAGAAGCAATGGCGTCAGAATAGGGCCAAGGTGCTGGATTTGTCTGCCCAGCTCTTGGTGGCCTCTAATCAGACCTTGGTCCCTAAAGTCTGTGTGTAGGTAAAGGTTTCGGTTGGCATGCTGTGTGTCTGGCATGGTGAGGGCTTCCAGGAGAGCCTCTGGCTAAACAAGGTGCACACTAGGTGTCCTGGACTGGTATTTTGGGCTTGTGCCCTGTCCTTCATTGCACAGGTGTCTCTTGAATCGCTTCCCTCCATCTGCGTGTTAGTGGGCCAGGGCAGGACTCCTTGCTCTCCAGCCGGCAGAGCCAGGCAGGGATGAAAGGAATTACTTGTTTCCTTGAGTGCGAATGTCAGTCGTCGTTGTGGCTGTGTCAGTGCAGCCCTTCGAGGGAGCTGTACCTTCCTCCCAGGCTCTGTAACACAGCTCAGCTGCGCTGGAGAGGGAAGGTGATGTCTTAATTTGGCTTATCCAGCCCAGCAGCCCAGGGGCCAGCAGACATTAGCAGCTCAAACTAAGCTGCAGGGTCACCTGTGGGCTCCAGCTGCTGATGCAAAGCTGCTTATGCTCTTTTATTTGCTGTTCAGATGGGCCTCTTGGCCCTCGGTGATGGGGAACCATCCTGTCCTAAACAGGACCAAATCAAGAGTGTTTGGGGGCCCTGTGGTTTTAATGTGCTCTTTATTGAAGGTGCAGAGGAGCAGTTCAGGGAGATTTCCAGAGGAGCAGGTGCTTGTGGCTGTGCCATGTGTGAAACCATGGTCAGCTGTGGCCTTTTCAGGGAGAATTTTTCCCCTAGGGCAGTTTGGTTTTGTTTCAGCCTGGGAACATAAGTGTTTCACAACAGCTCTAGGCTCTCAGACAGAGTTTTGTTGCTTTGTTCCCACACCTGCAAAACTGCCTTTTTTTGTTATTCATCTTGAGCAGTTACGGTGATAAATCTGCCCTGCTTTAGCTGCAAATTGAGCTCTGGCAGTTTTGGTAATGACCAGGCTCAGCATCAGCTTCCTGCTAGCAGAGCAGGGCACATACTGGTTTTTCTGGAGTGCAAACACAAGCCAAGACATAAAGAGTTCCCTGCTGTAAGATATTACTCCTTTAGGCAATGCAGAGGAAAGATAATTTAAAAAACACATGTCTGAGGGTATTTTCACCCTGTGGAAAATGATGGATTCAAAGAGCATGGTAGGGGAACTGAGTGGGTTACCAGGACTGCTGGGCTGTGCTTTGCTCTGTGTCTGGCTCGAGACAGTGCCCAGTGCTGCAGCAGGGGCTCAGTGATCAGAGTTATATGATATATATATATATATCATATATATATGATATTGGGATCATACAGTGATAAAAATGAAGGAGCCCATGAGGCCAGATCAGGAGCCACAATGCCAGACTGCAGGCTGGGAAATAAGGATCAGGGAATAATACTCAAAGGCAGTAGGATGGATGGTAGACGTGAGCGTGGTTCATTCACTGCAAGGCCCTGTCTGCAACCAGGTTCCTGAGCACAGTGAGGAGGATGTTGCTCACTCTGCTTGGCAGTGGTGAGAGAAGCTCCTCTTCCTTATCCATGTCTGGTACTGCTTGCTGAATCCCTGTTACTCATGGTGATTTGAGCCCAATGATGGGAAAACCCCTAGGAAATCTCTGAGGATGACGGGGTATGATGCTAAAGACTTTTATTAGTCTTTATTTATTAATTATTCTAGCAAGGGCATAGTGATAGGATGCACTTACTATAATAATGCAAGAGAAATGTTGGATAAAATTTAGCTTACTTGTAACAAATATAAGAACAAGCAAGGTTTGCTCTGTGTGTCTGTCTCCCTTACACCACTCTGGTACATGTAGCACTGCAGGCCATTCCTTTAACTCTTGATTATTTAAGCTTTTTGTTTACTACTAAATATTTGCTTGTATTCTGTGAAAGTGGAAAAAAATGCAGAACAAAGCCTGATACTGAAATCACTTTTGAACAATAAATTTTACTTTGGACCTGTATTCACTATGACATTTTTCATCTAGAACAAATTTCTTTTAATTTTTAACCAAGTTTTGTAACAGAATTAAAATAATGTGTGTCTTAGAAGCTAAGATAGAGCCTTAAATTAAAGCCTTGTTCTTTGTGTTTTGTCCCTCCAGGTCCAATGTTGGCTTGGATATTAACCAGGGAGGTTTTAAGTTCTCTAGTGCATGTTCAGGGTGTTCTTGTTTACTGTAGCCCTCAGCTGTGTAGTATATAATAATACAGGTTCTTGGAACACTGAACTAAATACAAAACAAAAGGTGTTTAGCAAGGGTAAAACAAATCCTTCATGGCTGCTGTTTGCCCAAGTCATGGATTGCTTTGGGTTGCTCTGGGCTTGGAATGTGTAGGTTTTGCAGGATCAAGATTTCTGCAAAGCTGAGCATCAAACAGCAGAAATCAGCTGTTGCACGTAGAGTAAGCTGCATGGCATTCTTCTGGTTTGATCTTCTTTTCTTTTGTGTTTTTTAAGGTGATATAGCAAAAACTTGCAATCCGAGTTAGATTTCTTAAGTTCTTGGTTAAGGTATTTAGTTTGAGTGTTGGTACAATGAAAGGAAATTTTTAAGAGGTGACAGAACAGAAGGCATGAGAAGGGATCGGGCTGTGTATTAAAACCTTGGTCATGATGGAAACGACGCTGCTCTTACAACTTTTCACTGGGTGTGCTGAGAACTTCCAGACCGTAGGAATATCTCCTGGTTACCAGTCACTTCCGACACTTTCCAGCACTGCAGTCAGCCTAACTTACTAATTGCTTCAGCGGTCCACAAAAAGGAGCTTAAAAAAGGGAGCTAAATGGGAAGCAAAGGCTCTGGCTGCGGCAGCCCTGCAGTGTCCTGTCTCCTGCCTGCTGCTAACCCGCGCGCTGTCGGATTCCTCCTGGTGCTGCTGCCTCTGGATGGGACTTGCAGCCCGTTCTGCAGCTCCGAGGCTGTTGGGGTTTATCCAGCATGGTCCACTACCCGGGTAGCTGCCCGGGCACCTCTGCAGGCCTGGCTGGTGCCCGGAGTCCCCTCCGGGTTCAGTGCGTGCCCAAGTGCTGCTCCTCTCCAAGGCCCTCATGGGAATGGCCCCCGTTAGTTAATAACAACACCCGTGCTTTGAAACTTGCTGTCACGGCGCTCAGGAGCATTGATCTCTTTGTTTCTGTTTTAACACAGATTGCTCGTAGATCTTTTCGGCTGGCATATCCATCTCAGGTGCACTTTCCATCCCATTATTTTGTGTCTCTGTCTTGTCGCTGTTCCTTTCCTTGCCCTCTCCTAAAGTTCCTGTCTGTCGGTTAACCCCACCAAAGTGGTTGTCCTGTCTCTTCTGGTTTCTTTTTCCTATTTGCATTATTGGTGGTTTTGTATTGCATTTTCATCTCTTCCATGTGTTACTAAATGGTTTCTGCTTAATTTTAATGTCACTTTAAAGTTACGCTGATCTTTTAGCTTGATTATATTAAAACAAAAGATATGGGAAATCAAGACCTTTCTGAGTTTTAATCTAAATTCAGAGAAGACAAAGATACAGGCAAACTCTGAAAATGATAAACCTGGAATAGCCCCATTGAGCTTTGTGGGATGACTCCAGTGGATTGATATTTATAGGACTGGGGTCTAATGATTTGCTTAGGAAGCCATACCTGTCTGAACAAGACTTAAATGAATCAGTTTTCCTCTGGGGCTTGCTTAAAATCTGTAATACCCGCAGTGACTGCCTGTGTGCTTCCATCCTTACTAATTTTTAATGACTCATTCCCTCATTATTTCCAAGTTGGTGCAGCACATTCCAGAAGCAAGTCTGAACTACCAGAAAGTGCCTCCGGGATCAGTAGAACTGAAGGATTTTGACCAAAATATGAATGATAATAGAGAAGAGGATCCCTCAAGAAAAACAAGGACAAGGAACCGTGAGGAGGCAGGCACTTCTTTCCTTGCTTTCGAAGCGTGTGTGACATTGCTGTAAGCTGCAGTATGTGCATCTGCTCTTTGTAAGCTGCCAAAGGCAGTGACTCAAAGCACACTCTTTAAGAACCCTGACTTGTAGCTGCAGCTGTAGAAGTAAAGTGTTTAACAGAAAAGAAATAAAAAGAAAAGAAAGAACAGAATCACCCTTATAACCAGAGCTCAGAGTTGCCTGGAGGTTTCCTGTGTAAAACTCTACTAAAACCTGAGTTATTTGGGGAAGACATTCACAACATCAGAGCCAGTCTAAGCTGTTGCAGTGTTTTTGTTTGTTTGTTTCTTAGTTCTTTTTTTTCCTTGGAAATATAGAAAAGATTCAGTGTTTTGAAATGTGCAGCACCAGTGATTTAACAACTCAGAGTCTTGGTATGGGAGTAGTTTTTTCCTAATCAGTGGAAGGTCCTTGTTTTCTGACATGGCCATGCTAGTTGGACCTGTCTGCAGAGCAGCAGCAGTGGAAGCTGGACCTTGTGATGAGTCCCTGCCCTGGGCTGAGTGCCTTGGCCTAACCAGCTCCCTTTTCTCCTTTTTTTTTCTTTCTTCTTTTTTAGTGGAAGAAATGTTTAGATATTTACAAAAAATCTGTTTTTTCATATGCTTTTATAGACAACAGTCTGAACAGATTAATAATAACCTTTTGGAAAAGTGATGCAATAAGGTGACGTGCCTTCTTATCTCCCTTAAACTTTTCATATCATCCCTGTAAGAGGGATATCAGGGATCATCTCTTCATCAGGGATCCCTCACAAAGATGTTTTAATGGAGATGTTTTAGTCTTAAAATGATCCATTTTTATGCTAGTTTTACTAAAATATTTTTCTATCTAACTTCTTTTATATTTTAGGTAATCTTTGACAACCTGATGCTGAACCCAGTGTCCCAGTTATCCCATGCAATCCGTGAAAATACTGAAAACCTAGCTGAAAAAATGAAGTGAGTAATATTTTTGTCCCTGATCTGAACAGCTCACTTGCTGCTGAGTTCTTTTAAGAAAAGCAGATCACAAACTTGTTGCTTGTGGAAAATAATCCGTTGTCATCTTGGAAAGTCTTATGGTCTAAATGCAGGAAGTCTAGATGGAGGGAATAGTATGTGTTCTGTAGGAGATGTAACATAATTACTTGTGATCTGTTTTCTCACTTGTTTGGGTGAAGATGTCTTAACTTTGCCTTTAAGAAGTGTGGGAAGAATGATGTATTTTTGTGGATTGGTTATCTCCCTTTTCCTTCTCCATCCCAAGACTCTCAGAAAGGCTGCAGATCACCAAGGCTTGTGAAGACTTCTCAAAGTCTCCTTTTGCCCTACAAGCTGTGATTTGGAGAAGGACTTTGGATTGTCCTGTAATTAGCTGAAAGGCTTTTTGTTCTGTTGCTAATCCATTAATCTCCTTTGTTGCCAGGTCTTGTGATAACTAGATCTTTTATTTCTAAGCAAGCGGATTTTGGATGGTGATTTTTAAGACCTATTCCACTTTGTGTGCTGCAGGATTCTCTTTCAGAACTCAGAAAGGACCTGGGAAGAGATGGAAGCCAAAATCAATTCAGAAAATGAAGTGCCAATTCTGAAAACATCGAACAAGGTAAGACTGTGAGACCCAGTCATGTACTAAAGGCTTATGCTCATTGATGCTTTGTAAGAAATCAACCAAAATAACAGGCTTTGCCATTTCCCAAATCCATTTCTTAAACTGTTAGTCCCTTTACATGTGTTGAACTGCCATTTTTGTTACTCTTGTAAGAAGAAAACCAGGTGAGTTCCTCCCCTTAGAAACAGTTGTATTGCTGTCACTTTCACCAAGCTCTTCCTTTGTAATTTGAAGTGTACTTTAGCAGATATACAAGTTCAGAGGCCTTAGGTCTTACTTAAATGTCCTTCAAAGCATCTTCCACAAGTACTGTTCCCACGTTGTAGTTACAGGCTGGTGTTTCTCATCAGTGTTTAGGTTTTTTTGTCTGTTGCAGTTTGATAGTAGGTAAAAATCCCCCTGTTCTAGTGGTGACATTTATCATCTCATAACCTCTCTACTCTCCCTCTCCATAAATGACAATAAAATATAAGCAGTGGACCCAGCAAGTTGACTTGATGTTAAGGGCACGTATAACTGTGCAGGAACTGCACAACTTTACAGAGATACCTTCATGGCTCATTGCTTATACTGCTCTAGGAGATATCTCCAAATATCTGTGTGGATCTCTTCTTAAGTGGGTGTAGAGGACCCTCACACATTTAATGTCCAGATAGCTGGCCAGCATTTCAAATCTCACACACATCATAATTGTGAAATCAGTGATGTGGTAGCATTTAGGAAAATGAGGCAGAGATCATGAGGAACACTGACCAAACCCAGCTCTATATTATATATGTATAATCTTTGCTTTTATTCTTCAATAACACAGTAACTTGGATAGACTTGGAACTGAATGTGAATATACTTAGTTGGAAAAAGTAGTTTCCTATCTTAGTGGAAATCTTGGTTAGTTACCTATGTTCTGATGCATTTTTTTTCCCCCTAGGAAATCAGTTCTATCCTGAAGGAGCTCAGGAGAGTTCAAAAACAACTCGAAGGTTGGTTACTTTAAATGTTCCTCTTGTCTCATAAATGACAGTAAATTGTACCAAATATTGTGGGCTTGATTTTTCCATGAAGAAAGAAAGGGTGCAGTAATTCAGTTTGTTTGTATAGAGCTCTCTGACATACGTAAATGGAAGGAAAAGCGGATTTTTCCTTTGCTGCCAACTTTTAAGAAAAATTGTTGACTTTTCAAAAATGAAAGCAGTGCTGTGGATATACTCTGGAGTAATCAGCATATTTATTTAAGATGAACTGTCAAAGATCTTTTCTGCCAGTTCAGATAATATTTAATAGCACTTTTGCCAATAATCTTTTTGTTTTTGGCTTTTATTGACCTGAATTCTGTACCTAGAGCTTGGTGCAATAGGGAAGGCAAGATTATCTCAGTAGAGACTTCTTGC
>JAUBOD010000445.1:16482-34480 GCA_032353885.1 Nothura maculosa | reverse complement strand
CTTTTATTGACCTGAATTCTGTACCTAGAGCTTGGTGCAATAGGGAAGGCAAGATTATCTCAGTAGAGACTTCTTGCATTATGCAGAAACTTAGATATATGAAAAGAATACGAGCATCATTCCAGCCTCTTGTTAAAGGTTTGTATTTGCTGCTGTAGTTTGTCTTGTGCAAATTAATCAGAAAACCTAAAGTCATCATAACTTCAGTCTGGGCGAGGTTTTTGCTTATTAAAGTTGCTTAGATCTAAAGATATTAGTAAAAATACTGTGACTAAAGTGAACACAAGCACCAGGTACAGCTTGGAAGACAAAAAAAACTTCTGTTTTGAAACTTTCCGGGTGTTGCTAGTATGTGTGCATGTGTATATATGTCTTTTTTTATTCCTTTTTCCTTTTTTTCCACCAGTCATAAATGCCGTCATTGACCCTACTGGAAACTTAGGTGTGGTTGCCAGTAACAAAGCATCTTCTGCTGCTAAGCCATCTACAGCCACTAAAGTCAGGACTGCTAACACTTCTGGGTCCACGCTGGAGACATTGTCCCCAGCGCAGATGAGAAACTACACACAGAAATCGAACTGTGGTTCCTCTAGCTTGCAGGATTCCAACTTCATTCCAGATGGAGAGAAATATGTGATCTGATACAGTATTTTGTATTGCTATCATATTGTAATCTACTGTTGCATTAGTACTGTGTATGAGTGATTTGTGGACAGTTGTGTGGAGCAGTTGTTTAGATTGCTAACACATTGCACAAAAAAAAATCTATGCGGTGAGGGTGAATGGCAAAGTCTGTGTATGCCTTTAAAGAAGACTAGCACTGTGGAGCAGCACACATTCAGCAGAGAGGCAAAATGATATTTAGAAAGTTACTCAACTTATTCTTCCAGAGTGCCATAAGAAAACAGGCTTTACCCTCCATTCAGTACTGCCGAAACAAAAGTGTTCTTGCATTAGCCTATTTATAATTATTCAATTGTAATGAGGTGTGATTTAAAAAGAAAAAAAAATACTTTGTTTGACACTAGATTTGCTTTGGTTTTGTTCATTTGTTTTAATTTTACAAGCCGAGCATTACAACTGTTGGAATCAATGTGCAAATCCAACGGAATGGTGGTGCAATATAGCAGGTTTCTAGGAGAAACTCATAGTACAGCTGTGTAAAAACAAAAAAAAACACAAATCCTTTTCGGTGTCTGTGAAAAGGAGACAACACTGAAGTTGTGTATCGTGTTTTCAGTCCAAAAGCAAAATGAGACAGAACCCTTTGTTTTTCCATTGGAAAAGTGTTAAAAGATAGCTATGATGGTATGAATGTTAAAATATTAATGCAGTTACTGTTTTTAACCAGATTTCACGCCCAAAGTTTCAGGTATAGGTACAAAAAATCAGGTTTTGCAGTTTAGCTTGCCAAACTTTCATGACTTTGGTACAGTTGTCATCTTTAAGCTTTTTGTTTCATTTTAATATCAAATATTTTCACAGTGAGCTACAAATGCTCCTGTCTGGGCCAAAGACCAAGATGTCTGTGAGCAGCTAATTGCTAAGAAAAGCATCTGTTCCAATGGCTCATATAGTAGACTTAATTGCACAGTTGCTGTGAACTTGATGGCACTCTAAAAAGAACGGCTTAAATGTAGCTCCACCTTTGCTGCTAGTTCTGTCATGCATTTCTTTTCAATGCAAATGTGCTTGAAAACCTGCCATCCTCTGGTATTCTTCAGAAACTATTCAAAAGTGTCAAGGCAGTTGGTGCATTTGAGATTTTTGTGTGAATTTGATTTTTGGTCAGTTATCCTAGGAACACTAAGGATTATTTAGAGTTGCACTGAGCAATTTCTTGTTTAAGAAAAAAAGTGTTTTCTATTCTGTCTTTCAGTTAAGCTGCAAAATTCTAGACAATTTTGTGGCTTGATTTTTAAGAAGAAAAACAAATATTTTTGAGGAGACCTCTTCCAGATGCATTTGCTCCCAGTATGGTGTTTTTCCCGTCTTGTATTGATTCCTTTAATATTCTTCTTGGTTAATAAAAATGAGCAGGTAAATAAAGCTAATCTTCCTTCAGAGTTACAGAGGATACAATACAGAGTATTTGGAAGGGTGAGCAGATGAGTTCCATTTTGCCCTTGTACAGTGTATCATTTAACTAGTGAATGCTTTCCTAAGCTTGACTGCTTCTTGTGTGCTGGCTTCACGTTTTGGGATGGGCAAGGGGTACTTTATAGTTAGCTTCAGTAGTTACCCAAGCTTTTTTGCTAGGATATTGTAAAAGTGGGAACCAGTTAATTTAAATATATAGGGATGTTCACACAGTCTTGAATCTTCTAGCAAAGAGCGTGATTTTTTTCCTGATGAAGCCAGTGAAAGCTTTCTATTGATTTCAGCAGAGACAGGATCAGTCCCGTAATGGGCAATGCCAACAGGCCATTAGTTTCTTTTAAGTGTGGAAGATGCTCGCTGGCAACAGTAGGTATAAACATCCTTTGAAGAGTTCTGGTAGGTGATAAAACTCATCTACTTGTGCAGAGATGCTCTTCTGTGAAGAAATCTACTGGATTTCACATAGATGATGACAACATTAAATATACTCTGCAGAATTAAAAAACATATATATCCTTGATACGTTCCTCTGCCTGTAATATGAGTTGTCTGAATGTGGTGTTCATTCAGTTGTCTATTCTGATCTATCCTTTCTTGAAATGCCTGACTGTGTCCTTGATGAATCTCCTAAGTGGTAGACTTGTTCCTGACGTAGACGACACACCCTTTTTTCAAGCCCTTCTCAACTAGGGTTTGATATGACCAGGTGCTACCCTAACTCACTGAGAGTTGAAGGACCTTCACAGACTAAGGTATTGCATTTAGTTTTAGTTCTCTGTAAAGACACACTAATTACATAATTACTCTGAAGACATCTGATTTTTACTATTATTTGTTACCATGCTTACATATTTTCATGGCTCTGCTCTAGTGGATTTTGTTTCTTTTCAATGTGTCTGTGATGACTTCTGTTTACTTCCACTTGAAAATTGCTCGAGTCTTCTTTTCATACACAAACACATCAGGAATGGATTTTCCTCCTTGATTCCTCTGTTCTGAGTTTGAGAGAGAGCCCACAGACACCTTACATCAATTAAATCAACTCATAAAATATACGGTACCTCTACAAATGACTAATAGGGATACAACAGTTGGTGTCTGTTAATAATTTGGAAAGAGTATGTGTGGAGTAAGGGGAGGACATCTTGATTTGTTTTACTTATGACTCAACCAAAATGTAAAATGCTTCTGTGTCCTGACACAACATTCAAGCTTGGATCGCTGCATTCAAAACAGTCCTAGTAATTGGTGTTGAAATGTAGTCGTTTTTTCTGTATTCACTGCTTCTGAAGTACACCCCATTTGCAGTTGTCTGCTCCAGATAAGCCAAAGAGCTAGCCACGTGATTATAACTCCTTTATTCACTTTATTCATTGCTTATTCTCATGAGCAATGCTGTATGCTCTGATGAAACATGTCTCTCTGTGATTCCAGTGTGACCCTAGTAGCTGCACAGTGGTGTATCTAGTTGGCCTGGGTTCAGTGCATGGGATTCCTGTTGGCCTCAGTGAGCTGAGGATGGGCTTTTCTTTGAGCTTGGTAAGGGTGCACTGACTCAGGTGTCAATCTCATACCCTATTGCTTTCTTTTTTTGTTGTTGTTGTTTTTCTTTTTGTATTTGACTAAAGAAATGTAATGAAGGGTGGGATTTTCAAACTTTGAGGAAAGCAGGTGTTCAGGTCCTCTTGGTTGTCTGTACAATTCAGGTGCCTGATGCCTTGAGCACCTTCCAAAATCCCAGTCCTTGGTTCATCCATTATACTTGAAAACCATGTTCTTAATTCAGTTCTTTGAAATGTAGAAACTTTTTACTCAGTTATGATGGAGTGAATGTAAATTCTCGAGAGAATGTGTACAAGCTTTGTGAGCAAGGACCCATGTATCTACAGCAATGTCATGTTGTGGTCATGCTGCAGGAGAATAGAACATCTACATCATCTGTGAGTAATTTTAGTAAAGGCAAAACTAGTGGAATGTTTACATACAATCTGCTGAAAAAAGTAAAGTATTTAAGTATAAAATTCTACTAGTTTTTTCTTTGAATTTGCAGATCATACTAGCTATTTTTGAAGTTCAGTAAATGTGTGTAATTTTTGCAAAAAACACAGAACTACCTGTTCACTTTCGATGTGCCCTGTGCTGAATTGTGCCTATTTCACTATCTGCTGTTGTTATGCTGCTGATTCTGCTGTTCTGAACTGTTCACTGGACCATTCCATTTGCATGCAACACAAATGCAAGCTGAGCTGTCCGAGAGTAAAGCTGAAACACGTTTGTATGACTTCAGTTGATTGATTGACTTTCTCTTTTCCACACCCTCTGCAAAATGCTGTGTATAATTTGATTTGTTTCTCCTACCCTTCTTTTTTCTGCTTTTGGGTTTTTTTTTTTGTTAATGGTAATTTATTTTTATTCGGATTATAGGCAGTATATGTACATTTTGTTCTGAGGTGATATTGTGGATGTCTTTAAAAATAAATTGTTATTTTATATAATTTTATCATAAAGTTGCTCTAATAAATCATTCTTTTATCATGTGACAGTGCGATGCTGGGTTTTGGTGTGTTAATTCTGCGGTAGGGGCAGGTGTGTGGTAGGAGGGCTGAACAGTTTTTTAACTGCCTGTTTATGTTGTTTATAAACACGGTGTAACCAAAGAATTAGCAGCAACTGAAAACTGATGGTGCAGCTGGGTCACATCTGTGGCCTGGATGGATCCCCTTCTAACAGAATAAAGAGTCTCCTTTTCCCTACTCCCTTCAGTTACAGAATGAAGTCTGCAAGTCCTTGTCTTGTGAGGATGCTCTTACAGCTCAGTTTGGGACGCTGATGCTTTATTGCATTTTTATATCATTTTATCTTTGCCATTTTATACCATTTTATCTCACAGAGATCTTTCATCTCTGTGATATTTTACAAAGTTGAATCCAGCCTGGATATGACAAAACTCCAGCAGTTGCGTCTTTGAAGAAAACTGTCATCTAGAAGGCACATAAATATAAGGTGACACTTTAAAAGCTTGCCTTAGTTGTGTGAGAAATTCTTTTGATTGACCCTTAATTATATCACTATGCTCTTTTTTTCCTTGAGTTCTTCTTTGTGACCTTTGCATCCTTCATGGCACTTAAGAACCAATGTTAATTCCTTTTTTCCTACTCAATCTAGCCAGGAGCAGTGGGAGATTTCCATCTCTTGATGATGTCTGTGCTAGAGCCTTGAAAACAGCCCTTTGTAAGGCAAGTTTTTTATTTAAAAAAAAAATCATGAAAACACTCCTGCTTCTCTCAAAAAGCATTCTCAAACTTTCCTATTTCACGCCGTATGTGCTAGATCTGAAGAGAAAGCTTTCCACATTCTCCAAAATGCAGGTTTAAATTGTGCACTTAGATCTCCACAGCCTTCTCCAGCAGTGCTGAATGATGCTTGAGTTTGGATGCTACATGAAGTGCCCTTTTAGAATCAATAATGTATCCACTTCATTAATTTTTAACAGTCTGAATGCATAAAAATAAGAGGTAGTGGAACTGTGGCCAAAACTATTTGCAGCGTAGTGACAGCTGTTATCTGGCAGAATTTAAAAATAAGCAATAAAAGGCAGAAGTAGTGCATCTTCCTGCTGTGTGTACAGCTGAAATCTGCCTTGATCTTTAACATCCTCATCTGTGTTACAGAAAATGGGACTGTGTATTTCCTATGTTTATAGAAAAGAACACCAGAAAGTGTCCCATTAGCAGGATTGGCAGGAGCAAAACTCTAAATCATCACGGAGACAAATCCTGATTTACTGACCTTGAGTGGAGATTGATGGATAGAGCCTGATGCTCCTGTCAAGTCTTGCCTCCTTTTCTACAAGGGCATTTATGGATGCTTTAAAGCAAGGTCCTGCCAGCTCTGATTTTCTGGGTATGCAGGGCTGACCTGGAGAGCAAGGTGGCTGTGGGCTGTGAAATACTGCTCCCTATGCTCCCTAAGTGTGGGGATTTTCCGTGTTTGTTTTTGCTTTTATTTTTAACTCCTCTTAAATGAAGTTACTGAAAATATTTTATTGAAAATATTGTACTTGCTGAAGGAGATAGCAGTGCCAGAAAAGGTTTGTTAAAAGAGTGCCTCTTCTTTACCTCTGTACCCCCATTCTCTGGCTGTTTCTGCCTCCCTCCTCCTTGTTGGCTGGTGCTTTTCAGAGCCCAGCTGGTTAGTCCTCGTGAAAATGAAAGTATAATTTTGTAGTAATCTCTACTGTGGCAGCAACGTTCTTATTTATTAATAGCTCTTTGAGATGAAAGCATGTTAAACTAGCAGCTTCTTCTTAGCAAGCCTCCCACATATAGGTTAAAAGATATTTCACTCTATCTTTCAGTGTAGCTTTCCAGCAGATTGGAGTTAAAGCACAATTTTAGAGGGAATGTGATAACCACAGAGTGACACGCGACTCTAAGGTGAGAGTTTAATTTACGTTGTGTGTAGGAAGGTGGAAAGGCCCCTTCCAGAACAAATGGTAGAAGGAGCCCTGTCTGCAAGGTACAGAAGAGGTGGAATAAGTGAGGTTGCTTGTTTGCCCCAAACCTTGACCTCTCTTTCCTTTTCTTTCCCCTCAGCCTCGTTTGGTCAAATAAACTGTATTATTTCTCCCCACTGTCCTGCTAACATCCTTAAGAATCCCAACTCCAACCCTGCTAGTGAGATCAGAAACATGTAATTGATGTGAGTGTATGTGAGGTCAGATAACCAGAGGGAAAACAGGCCTTTGCCTGTAGGAAAAGAAGACAGCAATATTAATCAGAGTAGGACTTGAGAGAGCTGCTATAAATGAGGATAAATATGCCTTTTTCTGGAAATGTGTTTTTTGGTGACTCTTGTTCCCAAGTGATCTCTGGAAACCAGTCACATTTCATCATCTCAAGCTGGACATTCATAAACTCTTAAACACATCAAAAGCCACTTCTGAGAATCCTGGCTAGCGATGGCTTGTGCTCTATCATCCAAATCAGAACCTTCAGGGAGACATAGGGCCTGGGTGGTCTGCAGAGGAAAGGAATGCTGATTCTGAGTTAGAGCTTGTGCTGTTGGAAGCTCCACGATCCTGTGACACAACCCAGCTTCTCGGGGTGATTTTAGAGCAATCAATGTTTCTTTAATGGCATGGAAACAGCAAGTTGTTGTTAGCTCATACTTCTAAACTTTTATTGAGTACATCAAGGCAATATTAATAAACAAGTGTGATGTATCATTACATTAGTGTTGAGGCTGGAAGTAACAAACGTTAAAGTCTGAACACAGTACAAGCCTGCTGCTTCTTGTGCGGTAAAACCCTGAGCTCACTGATACCAGCGGCAGCCTGTTGTTTATGCCAATGTAACTCATGACAGCATTTCAGTCCTGCCTATACACAGGGCAATGCTGCTTGTTGCTAGGCTTGCTCGTGTACCCATCACAGTGACTTCAGTTCGCTAGGCAGTTATTTGGAAGCTTTTCTGAGATGCTCAGTTTCCCTCCAAAGTCAGTGCAGGAATTGGGGCACTTTCCAGAAGCAACATGCATCTCTAGTGCAGTTTTTCACTGCAGCAACCTTTTTCTGTGGGCTGCAGAGCAAACCCAGATCAGGCAGGATCCTGACTTTATTACTGTGATAACTTGGGTTGGAAGGAGTGGAGATGGGCCTTTGGCTTGGCCCAGCCCATGCAGACCACTGAGAATGGTCTCAGTGACAGATTATTGTGTAAAATAACAACTCACCAACTCATGGACAAATTCAGGTAGTGCTGTCTCACCAGACAGACATCCTCTCTGCTCCTCTATCATGCTTTCCTTTTTTTTTTTTTTTCTTTTTTTTTTTTCTTTTTTGCCTTTTTAAAGAGAATTCATAATACCTTCATCTTTCCAGATGAAGACTGTGCCCTAACATTTTCTCTGACTCTTCCTAGCTTTTCTACCTACACTAGCTTATGACAAGGTATTATAAAGCCTCATGACCCTTCTGAACTCACAGTAGTCTCCCCAACTCTTCTCCTGGTACAAAAACATTCCTCAGATGCCAGACTAGGAATTTATATCCTTCAGTTGAATGGGATTCAGGAACTGGTGGGAAGGTAGCAGCAGAGATGCTATACTGAGTTATACTGAGCTATATCAACAGAGCTGCAGTCTTTGAATCTTACAGGTGATATAAGGACATTTATTTTAGAAGATGCCTCACATCTAACATGCACATATAACTTTCTCCTTCAAAATTCTTGCTGCAAATTCTGAACATAGTTTTTTTAAGATGAAGATTGTAAATTACATTGTTTTGATGGTGCTCGCTTGCTCCCTTAGGGCAGTCTAAGTCAGGAATATTCACTTGAGACCAGAGGGGCAGGGAAGGGATTTTACCAAGTGCTTGCTTGAGGATCTAGGTAGAGAGGTTATTTTAGATGGGTTTGTTCTTTGATTTAAAAGTTGCTAGAGAGTTCAGCAGTGAAGCAGTAAGAATACGCTCTGATCTTAGACCATGGAAGTCAGTGGATAATCAGCCACTGAGCTCAGAGTAAGGAAGGTAAGAGATGTGGAAAGCAATGCCCAGTGAATTATGCCAAACAGGTGGAGATCGATCCTTGGAGTCGAAGAATTGGATTGCTGCAGCTAGATGACATCTCGGCATTTCTAACCGCCAGTGAGTATTGTGAAATTGTGTCTAAGAGGAAGTAATCTGCAGTAGGAGGAAGAAAACGGAAGAACCTGAAGTGAATCTGGTGGCTAAAAGGGTGTGCACCATCTCTGTGAGTGCAGTTCTGAGTAAGATCAAACTACAGCAAGAGATCTGCAAAAGAAGAGGTCTACAGGATGGTAAGTACATAGAATTATTGCACCGTCGTCCTGGGAGTGCTGGTGCTGGCAAGGGAGAGGTGAATGCACTTTGCTCTTAGGAGGTACACAAAGAAGCTTCTCCAGAAGCTGCTTTATACTTTAGTTTCATCATTGCAAGGCTTTGAAATGTAGGGGCTGAAATGTAGAGAAAAGAAGTACAAAAAGTTATTTTAGGGAGCAGGGAGAAAGTAAGTTAATGTTGTAAACAAGTCTCCTATGTGTATCCTGCCGGTCCTGGCACTAGCTTGTGTTGCAGGCGCTCAGGCAGTGCTTGTATTTATTGCTTTTGGAGAAACTTTAGGTACTGAAACTGGCAGCTGATAGATCCAGAAGCTTAGAGGGAGTCATGGTTAATTACTGACTAGCTACAATATTATTTTTAAGATTTCTGGTTGAGCCTATGATGTTTTCTTCCTTGAAAATTGAACTTGGAAAAGGCACTCCCCCATTTATGTATTTTTGTACAGGTCTTATGACTTGTGTACAGCAGCCAGGAATCTAACCCATCAGAGATCCAAGTTATCATAATCTGAACCGAATGGTAGATTGGTATTTTATGGCACACAGGAAATATGTTCACTCTAATATTTTTATGAGCAATGCTATTTTTGAAGCCATCTTGTAGCTGCTGAAAAGGAGAACTGAAACAAGTTTGGTGCTCCTGAAGCCTCACATGGCTGCAAAGGCACCTACAGCTGCGATGCACAGCGATACCATTAGGATCATGGCAAGCGCTGTAGGGAGCCACTTAGCTCTGGGGGCCGGAGGGGCCCCACGGCACCCCAGGGACTCCGTGTCATGCTGCAAATCGCCCTGCGCAGCCAAAGGGGACACTTTGCTACCCGCGAGCCCAGCTGGTCAGAGCAGCTGCCAAAGCCGCCCAGCGCAGGGATGAAATGGAGCCCAGATGGTGCCATCTTTTCCCCTGGGACAACCAGACCTGGGAGCGGGCAGAGAAGTTAGGAGCAGCTGCCAAGGCAGCCCAGCGCTGGGCGGTGGAGCTGGCAGCCATTCCCTGGCCTAGGCTCAAGGGCCGCTGTTGCTTTTTTCAAGCATCTTTCTCCTCCTTCTTTAAAATCCCTTTGCCTTGGACAAAAGTCTTTGTCCTCTGATGAAAGCTCTCCATGAACTGGGGCCTCCAGGGCATTGAGAGACTGACACTCGCCAGGAAATCCACAGCTGTATTTCACTGTCAGCAACCGCTTAGATTCTGTAGGGCTGAGGGAGGTTTTTTTTGGCTCATGGTGTTTATAACTATTTCTGGTGTAAGTACTTGCATGTGGATTTAGGTGCAGCAAAGGAAAGTGCTTGTGTAAAGTGCTAGTAAAACCATTCTGTAACTTAGGCCTTACAGCACTGAGTTTGAGTCCCAACAGGCAGCCCTTGAAACAGAAACTCGAGTGCCATCTTTGTGGTTTTAAAATGTTTTCAAGTGTGACTGAAGGCCCTTTCCACCTTTCTCCCCTGCCTCTCTTCCACCTTGGGTCTCACTTCTCTTGACCCTCTGTGTGTTGTCCCTTGTCCTCTACGACATCCTCCATTTCTTGTTCCCTCCCACTAGTTTATGTCACATGGATCCCCCAGGGAGACTTTCAGGCTGTGTCCACCCTGTGTCTGACTCCTGCCTAGACCCTGTGGTCACAGTATCAGCACAGACAGGTGGAGCTGGCAGGGGAGGATCTGTGTGGCCAAACTGCATTATGTGGAGATGGGATAGGCAGCATGCACCCCTCCATTTCAGGTACAGATACCACTGAAAATATGGCAGGACAGAGAGGAAAAGCCTCTTGGATATGTCCTGCCTCTCTCCTAGCTCAAGATGACCAACCACAGAGCAGCCACATATCTAATACCATTACAACGTGATCATACTCCAGGCTAAAAATGCCCAAAGGCTTAAGGATAGGAAGTAGTAGTTTGAGAACTGGACAGGTGGTGGTATCATGAGATATCACTTTTGAAGTCTGCCATATCCCAGAATGCGCATCTTGCTTCTCAGATACGACAGCTGAATCCTGTGGGGGTAAATTCTATCCTGCAGAGTTGATTCGTGACCCTATAGGCATGTAAGAAGTGTTTCATTTAAGCATTTGAAAAGGAAAGTTAGGGGAGCAGTCAACGACCTTTGCCCCACCATTTGTTTGAATTTTGGGCATGTTTTAGTGGTGCCTCTGTTCATGATACCTCAAGAGTAGAAGCACTCTTGCCTGAAGAGGAACAGAGGTTAACTTATTTCCCCAGGTCATGGTTGTCACTGATGGGGAAGAGGATCTTAGATCCTAATCTACCTCATTCATGTCCCACGAAGACAGACCCTTTCTGAAGACGCACTAACACTGAAGACAACTCACATGCACAGTGGAAATCACAAAGTCATAAGCACATTGATGCTGTACAGTATCTGCCATGGCTTGTGCACTTTATTATAGCTTGTTGGAAAATTTGTTAGCTCGCATTAGGACAAAAGTGTGTGCTGAAGGATAACTTGAAGAGACAGCGATGCAGTTGCTTACACGTTAATTACTGCCATGTTTACTATGAGTAGGCAGCACCGAGACAAAACTGCAGGGAACTGACTTTCTCCCTCTCTCCTGCTCTCCCTTTGGAATTTTTTAATATCACTAAAGATCCATAATATGGTGAAAATGTTGCACAGATCTGTACTTAAATCTCCGAAGTGTATATAAAGCAATGGTGGTAACCTGGTTTTCTGCCTATGACTGTCTTTATACAAATGTTGCCATAAAGCTTTATTTTTCCCATTGCATACATTTCTGTTTTTCAGATTGTGAAAAAGGCATTAAAAACATCCCTGATGTTTAATGAGTCTTCCAACATGAAATTAAGCACGAACAATCAAAAAAGCATCAAAATGGTAATTATTTGGATACACTACATTTGCTAACAAGAGCTAAGATTACACTGACAATTCTGAAAAGAAATAATAGATTAGGAACAATATTTTTACTGCCTGTTTTAGAAACTCATGTTGATTTTGATACAATCTGTAAGCAAGTGACAAAACCGTCATTGATTTATCTGGCAAGATGATCAATCCTTGCCGGAAGGGAGTAATAACGAGCGTAATCCTGCAGCCTTTGCTCAGGAGAGTAATTGAAGCTCATACAAATAGTCTCACTTCCACCATCAGGACAGAGGCTAATGAGGGCCAAATAAGGAAATGGAATTAGTCTTCTGATGATGTAAATCAGAACTGACTAAAGTCAGTTTCTGTGAACACACCATTATTCTGTGCAAAGCATGTGGAATTTGGTCCATGTAATATAGACAATGAAATTGTTTCTAAGACCTTATTTTTCACCTTCACTCTACTTTGGGAGGTCTTGAGTGAGTGCAATTCAGGCTTATTCTAAGCAAAACAAGTTTCTGAAACTATCTGATTTGTGGTGCTTAGAGTATCCTGGACTTCACAATATAAAATGTTGTGACAACCAGAGTGAAACTTCAAAATATCTCTCATATCTTACGCATCATCTTGTAAGACCTTGGCAACATGTTCCTAGTATGAAACTGAACTATCAAAAATTGATTTAATATTTTTTTCGGCCATCAGTGAGAGTCGGGAAACATCCTGACTCATCAGTCAGATCTTGAGAAAATCATAAAAAAAGGAAGAGTAAGCAATTTTATCCATATAAAAGCTTAAATGGATGTTTTCAAAGCCACCTGGGACATTTGCCTTCTTTTTTTTTTTTTTTTTTTTTTTTTTTTTAATGCCCTGTGTGACAGCTAAAGAGTAAAACTGTTGTCTGCACAGTTTTCTTGTGTTTCATTTTGGGAGTTTACATAGCTATAGCCTCTAGACCAGTCCTAGACAGGGGTTCCCCTGTCTGGAGGTCTGAGAGCTTGGCTCTGTGATGTGCAGATTGCCTACCATGGGTAGTGAGGGCTCTCTGATCCAAAGAATTGCTGCAGAGAACAAGATACAACAATGGTCTTATTGCTCTGCGTCACTAATGGTGATGTCTTTTTCTCCTTAATACAGAAGATATAGGGCTTGTGCTGTGAGTTTCAAAGTTAATTTCTGTAGTTTTTGGATTTTTGGATACACTGATTAGCCCTGATACTTCTTTTTTCCAGAGACATTTCAAAAAAAGAAAGAAAAAAGTACCGAAAAAGGCAAATAAAGCTGATTAACCAGATTAGAACTTTTCACCCACCATATGGATAAGTGAGATTTGTACAGTTTCACTTAAGTAAATGAGGTTCAAGTCAGACGGCAACAACAAAATTTGTTCTGAAACCACAAAATGTCCTTCTGTTTCTGACTGTGTTTTTAGACTTTTTTTCCCCACTGACATCATAAACTTTTTCATTATGGTAGTACTGGGATTGCTTCCACAACTAATGTTATGCTATGGATTTCCTTGTAGCATTTTTGGTAGAAATTCTATTTAATTTATATTTTTTTGTGCTAAAATAAAAGTAATCTTCTCAGATCAGTTATGGTTTTGATATGTTGACTGACTAAAAATAAAGGCAGGACAAAAATCTTTGTCCTCCCATAAACTGAGTTCTATACAGCATGTATTTGCTTTAAGTGATATGTCTAAGTATGCTGTTTGCCAGTAGCTGAAGGGAAAACTAATGTTCAATGATTTACTCATTCATCTGCAACAGGTAGCTTGTGCATCAGCTGGATGCACCTGGAGAACACCTGAACTTGGTCTTACTTTCTTTGGCTTCTATTCTAGATCTTGATCTTTGAGGCAATTTTGATGCTTAGTCTTGTAGTCCTCGTGGCTGTTTATTTTATGGAACAAGATACTGCAGTTGATCCTGAAGGAGAAGAAACAGTTGTCAGCATTTACCAAGAGGTGAATGAGGAGCAAGTCCTGTATGAGCCTGTCTTGGGAGACAGAATAACTGAAGAGGAGCCTACCATCAGGTGTAATGATTCCTGCAGGTAACCTGAGCCTGAAGGTTCATGAAGAAGGTTCATCTGGTAGAAAAGTGGATGAAGTACTTCTAATTTGGAAAGAGTGGACGGGTAGTTTAGGTACTGGATCATCACTAGTTGCTTAGTATGACAGGTATAGGGGCAATAATAGCTCCAGAGCCTGCATGTTCAGCCCAGCCCTATAACTGTTCCACCATCTCCAACCATTCTCCCTTGTGTAGTACCACGTGGGAGGGCAGGTAAAGCAGCTCTCTGCTGAGTTCACTGTCTTTCAGCAACTGGAGTTTGTCACTGGGAGAAAGTACAGAGGGTATTATAGTGACAACTAGTCCCTGAAAGACATTTCTGTCCCCATTCCTATGAAAGTAAAATTAAAAAAAAAAAAAGGAAAAGTTCATTGAGAAGCCATTTTGCTAGATTTGGGAGGACATTATACATATATGCTTGTCTAGAAAAATTGGGGATAGAGAAAATTCCCAGTTTGTTTCTCCAACTCATAAAATCCCAGTTTGTTTTTCCAAGTCATTTTGTTTCCTGCTGGGATTGACTTTCAAAATAGCCTACTGTACTGCATGCGTTTCCTGCAAAGTGTCCGTTTTTGTCACAGATGTTTGTTTCATAGTGTGCAATTGCCATTGCAGTTTTGAACTTGTGGAAAATATTCCCTACGACTTAGCTTTGGAGATAAATAGCACGGCTGCCACACCCTTGTACAGAGCCTGGATGAGTCTCCTTGATATAGCCCAGGAAAAAATTCATGTAACTTCTTACTATTGGTCTCTTACTGGGAGGGATATCAACGTCAACGATTCGTCTTCAAAACAGGTAGGAGAAAATCAACAGCAAGCCAAAGGCAGGATTTGGAGCACAGTAGAAGATAGATAAGGCCACTTTACATCAGGCAGGTAGAGAGTTTAGCCATCTGTCAGGTATCATGGATGGATCAAAGACCATATGCTGATCTGTTTATTACAAACAGATAATAGGACCTCCTGAGCCTTCTTCCTCAGCATCCCCATGGACTCTGGGACCACTGTCCTTAATTTCCTCCCCAAGGGCACTCAGAAGAGTAAGTTTATAATTTTCCTCTATATGAGGAAACATAAGGGAAACATATTCAGATGAGGCCATTCCTTTTGCCATTCCCTTTAAAGAGAAATGATACAGAATATTTGCTGAGCATCAGCATCCAAAAGTCGATCTTCATTGGCAGATTCACTCTTGAGGTTTGGAATGCTTGTGGTTGCACTTTGAAATTTTATATCTTACAGCATTAAATGACACAAAATAAAGTTTTAGTCATACACTGGATCAGAATCTTTGTTTTTTCACTACTTGAAACACTCCTAAAGTAGATGACATTTCTGATTATCCCTATGTTTGGTTTCTTTAAATGAAAGATCTCATAAAACCACACATGCATATAACATGAAATACCTACTACGACAAAATATCATATATAAAAAGTTATAGTAAACAATATTAACAAACAATGAATAACAAAAAAATATCATGCAGGGTGAAGATATTCTGAAGAGGTTTGAAAAATTACTTACGGAGAATGTCTCTATGTTCATTGCAGCAAGTAAGCCAACTTTGGCTACAAACTCAACTGACCTGGACGTTTTAGCAGGAAAAGGTAACTCTCACTTCAGTGATGTCCTCGGCATTTCAATATTGCAAAAACACATCTGAGAGAAATTGGTCTCTGAGGTCTGCTCCGCCATGGTGCTTAAAGGTGCTCTGAACTTGAAGTCAGTTTGCAGAATGAGCACTGTGTATGCGCTAGGTCATGGTTTTTGTGTATGTGGTTATGTCCTTATGGGTTTTTCTGGAAGTTCTGGAAGTTCAGTTTTCCATATACTTGCAAATTATTGCATTGCCAGAAAAGAAGGCTTATCAATTTTTGCTGATAATACTGGCTACAGGTAGAGGTATCCAGACATACTATGACTGTAAGGCATACCTGAACCTTTTTACCTCGTTCCCTATCTTTCTTTAGGGGCTCATGTTAGAGAGATCAATTTTGGACATTTGACAGGAGGTGTATTGCACAGCAAATTCTGGATTGTAGACATGAAACATGTATATATTGGTAGTGCAAACATGGACTGGAGATCTTTATCTCAGGTAAGGTCTGCTGCAGCATATTCAACCAAATACCTTCCCATTATCCTTTCCTTGAAAAAAAATCTGGGGAAAAGTGGTACCAAAGCATGTAATAGAGATGAAATCCAGTCAACAGTTCTGGGAACAATAAGTCAAATACATTAATCTTGCAAAATCATAATGTAAAATACTGATTGAGTGAGGCAAATATCAAAGACGCTCCAGAAGGTAGAGATAGTTCTTTCTTGAACTATGACATAGCTTGCTCTCTTTGCAGGTCAAAGAAGTTGGTGTTGTAATATATAACTGCAGCTGCTTAGCCAAAGATCTCTGGAAAACATTTAGTACTTATTGGAATCTTGGACATGTTAATGCCACCATCCCATCCCCCTGGCCTCTTAACTATTCTACCAACATTAATAAGTATCATCCTCTAGAAACAGAGGTTAACGGAACCTTGACAAAAGCCTATTTTTCTGTAAGTATGTTTTAAAATATAAATATTGACTGTAAACTATGCTTAACCCATGACCAGAAAAGTTTCTTTAGTGCTTCTCAATTCCTTATGCTCCAGTTGGGTAATAATTCATGGAATCATAGAATCATGAAGGTTGGAAGGGACCTTTAGAGATCGTCTAGTCCAAATCCCTTGCACATACAGGGTCACCTAGAGTATGTGGCACCGGACTGTGTTTAAGTGGAGTTTGAGTATCTCCAGAGAAGGAGACTCCACAACCTCTCTTGGCAAGCTGTTCCAGTGCTCTTTCACCCTCACTGTCAAGAAACTTTTTCTTAGGTTCCTGTGGAACGTTTGGTGATTCAATTTGTGGCCATTTTCTTTTGTCTGATCGCTGGCCAAAAGAGGGCTGTCCACATCCTCCTCCCTCCCTCCCTCCCTTAAGGTATTCATTCAATTTCATTCAAAAAATTTCTTTACTCGCAGAGTAAGTTAGGAGTCAGCTAGACTTGCTTCTGTGTGAGCCAGGATCTTGTTGGCAGAGCCAGCTTTGGGCTATCAAGTTACATGGCATGGACAGGGTGTGGGAATGCTTTAGTCGTGTGTGGGCTCAATATTTTCATGAGCAGCTGACCCGTCAGGGTAGGGAATTCATGAGAAACAATAGTGCTCCACCATCAATGCATTGTTCTATTGTAGTGAAAACTGAACAGAATTGAATAGAAATGAATTAAAGTATGTCAAAACAAGGATGGAATCATCGACCTGCATATTTTCTTCTTCATAGGCTTCTCCTCCTACATTTTGTCCAAAAGGTCGTACCCATGACCTCTTTTCTATTATCAGTATTATCAGTGAAGCAGCAAAATTTGTCTATGTTTCCATTATGGAATATTTCCCTACCAGTCGCTTTGTTCATCCACAAAGGTATGATTTTAATCCTGATCAAATTAGTTGAATTTATCAATACTTTTGGAGCTGCTTGAGCTTTTTACAGGAAAAAAATGCCACCCTTCTGAAAGGAAAATAGACTATTTTCATAAGCAAATTGAGGCTTTGCTCCACCATCCCAACTGTCTTGTAGGCTGTTTGAGTTCTGAAGGTACGGCAAGAATGGTATACACTACTGCCTTGTGCTTTGATAGCATTTTAGAAGCTATGTCCCATGAGCTTAACACAACAAGAAATAAGTGAAAAGTGCCAGGCTACAGATGATCAGGTTCAACTCCATTCAAGGTACAACATACCTATCTTATAAATATAGAAGTAGAGGAATGCAAAGAGCAGAACTATATCTGAGATTAATGCTTTTCAGAGAAAATATTGCGCTGAAGGTTCTTGAGTTCTGGGTCTGCTCTCTGCTCTTTGATACACTTGATATACAATTTAGAGGTTTATTCTTAACTCTGTCCTTACTGACCTCTGCCGTGGTAGCTCTAACAATCCCTAAAAGATACTTCTGGGTTTTGATTTTTCTCTTTTATAATTCCATCTAAAGACATCCAAGTTCCTCAAGTGTGCTAGACAGATGCAGTAGCAGTCTGCAAACACAACAAGGTAGTGGTGAC
>JAUBOD010000444.1:96390-238854 GCA_032353885.1 Nothura maculosa | reverse complement strand
TCAGAGCTGCTTTCCAGCAGGTTGACCCCTAATCGGTACTGGTGCCTGGGGTTATTCCTCCCCAGGTGCAGGACCCTTCACTTGTCCTTATTGAACCTCATGAGGTCCATGATCACAGCAAGACCTGGTCTGCTCCTCCTTGTTGCCTCACCAACAGCAAGCGCTCCGATAGTATGTGGGACGGGGGCCTGCAGAGTAAAACTGACTCTGCTGCTGCATTTTGCTGCTTAGAACACATCACTCCACCATACACTGACTTTCTAGCTTGACTTAATCATGTTTCAGTATTTCTTAATCGCCTTCAGCAGATCAAAAAGCTCCTGTTTCCCCTTAGATATCTAGTTGGCCTCCACGCCTGTGTCACCACCTTGACACGTACTCCTGCTGCCCATGTGAGATGCACTGCAGCCCTGTAACCACCCAAAACCCACTGCACCTGTAACACAATCCTACACCATTCCTCACAGAGAGGTCTCTGCTGTCCCCCCCCCCCCCATTTCAGTTCATCGCTAACCCAGTATAGACAGTGCCACAACTTGTGTGAGCGGGGTGCTGCAAGGCAGTTCAGCAGTAACTCCCAGTGAACAGAGAGTTCACCCATGTCTTTGAGCACAGCTTGGCACCTGGCCTTGCTCATAGCTCCTAAAGGCTTTGTTCAGCCCCAGGCCGAGCAATGCAGCCTGATAAAACTCACAAATCCCAAAAGTGGGAGCAAGAGCCACATAGGATGTGGATGTGCTGACGCCGTGAGTGGTTCAGTGCTGCCACGCTGTGGGAGAATGTGTTTACTGTGCAGCTGAAGCCTGCCCGCAAACCTCTTCCCAGCTCCAGAAGTCATGGTCCCACTGCGATCCTAAGGAAAGCCTTAGGAAGTGACTGAGGTTGTAATGAAGATTGGGCAAGTGCCCGTTGCTGCTGCTCCCCTCACTGCTGGCCTGGACCCAGGGGAGATCCAGGCCGCATAGGCTAGTGCTTCAGCCCCTTGAGCTGCCTCCAGCCTCCACCAACATATCCCGGCCTTCCTATGGGTATCTTCAAAAATCACACCAAGGAAACCAAGCAAGTTGCAAGGCACAAGCCTAGCTGTCAGGAGGTTGGTGATGGGGAATGAGATGTATTTTGCTTTGCCTTCACCCCTTGGGAGCACTGCCAGCAACCACCCACTCTCTCATGGATGCAGAAGAGGCTTTGATGACTTTGGCAATTATACAACACTTTTTAGACGATCTGAACAGCATTTTTGGGATGGCAAGAAAGGAAAAAAACATATTTTCTCCCTCAGCCTACTGTGGGTCTTAGTGGGGCTGTGTATGATTACCTGACCTGGAAGCAGGCCAGTGCATGAAGTAGTCAGTAGCAACTGCCTTATGTAGTGGCGTGAGGAGCCATCGGCTTCCCCCTTGTGGCCACTGCAGCCCGGCCTAGCAGTGCCATTGCCACCAGCACAGGGGCTCGTGGCTAGGGGAGGAGTACTCTCCCTCAGAAATGCTACGGCTTCACGATGAGCCTACCTTTGAAGAAAAGCCTGGTCACAGCTGATTCATGTCGTGAAAACTGATGGGCCCGTGGCTCAAAGAAGAGTGGAGTTTTCCATGGCCAGTTACTGCTCTGGTATGGCCAGCAGTTACTATTATTGACTGGCACATGAGTCACCTGCACAAAATGAGCTAGCAGCCTCAGTCTGACCTGCTGGACACTTCCCCCAAAAACCTTGTTTACAGCTTGTTTGAAAGCAGAATGTGAGTAGAGCTGGAGGAAACCTGCCCAGCCTTTGCTGCAATGCCCCAACAGCCACTGCATCTCCTAGCTGAGGCAGAAACGCCACCAGTGCACCAAATTTCAAAGGGCTGCTCCATCAACCCCCAGTGCAGAGAGTAAGAAAGGACCCTTGGTCACCTGGCTCTGTGCAAGTCTCAGTCTCCAGCACCGAGGTGAATTTACACTCCTGGCTGATGGTGTCCAACGAATAAAGCCAGCAGATGTTGAGCAGGAAAACAGGGCTCTGTCTTCCCTGCAGCTGTGTGGCCAAGAGTGGCATTTTACTGGGAGTTTTTGCACCACAAAAGAAAGATGGGGGTTAATTTGGAAACACACTTGCATTTCTGGAAGAGAAAGTGTTAACACTCTATGATCCCTGTTTAGACCCATTGAAACCCAGAATTGCAGAAAGGCAGAGCAGTAAGTGAACATAGCTCATAGAAATTTCTGCTGCTAAGTTTTTCCTCTGTCTCCTGCCCACTAATCTCACCCATGTTGTTTCTCATTTAGCCTACTGCAAATGAGAGAAAGTCCAGTCTCTGGGACCCACTCCTATGACCATGAATCAAATGTATCAACAATAAAGTTCAAATCAGAGCTCTGCTATGATCTTAACTTCATCCTGTGCTTTTCCTACCAAAATTAAAATAACCCACTATGTCATCTTTTCATGAGACATGAAATAAGATTTTTATATTCATTGTAAAGTCACACTGGGGCATATTATGAAGAGTAGTGGAGTACACAATATTTCTTATAGCATAACAAAGAAGTCTTTATTTAATAATGAACTATTACAGTAGAGTACAAAGATTTGCTTTGTTCGGTGACTAGAAATTGTTTGCAGATTTTTATAGCCACCGGGAGTTGACAGTTCACTTAGGAAATCAATTCTTAAAGGGAGAGTGCCTGCTTGCCTTCTTGTTTTGCAGTGCACTGCAAACCCAGAGCTGTATTTCACTCCTCCCCTTCAGGTATATTAAAATGGTGAAACATTTGCAGCCCTAGGAATCACCTCCCCAGTTTCTACCTTCATCTCCTTCAGGAAAGCTTCAACCTTTTTGGATAAACTGTTGGGAACAAAGCACAGCAGGCTGTGTCTTGGAGCAAATTCATAAAGGTTGGTGTAGGGCACATGTACAGCTCAGGTGCCAGAAGGGGTCTGACTCTCAGCTCTCTGAAGGAAGCAAAAATTCTGGTATAAATGGTGAAGAAAAAAGTCTGCAAGGACCAGGGTGATGTGTTTCCACTTCAGCAGAGCTGGGTCCTATTGGGGAGAATGAGCTTTTATTTTTTCTCTCTGTCCTCCTCTCCTAGTCCCCTTCTATTTCTACAAATAGCTGTTTGCAGCAGTCCGGCTTGAGCCCCAGTGGATTCCACCCTGTGTCCTTGCACCTCCGGCAAGGGGCAGCTTGTTTTGATCACGCAGAGCAGGCCAAATTGTGCTATTAGGATCGACCACCCAAACCCCACAGGCAGCCAGTTACTGAATGAGGAGAAAGGCATGGCCTTCCGGAGGGGCATGGGAGAGGGAACGTGGCATGAGGGAGGGAGCAGGAACATACATTCACACTCACAGATGTGCCTCAAGATCTGCCACAAGTCACCCCCCTCCAAGCTCAGATAATAGTTACCAGGCTGTTTTCTCATGATCCACCCGTTACCACTTCATTCCTCTCAGTGAGCTGCTTGTAAGAGAGAGGCAAGAGAGCAGGAGCATGCTTGGTCCTTTAACTCCAAGTGGTGGCACTTGATAAACACGCCTTTTCGTACTGCTGGCTCCACCACTCCTAGAAATACCTAGGCACAAACAGCAGAGCTGCCCAAATACCAGATCCTTTGGCAGAGTTAAATGCACATTTCTGTCCAGGAGGTAGAGAAAGGAGATTTCTTAAAAAAAAAAAAAAAAAAAAAAGACATAAAATTAAAATATAATCTCTCCACACCCTCAACTCTTTCCGCTTGTCTCTGCCGGTCTCTGCCTATGCCATGGGTTGGGAAATGTGGCATTTGCCCTTTGTACTAGTATTTGGTGTCACTGAGTGGGACTTTTTGCAGCAGATCTGAAAAGCCTCATCTCTCCTCTATGCCTGCTTTGTATCACCAGACCTTGCTGTAATTTCTGCCTGTGCCTCTGCCAGCAAATGCAAGGACAATATTGTAAAACTGGCTTGTTGTGTGCTAGGACAAAGCATCAAAAAACTTGCCAAACGCATGGCCTCATGATACCATTTGAGCTTTTGTATGTCTTTCAATGGCAAGAAAGAAAAAAAAATATAGGGGGAGGAATTTGACTTGGAGCAGCGCTCTCTAACCATTTATTTACTTTTTGTGCATGCTTCATGCTGTTACTCATGGATTACAGTCATGGGTGCAGATGAGGTCTTGAGAGTCCTTAGCCATAATCCCTCGACAGAAGAGCTGTCTCACTGCATGCTCAAAGCATTTTTGCTTCATTAGTTTTCTCATCAGATAACAATATAAAGCGGCGCTTCTGGCAACTGCTGCGTTTCCTCTCTCTATGCGTCACTGACGCACACAGCATGGGAAATACTTCTCTATTTCAACATGCAGCTCAGAGCTAGGCCAGGGAGAGGACATGTGCAGAACTGAGCAACGAGGAGTTACAGCACAGGATGCAATGAGCAAAAGTCGAACTGGAAGATGCCCAAATGTCCATGGCACTTGAGAATGTTTTAGAGGAACAGCTCTGTCACAAATGGCAACCAACATTAGCTCCATGCCTGCCTGGTAGTGTATGTGCTCAGCAGGGCTCAAAGATGGAAATAGGAAGATGGGACAGCTTTACAGAAGTCTGAAAAGGACAGGTGGGAAAAAAAGAAAGGCAGGAGAGGTGAAATAACAGGGTCACGTAGAGGGTCATGGTGGAGGCAGGAAGCCAGTAATTCTAACCTGCACACAGAAGAACAGAGGTACCTGCACTAGTTAAAAAATAAAATACAGTCTTGGCACCAGAGTGATGTCCCCTAGTGACTTTTATAGGCATTTTTTCCTTAGGCCATTTCCTTTCTGACATTACACTTCTTGCCTTCTGTCCCACAGTGAAGGATGCATTGAAATATGCTTATGCTGACTATGCCAATTCATCCTGCTCTCCTGTGGTTACACGGCATTTGCTGGCAAATGTTGCTCTCATCATGACTTGGCCTTTTGGCCCCATATCAAATTGTTCACTTTGGGTACCAGATAAAGGATGGGATTCATCTAGCTTTATGGGCCTACACTTGGCCTCCTCATTGTAGCTCCTTGTATAGGCAAAAGAAGAGAAATGGGCAAGATTTTCCTGACCTGTTTAAGATACTGACTTGGGAAGAGGATGACTCATTGCAGTGCCTATATTTCTCCATTTTCCCCTCCATAAAGGGAGTCTAGCGTGACTAGCTCAGATGGAGACATCTATGTTTAGTCAGATGAATCCCACCCAAAGCGTCTGCAGCTGCTGGAGGAACATGAGCCTTCTCATAATCGTTTCCCTTCCCCATAGTTTTGGGGCAGAGAATTATTTGGGCTGATGAGTCCTTGAAGGATTCCTCAGAAATTGCACAAAATATGCTTGAAAGGATGTATGTCTGCTTGCATAAGGCCTTAATGTGGTTCAGCAGGTTATGAAGGTCCCAGACAATAGGGTATTCAAAGGACAACACAATAGTGGCATTATCATGTTTTCTGATAACAGTCCATCTGAAAAAGGAAAAAAAGATAGCAACAGAAGGAGCATCCAGGACCTCTCAGGGGTTCATATAGCTACTAAGTTGGCTACGTCCCAAGAGAAATAACTTCCACTCTGTCCCTTGGCTCCTACCCTTACCTCCTCCTTCCTCCTTTCCCTCCACTTTCTTCAATCATTTCCCTCCTGAATAGAAACTTTGGGGAGGCTTATTTCCTTGCACCTGTTTCAGCTGTGATGTAACTACAGCAATAATTCAACCACTGTTGGAGGGAAGGTTACAGTTATTTCTCAGTTACTTTTTTTATTATTATTACTTTACTATTATATTCAGAGATGGGCCCAGACCAGATCTGCATGAAATGGAGCACTCCCATGATTTGAGATGGTTTGGAGCTGGAGTCAGACTCTCTCATCTCAGCCATCCTTTCTCTTGATAATGCGTTGACTCCAAACCCAAGATCCCAAGTTGTGAAAGTTTAAATATAAGTTTCAGGGTAAATTGCAGATGAGGCTAGTCTCTGGTTGTGGTGGTAGAAGCATGCAAAAATGTGCAAATATTTAAATTTAAATATTCTGTTATACCATGAAATATCTTTATGCAGCCCTGCAGGAGAAAGAAAGTCTTTAAGTGAAGTTGGAGAAGTCAGCTGTTGCCTTCCCTTCCAGAAGTAGTAAATGAGAAGCTTAGCACAGTGATCAAAGTTAATGTCAATAATGTATGGTTACTATTCCAGGAATATTGCATATGTGGCCTCAATTCCCTTGTGCATATTTTACAATTTTATGTCTTTAAATCACAGATAAAACATACTTTTGTCCCTATTTCTTTGTGTGATGAGATGCTTCCTTCAGAGCAACTTTTGGGCTTTTTGACTTCCATAGATGAGGCTGATATGACCTCCCTTAGGGCATAGGCCAGTTAGTTAGCAGCTCCTCTGTTAAGCCTGAAGCCTTCATTCAGTGCAGTCCTCAGAAAGCTAAACTGGTCAAAAGCACATGTAAAGACTAGAGGACACCAACCCAGGGAATGCATGTGTGCAACACGCTCAAATGATTTTGACAGATTTTGTACACTGCAGGAAAAATGCAGAAGTTTCCCCAAGCTCAGCAAGTAGTCAAGGAAGTGGCAATCACAGGCAAGAACTCAGTCAAGTCCCAAAAGGAGAGCTGTGCCATACCACAACATAGGTCACCTCTTCAAAGTGTTTTCCCTGTCACTTCCTTATGCTTCAGAATAAAGTGAAGGAAACACTGAATGCATTGACTATTTTTTACTGGACAATAAAAGTCTTTGACCTTTTGCAACCCAAAAACCTTAGAGCAGAAGTTCTGGCAGAGCCAGACTGGCTCGTGGCAGAGCTGCAGCAATGAGCAAATTTAGGAGCAATGATGTGAACTGTTCATCTCTTTCCACCACCGTGACCAAATGGATAGAAATGAAATTTTGCAGAACGCCAGAAGAGAATACATCACTGTCCCAATCACACCTTACACATCTGGGCCAGAGACTTTCTCAGGTAAAAGGCAAATGAAGTAAGAAAAAGGTAGATAAGGTGAAAGGCAGATTCAGGCATATATTTTAAGTCTCCTGGCATGCAAAATCAGTTTTTTCTTTTCTCCTGCCTGGTCATCAACAGCCACTGCTAGGCAGTAGCATCTCATGTAGCTCAATTAGCCTAACTTCAGCATCCCACCATAGCAATGCTGTGATCCACTGTCACAAAGACATATGAAAACTTGCCAGAAGATCTGACCAGCTCACACACTTTAACCCTTGCAAGACAAAAAGGTTTTTGTTTGACCAGTCATTTGAGCAACCTTTCTTGGACATCTCCTCAGTGTTTCCAGGTCCTTGCTGAGATATAGAGACCAGCTGATATCAATGCAGCCTATGGATATGCTTACCAATGCTTGTGCCTTCCCCAAGTCCAGTTATTTACTTCTCTGTTCCCAGAGCTGCATGAGCCCTTTTCAGCCTCATTGAACCAGCAGCTATTGCAGTGGTAGTTACCACAATGACCCCATAATCCTGTTTTCCGAGGCAGAATCTCTCATCCTGTAGGTACTGCCTGAACTCTTTGTTCCCAGATGTATTACTTTTCATTTAACTAAATTAAAACACATTTTCTTGGATCATGACCATTCAGCCAGGCAATTCCGATCCCTCTGTAACAGTAAACTATCCTCTTCATTATTTACTAGGCTGCAGGTGGACAGACTGAAACACTAGCTCTGTAAGGGCAGTTCCCATTCAGGTCAATAGACTGCTGATGCTGTACAATAATGACAACCATTGCAGTGCCCAGGGAATAGATTATTTCACAACTGACTCTTTCAGCTGAAATATCCAGCTCTTCTGAAACTTGGGAGCACATTTGGGATCACTGAAGGAGTAGCATCTTTTTCTCTGCAGCCTGGCTCATCGTTACATGATAACAACCTCTCACTGCCTCCCCCTCTCCGTTTCCTCTGTATGTGGAAAATCACAGATAAGAAAGAAAGAAGGAAAGCAGATTTACTTCATTAGTTTATACTCTAAGTCATTCAATGACAGAATGCTGAATGGACATCAACCCCTTCCCTGTCCTCCTGGTCACAGCTGCATCCTATACTGAGCCATGTGACTAAATGGAGATTTTGAGGCACAGAAGTGGTTAGTTGGACTAATACCCATGAATTACTGTTGTGACGTTTCCTTTGTAATATAACAGTTCTTGATACAATATAGACAGGGTCTGAGGGCCTATTCATGCCAATTTTAAAGCCTTTCAGCAATTATAAACAATTATGCACATTCATTCGATTAAGTTATGTCTTTTTTTGTCTCTCCTTTTTTTTCTTTTTTTTTTTTCTTTTTTTTTGGTAGTGGGTTGTTTTACTATTACCTGCTCTCTATATCCACTCTTCCCATGCAGTGAGGTCTTCAAAATTACCCCAGGAGCAAGCCCAGAAAGTGCAGAGCTTCCCTGTGAGTCATCAGTGCTAACAACTCTAGCTCACGTACGCTGGCACATCAGCTGCCTCACTCTCCCTGCTGTGTGGCTTCAATGTATGGTAGTCTGCTTAGCAGCTGACACGGCTTCTCAGGTCCTCTCCTGACTTGTGGTACTGAAAAGCTATACAAATCATGATGACAAAATAAACCTAAGTGATCCACCAAAGGTCAACACATGCCTATTTCTAGGGAAGTCTGAGCCACTGGGTCAGGGAATTTACCCTGTATTTGTGACAGTAGGTTAAGCAATTTTCCAGGAAGACCTCTCTGTTATGACCATGTCTAAACCATAGCGTTAGTAAGAAACATGCAGCATTATAGAGCAAGCTTTAAAAAAAAAGACCACACTGCATGTGCTCAGCTATGGAGATGCATCATAAACTTGGTGTGTGTGGCTTACCACCTAGTCTCTTATCCCTCCGTTTATTGAATCAGACGGTGGTGTCGTCATAGCACATGCTGTATAAGCCACCGGGCCACACACACATACCTTTCTTGTGCACGTTGCCTAAGTCCCCTTGATCAATGACTTCCTGCATGGTTACTGGAATGCTGTGGGAAGAGGCACATAAAATTCCCTCCACTCATTTAGCCCTTCTGTCAAAGCTTGAGAAGTGCTGGCCCAGCTTCAGCTGAGAAAAAAAAAAAAACATATGAAATATATCAGCTGAGGCTGAGTGGAATAGAAACTGATGGCCAGCCCGGATATTGCTGCTATTTCTCTGAGAAGGTTTACTTCCAAAACCAGGGAGGATAATTCATTTTGGAGCCCAGGTGCTAAGGCACTCGCCAGGTATTACGGTTAAGGGGACAAACTTGGGCTACAGGTCACATTAATCCACTATCTATAGGCATAACTTGTCAAGGCTTAAACCAGTGTGAAAAGCACAATTCCTTTTTCTAGCATCTTTATTTTGATCTGCTTTGCAAACTTTCATCTCAGACACTTGTAATAAAGCACCCGGAGACTGCCACATAAGGAGTAGAAGTTCTATTTTGAAAAGGATTTCCAAAGTTTGACAGCTGGCTTTCTTGAAAACAAGAATGAAAAACAAAAATGTTCACCTGATTCAAATCAAGAAAAGAAATAATCAGTTATTTATCACTTCAGTTGTTTTGAGACTCAACCTTTAAACACTTTAAAGCAGAGTACAAGAAGTTAGATAGTTAATGCCTGCTGAAAATGAGACTCTTTCTTTAAAATACCTAAGGATGTGTACACAAAATGAAGACAAGAAAAGTGATTACTCACTTTAAAAAAATGTAGCCATCACTAGAAACATGCAATTCTAGGAGACAGAGAAACTTACGCAAAATCAGACTCCACCAGAAATACACAGTTTATTCACACCATTTGCATGGAAACAACTGCAGGAAACTGCTAACTTGGTCTAAAAGAAAAAAGAAATCCTCTGTGATTTTAAAGTACACATGTCTTCTTAGAGAAATACCTACATAGAGATAAAAATCAGTAAAATTGTTGCTTTTGTTGCTTTTAAAGGAAGCTTTTTTCCCCTTTTAATGTTACTGTTAAGCTCATAAAACTAATGTAAAGTGTTTTTTGGCTACAGATCTTTAGCAAAAATACATGCAAGGCAAAATCTTACTCCAAAACTGGATTAGCTTAAATATATATAGATATTGCAGTAGCATCTGCATCACCATGCTGGAAAGCAGTCTAACATAAAACCCAAAGTTTTAGGACTGGACTTTTAAAGATGTTAAAATATTGAAAGGCCATACTGGCTTAGTCTTTCATACTATTTTATAAGCCTGATGGATGAAGACACTTACTTAGAAATGTGGTTTAGCAAACGATTTAGCTGTCATTGCCTAGCAGCAAAGGTGTTTAGGCATTTCCGGTTTTGCTCAAGTACCCTAACATTTTTTTTCTGTTGGACGACGGCACAGTTGTATGGGATGGTGCAGAGTAACAATTCAAAAAACAGAAGAGAAACATCAAAAAATATCACCTATGGCTTTTTTTGTATAATCAAAACATTACTGGTATTTGTGTTAAAAATATCATCTGATACAGGTGGGAAAAAAACGAAAAAAGTCAGGGAGCATTCAGGGTAGCCAGAAGAATAGAGAGGACTTACATTGACGACCCTGTCTTGGGATAAACAGGCTCTTCAGAGAGCATTGCTATTAGTTGCTGGTCCCACAGCTCAAACTAGTGATGAAGAAGGCAAAAGTAACTATGACTTGCAAAGGTGATTGGGTATCCTCAGCAACCCTGCCTTAATAGCAAGTGCACGAAGCCATCAGCCAGAGAGGTGGTGACTTGTCATTCCCTCAGAACAGATGAACAGGTTGGGTTGCCTTGGAAATCTTCTCTTATTTTGGGGTATGAGAATAGAGATCACAGCAAATACTGGAGCTATGTTGGCTAGCATGAAACTAAAGGCATTTACATTGTCAAACATGTTGCAACACAAGAGCTGGATGGGAATTCTTGCATCTCTGATCAAGAGGCTTAAATTTTCCTAGGTGAATTTTCTGGTTGATGTTAACTAGCAATCCAAGATCAAGAAAGAGGAATCTCGAATTTAACATGACAAAACCAAATCAAGCTAATAATAATTAACAGAATGATCAATTTCATCAGTTCTTTTGTATCTTTTTAAGGAGTTTTAGGATAATTGATAAGAGGAATCAAGAAATAAGATTTAAAAGTGGTAGTAGACTATCTACTACCAGGAAAGAAGCAGGAAGGAAAGCAGCAGTAAGACAGATATATTTTGGGTGCCTTTTGTGGCCTGCTGATTGCTAACACTCATTGAGAGTGTGGGTCTTAGGTTGTGTAGTTCTACTATCACATATGAAGCCCAAGGGGAAACACATGGAGCTCTCAAGATCACTTGGCCTACGAAAAGAGAAGGATGAATCGTTCCTTCATCATCAGTCTTTCATGTGAGAAAGAAAAAGGGATGTTGGCTTTAGAAGCGATTTTAGTTTGAGAAAATCATTCTTGAGGTCTCACTCATCCCATAATGAAACAAACTAGAGTTTTAACCAATAACAGACAACACACACAGAACAAAGAAGCAATTTCAAACAAAAGGAGATAACTTTACCACAGACCTCATTATGGCAGGTAACAACTGATTAAGTCTTGAATTGGAAGTGGTTGCTTGCAGAGCAAGCATCCAGTGTGGTTGGATCACACTCCTTATGGGCAAAGAGAGGAGTCTTGCAAGCAGTAGTCAATGTGCATGTTGAATCAGAAAGGTTTCTCAAAGTTGCTGAAAAGTATGAGCAAAATTAGTTAGCATGAAAAATCTGAACAGAAGAAGAAATACATACACAAAAAGCTGCAGGTATAATAAACCTCACAGCTTTTCCCTCCACTCTGCAATCAAGCCAGAATTTAAGCTCAAAGCTCATCCAAATTCAGCAGCAATTTTGGAAATTATTATGTAAAGAGAAAAAAAAAGCAGGAGGTAAAAGGAAAGAACACATGAGAAGTTATGAAATGTAGAAATGTAGTTAGGGAAGCTGAGGACCTTCATGATCTTTTATTGGAAATCCTAAGAATGGAAAAATAATCCTAGAAGCATCAGACAACATAGCAAAATTCGTAATACTGCTACAGAAATGTAGAAATAGTTACCCAGAGCTTCTGTTCAGTACTGGAAAAGAACAAAGAACAAGGAGCGCTGCTCCAGAAATATCACTCTGTAATAGGCATTTGTTTGTAGGTAGGTGGAAAGCATCTGGAGTGAAATCCTTCTGCCCTGTGTGAGGAGCAGTCAGCAGGAGAAGCAAGGTATCATCTCGCAGTCTGCACCGGTGAGGCTGGCCCACAACACTTGCTGTGGCTGGATGTCAGGTTTTCCAAAGGGTTTTTACAAACCTGCCAGGAAGCCACACAATGAGTGGCAAATCTGCATCTGAGTGACAGATTTTGAGAGAGGAGTTTATTCCTGTCATGATAAAAAAGATTCAGATGACTTGATTTCAGCAGCTGAAATCAAGACGGAAACTGTCACTACTTCATCTTTCTTTGTCTAGCAGGGAAAGCCATAACAAGAGTTCAAGGAGGCAATCTCAAGCCAGATCAAATGAGAAAGTTGGCACCAAGTGTGAAGAATGAGAGTGAATAAATTACTTAGAGAGGTCACAGATAGTTCTGTTTCTTCATGTTTTCATTGGCTTTAGCAAGGAGAGAATTCACACTACCAACTGCAAGCAGCCAAGTTGCTTGGAGAGGCTCTCCAGCCTCCTTAGTGCATGGAAAAAGGCAAAATCCCCTGTAGAGCTTCATATTACGTAGCTAAATTAAGGTCCTGCTCTGAATTGCCCTCTAGGTTCCCCGGGATGTGCCATGTATGTGATTTACCTGCCTTTGGGTAGCATCACTGCACCTCCAGTGGACAGACAAGTCAGTGCATCCCTTAGGTCTGGCATTCAGAAACTATAGCAGATTTGGACATTTGTGAATGTCAGCAAAACCCTATAATATTCAGCTAAGCACTTGCCCCAGACAGGTTGCAGTGAAGCATAGGCTTGAACCTACTTATAGAGTATTTGTTCTATATTACAGACAGGCAAATAACTTCCACAGTTTGTTTCCTGCTCAAAAATGGCTGTCATTACAGATAACATGAAACAAAAAACATCTACTCATCAGTAGTATTCACAGTAGATAGGTAAATCCACTCTTGTAACCACTCTATCAGGAAGTATTTTTGCACCAAAAGTCTTGGGCTGCACAGAGTAATAGTTTTTATTTACAGTCAGGTGAGAAAATTGGATTGTGGACTTGCTTGTTTTCTTTGTATTTATTAGTAAGTAAGGTAAAGACAAATTTTTATTGCTCATACTATCGATCTACCACAAACTTTCTTTTCCATCCCTGCAAACACATATATTGCCTCCTTTGTACAGGTTTTGCCAGATTCCTTTTAATTTTTTCCCTGTGGCTTCTGCTAAAATTACATTTACAAGCTGATTTGTTCAAAACAAATCAGCCTGCTACGGATGGTTACAATCCATCACTGAAGCTGGTGAAGAAGCCATAGGTGTGTAGTCACACAGCTACCACCCTCTTTGGTAAGCCTGACCACCTCAGCAAGCTAAGGATTTTGGGTGTCCTGTGAGTGCCTGTGGATCACATGGAGAGGAAGTTAGCCCAAATATTGTACAGAGTATTTGCTTTAATGAACATCTGCGCAGCACAGGTGGGAGGGACCAATTTTGTGCAGAGCCTGGAAAGGTGTTCCTCTTCTTGCTTTTCCTCCAGGCTACTCCTGCTGCTTGTAAATCTCCTTTTTTTTTAATTGGAATTTAGTAGTATGAAATATACCTCCAGACAGGGCTAAAAGCTATTCTTCCATGCTAAAAATCTCTGTGACTTTAATGCATTTCTAAATGAGATTGGTTAAACCACCAGAAACTCTCATGGAAACCCTTTTACTTTCACTTACTTTTGCTAGGTTTCACTGGATTCCCAGGTCATTAAAGAGACACTGAATTAATCATGGTGCAAATCCACATCAAGAGGATGCATTTGGAGTTTACTCTGCTCTGAATGAAGTGGTTTACTGGACTACAGTAGTTTGTGGAAAAAAGAAACAAAACCAAAAAGCAGTCTATTCCTATCCACATACACATCAAAAAAAATGCCAAATCATTGTGCCTCTCATTCCTAGTTTCTCATAAAAGGCCACACATTGATTATTTATTTATTTTTAATTTAGTAATAGCAGCAACAAGAGTTACCTCCTTGACCTGGAGAAGCTGCCAAATGTTTAGTTCAGAACCAATTTCAGTGCTACTGTAATCCCCTGAACTAGAGAGCTAGAGCAGGAGCACAGCTGAGCCAACCTGAAACTGTAGCTGCATGAATGGCGCCAATCTAATTAAGTTATGAAAAACTGTCCCTCTGGAGATGAGTCTCCTGCAGCTCACAAGCAAAAAAGGTGGGGAACATGTGAATCTGGCCACAAGCCTCAGCTGTTGACAACCCAACTTACAAAGCATCTGTAAGCATGCCCTTTGGGAAGCAAGATAAGTGGTACTCGCGGGAACCACACATTTGTTTAACTCTTTGTTCCGTACTCAACCAGGCAAAGAGTAAATGTTTCGTATTATGGTGAATACCATTTCGGATTCTGGCAGGATTACTCGTCAATATTATTACAGCCTCTTCAGTTACAGTACTTTAGCAATAAAGTAGTTAGCCTGGCTTTGAAATGCAGAAATTCAGGCAATACAATCACACTATGAAAGAGTGCTCATTAGCCTCTGGCTGACCTTGAAAAAATGTGTCTCTCTCCAATTCTTCTACAAATTGCCTTTATGGAGACCTTCTTAGTTCTACCAAGTCACAAGGTTTGACTGTGTGACTCATGTTTTTTAGCTACTCTCTCACGATCACAAGGCACACTTGCCTTTCACACACAGCCATGATTGCTATAGGGGGGATATGTAAAAATGCACTAATTATTGGCACTTTCTTATTTGTTTGGGATTTCTTTTCCTCCCCAATCTCAGAAGTTTCATAATGAAGCAATCGGTGCTAAAAAAAAGTGTCAGTCACCAAGGCAGATCCTATGCCTAGGTCAAGATGGGGATTTTGTCAGATTGTGACCCGACATGATAAAGTTTTGTAGCCATGGAAGCTAAAGTGTGATCGGATACTTCTGGGGGCATGAGCTGCTTCTCAAAGGGGTGCTTTCTTTCCTAAGACAAATAGCTCCACTACACGTGTCCTTCAAGTTCTGACTGTTGCTGGACACAGGCCACCAAATATGCTGAACCAATAGGTTGACCTGTATCCTGAATTTATGTCTCCGTTAACAATAGTGCTTGCAGCTGTGGAGGAGCCTCCAGCCGAACCTTGGCCCGACATGTTATGCTCAGCTCACACTGCGCTTTGCCCGAATGTAGCAAGACCAGGTCCTGCATGGCAGAGTTACTGGGCAAGCTGCTCTCCGCACAGCTTGGCACTGGTGTTTGCTGCCTCCAAGGATCACCAGTGTGCAGCAAGACTGGAGCCAAAAGTCATCTGGTGATTCCCTGGGTGCTTTGGCAAGGCAGCAGGAAAAGAGTGGACAGAGTGGCACCAGCATGGCTGCTCCTGGCCCACAAACACCGGGAAGATGCTGCCTAAATGGGCCGTAGCTCTGGTTGCACAGACCATAAGAACCGGAGCTCGTGCAGGGGGTGGGCAGCAGCTGGCACAGAGCTCAAGGACACACAGATGTGCCACATCTGTAATTGCACACAGACCCCCTCACTGCTCTCTCCTCAGCTGCAGGAGGATCACCATTGGCATCGCTGCAGGAGCCATGCCCCTTCATCCGACCCACATGACCCGGGAGCGTGCGCTGGTAAATAAAAACAGACTCACAGGTCTAATTCCACCCGAAAGAGGGCAGTGGTGCTTGCAGACATGCAGAGAAGCAGACAAGACAGTAGTTTGGTCTCCAGCTGCTCGACTTTCCCAACCAGCTGACGGAAACTCTCCCCAGCTCTTGGCACCAGCAGAGCCGTCCGCAGAGCTCTCTCTCACACACTCTTCGTTAGCCTCTGCTCTCACTTCCTCCCTTTGACTCATTATCTTGTTTGCCATCATTTCTCTCGAAATTCGATGGAAGAAATCACATGGATGCCTCTATATCAGTGCTGAGCAGCCATACGAGGTGTCTCTGTGTCACCCTCCGCTGTCGGATATTTGGCTGCTATCTGGCAAATGTCTTTTGCACAAGCAGCTTTCCAAATGAGCTGTGGCTTGGGTGTAGCCGGGAATAGAAATTTGGATGGGCTGCAGTTTATGGCAATCGGGCAACGTTTAAAAGCTTGATGTCACAGGAAACCACCGATATTGCAAATGATTTAGAGAGAAAAAAAAAAAAAAAAAAAAAAGAGCCCAATACACCAGCTGTTATTTCCCTGTTCTAGTGGCTAAGTATTTTCAAGTTTCTTCAGCGCTTGTGCTCTCACCTTTGGCAGGTGTGGTTTACGAAATAAAATAGCCAAACCCAAACACGCGCTGTTAACACTTGTACATATCATGGGCATCACTCAGCCCCAGGGCTGTGTGGGTTTCTGCGGCCCAAAGCCTGTGCAGGTCACAGCCCTGCAATGGGGAAGAGACATTCGCTTTGTTTCCCAGCATCAGAGGGTTTCTCAATCTGGCAACCCCTGCTGTCTTGAGGTCGCTCAGTTAATGCTGTTTTCATGCTAAAAAACACCAGACATAATAGCAGCAGCCAAGGTATTAACAATAAAAACAGCAGCAAAGACAATAGCAACACAAGTGTAGCTCATGAGCTTAGCTGTGCTTAATGGTACAGGATCTGCAGAGCTGGATCCAGAGCAGACACCACAACCAACTTTCCCTCCTCCCCTGCCCGCGATGGTGGCGAATGACCCTGATCCAAACCAGCCTTTTTCTCTGGGGTGAAGTGAAATGCTGCTCCAGCAAGATGTGGCAAACACGGCTCTGGAAGTGTGATTTATTATGCAAACATGTTTGTGAGGGTTGTTGTGCCACAGGTGAGACATGGCCCTTGCACAGACTGGGTCGATAGCATCACACGCCAGTCACCCTGATGATCCAGCTCCATCGTCATGTGGCATGGTGCCCCCTCACGGGTTTTCCAGACAGAAGGAGATGAGTCTCTTACAGCCTGGACTGAAACATCTAGCTCTCTGTGCTGAGAAGAGACTTCTTTGAAGATACTTCCTGACCCTCCCAGACGTGAGGACCTTGCTCAAAGAATGTGGGTAGATGTGAGTATGGGTGGATACAATCTGCTCAGCTCCTGATCAACCTCTAGTGGCTACCAGTGACACAAGCTTTTAAGAAAACCTTGCCTGAGTACCAGTGTCACTCCTTCACTGATAAATGGTGGGTGCTGTCCCTCAAAACTCTTTCTTGCACTCACAGAGCAGGACTCATGTTCTTAAATGAAAGATATACCATCTTTGAAGTGACCTGAGCATACTGCATGTAATATCCTCTTTTCTATAGCACCTAGAAAATATCTTTGCCAGGTGAATTCTATCTAACTACATCCATTTGCCTTAAATTAAGTATCTAGTGCTGCTTGAGATACTCAACTGGCACCTGAGACATCAGCATGGGTCTGCAGGAACCTGGGAGACATGATAGGTCACTTAAATTGAGACTGGATTCCTACATTTGAACTAGATGGCTCAAGAGCAAGGCCTGACTCCATTCCTGCAGATTCCATTCTCTCTTCTTAAGCTGGATGGACACATACCCTTCCCAAGTAAAAATGATACAACTTACCACGTCTACCAAGGGGCAGACCCTACATCTTCAAAGCAAGACCTATGGCCCTCAGGAGAGCACAGTGCAGAAAACCAAGCTGGTGTAAACTTTCAGTGCAGAATCATGCAGAGACACTAGCATGACTCTTAAAACAAAAGATAGGTTATTAGTACTCCATCTGAGATAAGTCCCAGTCCCTAATGATTCTATATTACTCCTAGCTTTGTACTTGACTGTTGATGCAGTCAATCACTCATAGAGTGGTGTTGATCTGCTTCCATGTGCTAGTTCTAGTTGGTGCCATCTGCAAATAGACACTGGATATCCACAGGCCAAACCTCAGCGTGGCCTGCAAGTTTTGAGGCACAAGCACAAACCTGCCTTTTATTTCCCTGATTCTTAGGTGCATCTGGCCGAATGTCACACTGCTCTCCTCTTTCTCCATAGAGAGCTTGACACAATATGGAAAATAGGGACCTTTTTCTCTAGAGAGAGAAAGAAAAACAAGTTAATGCTATTGAGTGGTAAGGGATTAGCATGGTTAATTTTACTGCATTTGAGAAAATGTAAATACAACATTTTCAGTGAATAGTGATAGTACTGTGTCGTGTAGAAATGTGGGAGTTTGCATTATCATCCCGTGTGATTTGTACATGCTTAAGGGTGAATTAAATCTTTGTGAACCTATCTGGTGTTACAGACATTGAGGATGGATTTAGCTTACTGTTGTGCCAGTTTTGCATGGAGGCAACTCCACTGAGGCCTGTGGAGTTAGTAAATCCAGAAGAAAGAGGAAACTCAGATGCTGCCACCCTACTTACTATGCCAAGAAACAACATGCTTTCCCAAACACTTCATCAGTTGAGCAACAGCAGCACTAATGAAGACTTCCATGATGTGCTTTGCCCATCGCCTTACCCATGAGTCCAGGGGGACCATCATCAAGAGGAAGAGGTCAGCACTTGATGGGGAACCACTCCAGTTTTGGATTACAGGAATTTCAGCATCTGCAGCTGACCACTTGAATATCATCAGAGTGCAAAGGCTTTGAAGGGCCCATTTGGTACCCAGCTTTCCCTTCCCTCTTAAATTACCATCATACACTGCAACCACTTTAAGGTTGGAGCTTGTGTAGCACCCTCTCTGCTGAAAGGCTCCATTTCCACTATTGTAATTGCATTGTGCCTCATCATAATCATTATCAAATCTCTTGAAGGGTTACTTTTCTGCCACATACTGGAATTCCTTCTTTGGAATGTTTGGAATAAGCCATCAGTTACCTGACTTACTCCTCATTTATAGGAGCAAGGGAAAAATCAAGGGCAAATGCTCTTAAATAGGCCTTTCTGAATATACAGAAATCAATCAGGGCCGTTAGAGACTTGAGCCAAGAGGATGGCTGCATCATATAAGATAAGCTCAGTGTCAAGATTTTTGCAGGGTGCAAACTCTCTACCCACCAGAAACAGCCTTGGAACAACTGTCAAGTTGAGCATCTGCTTTCCATGCTCATCCGTGGAGGAAGGGAGTAGCGGGCTAGACTGGCATGGGAATGTGATCTGTATCATGCTGCTGCGGTGCTTGCCTACCTACTAATTTTACTCATGAGACTACGTCGCGTCTCCCCGCTCGGCCATGAGCTCCTTGGCGGCAGAGTGGGCGCCGAGATGCAACCAGTGCTGTCCAAGAGCATAGAGCAAAACATGTGTGTGGAGCTCGTGACTCAGGCTGCTACCCAGGAGCGATTTGGCAGCAGTGCAGCCAGGTGCCCATGCCAGCCCTGGTGAATGTAGCCTGGTCGCTGTTTCTTCCCTCCACACTGGCATCCAGCCACGGGTGCTGGGAGAAAGAATTGGATTTCTTTCCTTTTTAAAATTTCTTTCTTTTTTTTTTTTTGATAGTTACCCACCCAATTTTACAACATTGCAAAATGAAGGCTTTTGACGGTTGTTTATTTTGTATCCTGCTGAGGGAGGGATGGAGAGAGCTGGGTGAGATAAAACAATAGAAATTAGAGTAGAATGGAGAAGTGCAAGAAAACAAGAAGGTTGAAGACGTGAGCAGTGGGACCAGCCTAGGAACAGAAAAGTCCTTTTATGCACCTAGATGCTGTCTTACAGCTGTGCTATGTATGTTTCAAATAGCTACTCAATACCTATCAAAAGCACAATTTGGTATAGAATTGCTAGCAGAGCCCACTGGGCTATGGTGAGCTACTCTTCAGCCTAAGACATACATTAGATGACCGTATCATTATATATATTTATATATATTTAGCTTCATGTGTAAATTGAATGGCCTTAAAAAATCAGCCTCTACAGAAAACTATCCTGAGGTTAAATAATAACAGTGGAAAATGTCAGGTATGTTACTGAGTCTAGGAAACTTTACGGCCATGCTGAGCTAATCCTGGCCATGACAATTCCCAAGGTTTCACTGCTCCCTATTCAGTGTGTGGTCCTTGGTCAGGGCAGCTCTGTCCCCAGTCTCAGCCCTGCCAGGCCCCCGTCTCCCTTGTCTGCTCTCTCCCCATTGCGCCCTTTTTCATTATATGGGAGTAATATGGGGCAGTGTTTGGAGTTCAGCTGAGAGCAAAATCAGAGGCTTTAATGTTTGACAGCACAGCCTAAGAGAGTCCAGTGGGGTCTGAATCTCAGAGGGTGATGACTACCTTGTCTTTATGAATTATGTGCACGAGGGGCTTCTGAGGATCCCACGAGATGCCGATCTCCTTAACCAACAAAACCCCTTTTAAAACACAGCACTCCTATTTTCATGTTTCCATAACACCTCATTTGCAGGCATGTGATTAGGCCTAATTAATGCCTGTAATCAATGAATGCTTAATCACTGCTGATGAAAAATGCTGGATAAATGCAGAGCACTGCTTGATTGAATGCCATCTGATGGGCTAATGGATCACTCTTATTGCTCTTTAGATTCTGATTAAGCTGGGAAAATATCTGGGCTGGTGTAAAACAATCCTGCATTGATCTCTCCAGCCAAGTGGGGTCTTTCCAGTAATTAGAAGGGTGGTGACAGGAGCAGACTCTGCTGGATGAAGGACCAGGGGGACTGGAAAACAGTCTTTTTTTTCATTTCTTTTTTTTTCTTTTTTTTTTTTTTTGAAAGCAATGCAGCAAATATCAAGGAGAAGAATGGTCAGATCTTTTGACTTTTAGCTGTAAAAAAATCATTTAGCATTCCCCGATAAGCCCCTTGATTTAAACAGAGAGGCAATTTCTGCTCCATGGGAGTTCCATTTGAGCAAATCTGGCCCCAAAACTTCACAGGCTCAAATCTCTGGAACCAAATTCCAGGAAACATTCATATGTGGATGATGCATCTGTAACAGATATAAAGGGGAGAGGGGAAGCATTTGGCAATTAGCAACTGGAATCATTTATAACTCCAGCTGGTACTTCTCTTTTTTCAGGTGAAATGTCTCAAGGGGAGGAGGAGAACCTGTCAGTGTCATGTTCTGCACTATGGCTTGCAGGGACTCCACGGCTTTCCTCCATGAACTCTTCCAAACGAGGTCACCTTCCCCAGCATGGAGACCTGGCACCGGATATCACATCACTCTGCTACACTCTGCACCAAGGGGACCGAAGAACAACTTCATTCTCTTATATCAGGTCCAAATTAGTGCAAAAACCAGCAAAATCAAACCCACTCTTTTAGCAGGAATGGGGACCAAGAGGGAACACACAGGTCCCAGTTTCTCTCCCTGACACAGGGCCTGTCCATGCTGCATCCTCGAAGGCAAAGGAGGAAGCAGCGGAACAGCAGGCACCCTGCAGGCTCACTTCTACTGTGATGACATTGCTGTCACCCATAGAGTTCAGTGGTGAATCATTTCCGCAAAAGAGAAAGGGATTTTACAAAATAGGAGTTAACTATGGAGAATTCATGTTTTATAAATGCAGACGAGTTCTGTGGTACTTTCACAGGAGACCAAATCACCCTGCAGTTAGTCACAAACCAAGTAATGGCATCGATTCATGAAAGCCTGTGAGTGCAAGCACAGTTTCCATGATCTAGCCTCTTGTCTCTAACTTCATGCTCTGTTCAGATGCTCGGGCCTATGCTCCAACATAAATACATTGCCTGAATTTCCCTCCCCCTGCACTATTCCTCTTTGAGCCGTGGAAGATTATACACTATAGATAAAAAAGTGCTTGTTTCTTTGACAAATGCAAGGCTTAAAGACCACCCTCTGTTCTTGAGCAAAATTAGCTTATCTTTGCCCCCAAAAATGTTGTTACTAAATATGAGCCATCATTTGTGTGTGGCCTGAATGAGACGCTCAATTCATCTTATTAGAGGTTATCCTTTGAGGAGCTTTAAAAGGAAATGCATTGTTCTTAATTATTCTTATCTCAACAGCTGTGTAATTCCTGGTTTTGATTTAAGAAAGGAATATCCAAAGAAAGATTATACTGAAAGCTGGAGATGGGTCTGAACCCAGATTGCAGAGTTGAACTGTAGCTCTTAGTCCATGTTAAAGAGCTATGCTCTTTTCTTTGGGGAACTTATGCATCCTTTTATTTCCTCCAAAGTAATAACACCAATCCAGATAGATAGAAGTAAATATTATCAAAAGGGTAGGCTTTGCCCTTCTTTCTTTATTTAGACTCATCCTTTGTGCTGTGTTAGAGGACAGTGAACAAGGCTTGGTTGGGAAATGCACCCTTCTTTGCTCCCTACTGTCCCTCCTCCCCCATAGTTTATAAAATTATTCATCAGAAAGGCCCAAGCCCTATAGTCCTTTTCCAGACAGTAAAAATTCTGAAAATTTTCAAAGCAAATTGAAAATTGGGTGAAATTTACTACCAGGCTAAAAAAGCCACTTTCTGTTGGTTAAATGTTTGCACAAAAAGTGACATTTTCTGTGATGCTGTATGGTTGTCACAAGCCGCTATGCACTTTGAAGTGGAGGAGCACATAATGGATCAAATTCTCCACAGAGGTCAATGCCAGAGTTTCAAGTGCTTGGCATCTCACATTGGGTCCAGCTTCTCTGAAGTGGTCAGCATCCAGCAGCGTCTATTGTGACAATAAGTGGCAAGATGTTTTGCAAAAGGGCTTAGCTACCAAGCTGCTGGGTTTTTTTTTTTCTCAGAAATTCTGGTCCAGGATGGTACTGAGGGCAGTTTCATCTAGTTTGATTGAACCAGCTGTTGAATCGCAGCAATTCCTTGAGCTTCTTATTATAACATGTTTCCACCATGAAACACTGGCCTCTCTCCCAACATCATATTTCCCACTGCTGCCATTTGATCATCCCAGAACTATGGATGGATCCTCATTTTCTGCTACTCTGCTCAGGCTCAGTCCTAGCAGACATATAAGAGATTCTTCCCACAGTTCATTGCTGAACCCAATAATATTGAAAGGACAACAAGTTTCTGTTTCAGTCCCTTCCTAAATGGCATGCCAGAAGATGAGCACTGACTCAAGTTGGACTTTGCTAAAAATATGAGCCTATGAGCCACACTTCATATAGTGCTGCAAATGGATTACGTGTGTGCCATGAAAATGACATGGGAGAATAGGGACCACCCTGAGCCTGGGGAGGTGTCTATGGACATCTCACATCAGTAGACTAGTAGAAAGGTCTCAGTATCACCTAGGTTTTTTTAAGGCTCCTCATATCTGAAAATCAGACTGCTTTTGTGCTACATTATGGAGCTTGGTCATGTTGCACATCACTAGAGCATCTTGATGGCTTGTTATCTTGTAAGATGATGGCATCTTTCTTAGATGGCCATTTTCAGAGAGCTAATCTTGAACTGAACATGCTCTGAGGAATTTCTGGAGGTGTCCCCATACATATATGGTCAGATCAACGTCCAAACACTGCTAGTATAGGGAAGCACAGAACATTGTTAATGTTTCTTACATACTTTTGAGGAATAGTCTCCTCTTTGGATTAATTATAAAAATGTTAAGCAACTATAAAACATCACATCTGTATATATCTAAAATGGCAAATGATTTCCTTGTTGCAATCATTTCTCAATGTACTAGCTGCATAGCGTTAAAGGACAGGATAATGAAAGCACTTGTGGTTGGGATTCTTTTTATTAGCATTCATATATTTGCTGTAAAACTCTAGCTGCTGCTATGTTCAGCCAGTGATGACTATTTTGTGAAAATAATTCGAATGAATGTGCTTGTGAAGTCTGCCTTCAGTCCCAAGCATAGCAAAACAAAACACCTAAACAATATTTCTCTGAAACAATTTCTACTATTTAAGGCAGCAGGAGGTCAGATTACAGAATTTCATCTGGGAAAGATGCTTGGATATTATGAGTTGGTGGTTTTGACTCTTCCCTCTTGAATGGCACCATTTCCTTTTCTAAACCCCAAGCAGTGATGCTCTTGATTTTATTTCTTGTTAAAAAATGGCTACAGGACTATTCAAGATTAATGACTGCAGCACAACCTCACTCAACAGCAACAGCAGCTACTACCTCAAACAAAATGTTATTTTTCTCCTGTAGCCTCATTCTACAGGAATGAGTTCAGCAGCAAAGATAAGGGCCTGAAGATGTATTATAGTCAGATTTTGAAAAAATATCAGGGGTTTATGGCAGTAGGTCATCTCTTCCAAAACAGGCTCTGATTCCTATCCAGACTACCAAACGGATATTAACTGGAGAGGAGTAATTTTCAAATACTTATTTTCATTAAAAAAATAAAATAAAATCCTGAAGCTGAAGAGAACCTGACTGCTAATAGAAACTTTAATCCACAATCCATGAAGAAAGAACCATTTGCCAGAACAACAGAGATCAGACAAGACAAAAAAAAATAGCCTGACTCATCCAGGCAGTAATTCAAAGCAGCAAAATATACCCAATCCTACCCAAAACCCCATCATGCATTTTCCACGTGGAAAGTAGACGGCTCCCACAGAGAATATCTTGTTGTCCTAAGCGCTTCTTAAGTTGCACTAGAAAAATCTCTCCTCCACCAAGTCACGCAGTATTAGTGGACACATTGCTACTTATCACGCACATACGTCATTTTGTGCAGTTTTGTACATTTATGCAGTTGCTAGGGATACAATTTAGTGAGGTCTTGACCCGAAGAGCAGTTCAGCAACTGCGGTACATGCACTGATCTCAGTGAAGGGCTAGGGGTGCCCAGGAGCTCGCACGAAAGAGCCTCTTCTGTACACAGCAATCCCACACCAAGCAAATCATACCGCTGATTTTGCTCACAGCCTGAGCCGAAACCCATGTAGGTCAGGCTCACTCCCATAGATGTCTGGTTCAGATTTCACTCAGTGCTGTGGTTGCAGAAGATGCAACCCAGTGCCAGTATCTTTGGTTGTGTTTTATAACCATGGGTGACCTTAAAAGTCTGAATGTAAACCTGTTTATTGTCCATCTTTCAGCATCCAAATGAGATGAGAGTGTTTCACCCGTTCTTTGTAGGCCTGATGCTTTTAGCAGTCAGCAGAGATTTTCTTTTAATGAGATGGAAAGAGTGTGAATTTCTGAAGCAAGAGGATCTCTCACATCATAAACACAAAATTGCCAATGTACTTTTACCAGAGGATCCAGCTCCCTTTCTGTTGAAATTAGAGATGAGTGAGATAGGTTGGATAACATAAAACCTGATTCAGATTTTCTTTGAAACCTTGAGACAGTCTTAGCTGAAAATTAGATAAAATATACAGGTTGAGAGAACTAGAACTCATCTGAAAACATCAAAGAAATAGAAACACCACAGGCCACACTTAGAAAAACTGGCTGCCTAAACAGTGAAAGGAAAAACGTGTAAGCACCACCTCATGTACCAAATATGCACTGATGTGTGTGAAAAAGGATACTCACATACTCCACTACCCATTTCTTCTCAGGCAGTTGCCTATTTGCTTACACAAGCTTGGTCTTCTAAAGGGAGAAAGTAATCAAATCCATTTGTAAAAAAAGTTTTTGGTATCTAATTTTGAAAGTATATCCCCAAACAATACAGTGTGTCAGGAGTGCTGCACTCTACCAACAGGCAGAGCTGTTGCCAGTATTAATATTCAAGCTGGTTCAAATTTCCATATGAAGCTGGATTTTAAATACACCCATTTCTGAATGCCTAAATGGAAATATTGACTTTCATAGGGCAGGTTTTCAGGGCTTTCTTCTTTCAAAAGAACTGTTCAGGATGTCCCATGCTAAGACATCTCTCAAAGCCAGTGCTGACATTTGTGAGAAGTTAAAACATTTTACTTAGTCAAGTATTTCTCTATGCCTTCTGTGAAGGGAATCCTAACCCTTCCCTAAATGCTTCTTGGTTGAAGGACTGCCACAGAGAAATTTCCTGATCGCACACATAGGAACAACTAAAATCCCTGAAAAACAGCTCAATCAGGAAGCCTCAGCCCCTAGGCTACAGTGAGCTCCCCACACAGCCCTGCTGACACAGGGCACCTAGGCCACATCCTACAATAACCTTTCCTTGGGAATTGACTTTTGTCTTTTTCCTAGGATTTGACTTCTTGCATAGGCTTTTCTGCAGCCTATTTTGCCAAAGCACAGGGTTTCTGATCACTGGGCCACTATTTCTCCCTGTGCTGTCTGTGATGCTGAGCAGTAGCAGCATTCCTGTTTCACAGTCAGAGGCTCCAGCGGGTCGTCCAGCATCACTCAGGAGCTGGAGACAAACTTCGGAAAAGATAGCTTCGGGTGCAGGACAGTGGTGGAAGCAAAAGGATCCTGGCCCTGCATCTACATGCATGAAATGTTCTCATGTGACACAACTGACATCTCCAGGCCTCCAAAAATAGGGTGTGGGGGACTAAAACTTGCACATCTCAAGCCCTGACAAATGGGACCAGAAGAACATCCTCCCCATCAGTCCCCTCTCGATACCCACAGTACTGGAAGAATCATTACTCTCTGGAGGAGGTACCTGGAAGCATTGGCTACATTCTACTTCAGTGACACCTGACAAGACAGCATGGCCTAAAAAGACCATGTACAAAATCTGATTGCTTGGCATGAGGAAAATATTCTACAGTTGTCAAATTTCTAGCCTCTGAATTATTGCAGTTTTGAAATGTTACAGTATCATGCAGAAACATTCAGAAGAAATGTTAAAAATAAATTAAGAAAAACAACAACCCAAGTATTGGGGAGTCTGTGTCTGTATGTATGTGACTAAAATCTAAGGCTCCAATTCTGATCTAAACCAGATTGTCTCCCTCCTTTCTCTACTTCCCTGCCCCCCATCATTTAAAAAGGACTGGAAGGGAAAAGACTCAATTGGTCTCCAAGTCTGCAAACCTTTCCCCTCCCTAATATTCAAGACAAGACTTAAAGAAGAACCAGTCTGGAATAAAACATGAAAAACTTTCTGAAAAATGACTAGAGGCCTAATGCTGTCACTGTCCCATGTTTATTTTTCTTCCTTTGATGTCTGATGTCAAAGAGAAAATAATGTCATCTGCTGGAAACTCAAACATGTTTGCATTTTGAGGTAATTAGAATTAATGTTGGAGGGCAAAACTAACACCGAGCCATTCCAGTCTTTCCCATGTGAGGAAAACATTCCGTAATGACTTACATTTAATCTGGGAGCTGGCAGTCACTCAGGAGCAGCCCGGATTCATGCAACAGGGTAATATTTCAAAAACATTTTCTTTTTTTTTTTAAAGAAGCTATCTATATGTGCTCTGATTTATAAGTGATGGCAAGGACTCACAGCCCGCCTGTGATGCTCCAGCTCTGCAAGGGTGTAACTCTGCTGAAAATCAATGGGCTGACAAGGATGTAAATCAGGGAGTAATGGCAGTACCGGTTCAAGACCACCACTGCTTCCTAAATACTCAGCACCCACAATTGCAGCCAGATTTTTCAAAAGAGCTCAAGTCCCTATTCACATCTAAACAAGGGCCAGATTTTTGTAAGTGCTTAGCACGCAGGCCCTCCCCATTGTGGCATTAATGGCAACATGTTGAGCTCTTTTGGAAAATTGGGTGTACATGTTTGTTTTGGACCACATCTTGTCACCCTTCTACATGTTGAGTAGCATCTTATTCAATGAGGAGTTTTGCTAAGTAGGGCCTCTCTGTGTGAGTAGTGTTACAGAAGGGTCCTCTCAAAAGAGAAATGGAAGTCATGTTGCTCAATGCATGGCTGGATGGTGCTCAGATGCTATGGTTATAGAGCTGTAAAAACCTGACCTGAATATAATCAATCTAAAGTGAATAGGTATGGGTTAAAGCTTGACTCGTGAAAAATTGGGTTTGGTCCCCAGAGGCAAACAAAGCAAAAACAAAGAAAAAAAGCCAAACAAACAAACAAACAAAAGGTTATTTCTAGTCTGAAAACCTTATTTTGAATCACTCTACCATCTTCAGGGGTTAAAAATAGAAAAAGAAATCTTTTTCGCTTCAAAGAAAAGAAATAGCCGCCCTTATCTGTATGCATAATTAAAAACAGATGAACTCCAAGAGTTGAACCCTTCCACACAGCTAATCCTCACCGAGGAGTAGCTTCTCAGCAACATTTGACATACTCAAAAATAATGACATTATTAAGGATTGAGCTGGGATAATGTAATGCATGCTGCTGCTACATTCAAAGGCAAGTCATTGCTGATAGAACTATGGAATAGACTAGAATATTTAAAAACAATCCTTTCCCCAAAAAATCCTTTTCCTGTCATACTGGCTTCTCTGTATTGTTACTCTATTGGTATCAGCTGTAGCTAAGAACAAACACTGTGTTTTCTTTCCTGCAAATATGCAGAGATGTGAGCCCCTGTTTTTTTACCTCGCATAGCTGCTGGAAATCCCAACACTGCAAGTATGGCTAATGCACTCACATGCTTTGTCTCGTGTTACAACACCCTGCAGGTTCCCCAAATCCTGTGAGGACCTCCCCGATTAAATGATGGCTTTCGCTATTTCATACTCCAAAAGAATGTCATCATTTTCAGTCTTCATTCCTCAAATCATGTGGCAGATCATGTGGTCCAACAGATGCACAAGAAATAGAAACAGTGCACACTCATTTCCTTTGGCCAGCCTGATTCTGGCTCAGGAACCTTTAACAGAACAACTGTGAGCACAGAGAGGAAGAGATGGCATGGCAAAGAGAATCATTTCACCTCTACTCTGCTTTCTCTGGTCATCTCATCTCTCTTTCAAACCTTCTTTCCTGCACCTCCAAAGGCCTGGACTCATAGCAGTGCCATTCAGTGGAGTTACTCTTGATTTGTACTGCTGCCATGGCAGGGGTAATCATTGTAGATGTCAACATCACTGAAATTTGCTCATACATGAACCAAAATTTGTATTAGGAGATTCCATAATATTAATTAATTACCTGTAGTGCCTGTCTGGTGCAACCTAGAGGTATCCTATATGCTGTCAGTCTACAGGTTGCATTACCTACCCTTCTATCCCAGAGCCTGCAGCTCACACTTCTGCCAGCTATCACATTTAAAGTGAGTAGCTCAGCTAGGGGAATCAACAGAGGCTTGCTGTACAAAGGGTAGCATTTTGCAGCCTGCTCCTCTACATGTATGAGCAAAGCAGTCTAAGCAAAAAAGAATCCCCAACTTTGATTATTATCCAGATCAGGATAGACTACAATGCTGGAAGTAGATATGTCATATTTTTATAGCACATTTTCTTTACTTAGCAAGAAAACAAACAAACAAAGCAAAACAAAGCAACAACCCACAAATATACACAATAGCATACTGTCCTTTTTAAATGTACATCAACCCATAGCCATGGAGAAAACTCCAAAGGCAGCTTCCCTAATCTGTGGCTGCCTCCCAGGCGTGGACTCATCGACATGTTTCCCATGTTGACAGGACAAAAGCAGTTCTAACAACTGCACAAGGCATATGCCTTCCAATGGCAAGGCCACACAAATTTCTTCTTGCTTCCTTCAGCCCTGACTGTGTCTGCTGCTTACGATCATCTCCATCTTGTTTACTATTCCCCATTTTCCTTGCTGTCTTGGTCAGGGACTGGAGGTGAGTAACCTTCCACCATGAATGTGTTAAACCCAACTAGAAGCTTTTCATCTAGGAGAACTTTTGCTTCCTTCCTCCAGCTGCACTTTTTCAAGCAAAGTGGATGACTAGTAGTGGGAAATGGATGGGCAGGAGGCAAGTTCTCATATGGAGGAAAGGCAGCACAGCTCCAGATTGCCGGGGCTTACTTTATCTGTAATGAAATATTTCTCCTTGCTTTTGCCTTGTTCAAGAGCTGTACTGCTATCAAAGCCTGCCTGCAGCTTGCTCGTCCTCTCTGCCTGGTTTGTTACCTTGCCACCTTCTCCTCCATTGCTTCTCTCCTCTGTTTCCTTCCTTCCTCTCATTGCTCATGCTCGTGCTTCTCCTGGCTCCACTTCATTTGCCTCAGCTGGGGTCCTCACAGCAAGAGGACCACAAGATTAACCAGGTTTGGAAAGTTTGCCTTTGCTGTGCACACATGCTCTTTCTTCTCCCCTCCACTCCCAGCAAATAAAAATGCATCCAAAACTGCTGTGAAGCTCCTCAGTGAAGAGCTGGCACGGCGCAGTGCCATGCCTTTGTTTTGCATAGGCTCTGCACGCAAGTTACCACAGAGCAGTAACTATTAATGATGACAAAAAGGTCACACCACAGAACATGCTAGTATCTCAGTTAAAAAAGAAAAAAAAAATGAAAAAATGAAAAAGATATCACAGAAATCACAAGTTTTGCTTTGCTTAATGGAGATACATTGTACCCAAAGCTGCGTTAAAGTCATTACAGTTGAAGGACTTGCATCTGCCTACAACTAGCGCATGTCAGATCCAATCCACTGTATTGATTGCTATAATATCACCTCCCATATGGTGCCACTGGTGTGTATACTGAATTTAGTGCTGCCTAAAATCTGTTGCTCCTCAAAGAAGTTGCAAAGTTCTTATCCTCTCTTACATGAAGAGGGAAAAATACCTCCCTTCCTACCTAAAAAAGATACAAAATATTGTGACAAAGTTATAAAAAAATTAAGTGTGCAGAGGGAGATTCATCACTTGTCCTCATCTACTTCTGCATGTAGTTAGAACAGGCTGTCTACTAAAAAGCAGAGTTTCCCTTGCAGAGCCTCTATAGGTTTGGCCTATGGTTAGCTGCACATACAGTTCACTGCTTTATTGCCAACTGAATCCTCAGTCACCTTCCAGGATTCCTGGGAAGATTTTATTGCTTTTAAGTGAAAGGTTTCTACCATCTTCCTCTAATTTTTATTAAAATAGTCACCGGGTGAACTTTCTAGTGCTGGTTAATAACAGCTATATTTAATAGCATTCAATATGTCCAAGTGACATTGTCCCACTTATTTCATACTTCCTTCAGACAGGTGCTTTTAGAGTATCCCTAATTTACTAAATGTGAGTTTATTCTAAGTTCTTTCAAGTCTTATAGTCTTAAGTTCTGATCAGCATATACATCCTAGCAAACAGAGACAGCAGGAATCTCCGAACAGCAAAGGACAAAAACATATATATATTCACCTATATCAACATCTTCAACTGCTATTCAGCTGGTGTTTGCAGCAGCCAACAAGAAGTCTTTATCATTATGGGTCCTATCTGTCTTTATCAGCTTCCATGATGCTGTTAATTTCCTGTTTAAACCTCACTTAGTAATCATTGTGTGCTCAGTTTTTCAGGGTGGTAGTTTTCTTTTGGGAGGTTAACCTTGCAGAACAAGTTGCATCAGATACATGCCCTTTTACTTCTCCTTGACTTAGTTTTTCAACCAGATCTTCTCATCTGACCTTCAGGTTAAATCTCTGATCAAAGGCATGGGGTAGGAGGGTTGCTGCTGTTTTCCTCATCTTTATTCCAAGTAAGTTCCTCGCTTTTAAAATAGCAAAACTAAACTGGCAGTGATCAATATTGTCCAGTGTTGCATATACGCTCATTCTCTGTATTAACTCCTGCTTTTTCCTTAAGGCTAGACTGAACCTCCCCCAAACTACGCATCAAAACAAGTGGCTTTAAATAGCAGTCATCTGTGGTATTAATCAAGTTTCTTCTTAAAACCATCCCAGATGTGCCACTCAACCAGCTTCTACTGGTTTCTGTAAGAACACCCACTGCTATTATTGTACCAACAGATTTTGCAACTTCCTTAATTTCTTTTAACACATGAAAGTCTTGTGCAGAGGTCTTTGGCAGCAGTGTGTGTACGCCAACAGCAGAGGGTTGCATACGTTTATGTGTGGCAGGCCAGCGGACAGCAAGGACTGTGGGTATAGTGAGGATGAGGGTCCCTTTAAATAGCTTGCAATCCTTGTAATATAGTGAACTTTCTTCAGTTTGGAAATCGAGCACAGGGGCAGCAGGATGTAAGCTTGGCCTTACACAGGGGCAGCAGGATTTAAGCTTGGCCTTACACTGTTACATATGCACGTGAAAGCAGGTCATGGAAACCCAACAGCACTTGCCTGATTTTTTTTTCTTTTTTTTTTATTATTACAAGGAAGAGAGAACATGTCAAAAAACCTGTTAGGAAAGGCAAGAGGATGGGCAAGGATCCATGGCTGCTCCAAACCATAGCAGTGCTAAAAATGATGTTTGGCAGAGGATGAAGATCCTATAAACCAGCTCTGCATCTGAGTCTGAGACACACTTGGGACATGCTGAGCATTCCTCTTCCCAGCACTGAAGGCAGTGGGAAATTGCCACCTCTTGTCTGAGAGGAGCGAAAACAACTCAACGGCCTCTTTTCACATGCAGGGGGTAGGACAGACACCTTGCCAAAGTGATGGCTTTTATTTATATCAACGGACAGGCATATCTATCTCTGCTGGGAAAGCTTTTGGAATATACTGGAGTGTTGACCCTGCATGACCCAAAGACGATTAGGGCAGTACTCCCCTCTGCTTCAGCTCTTCACATTCATTTTGCAGATTCCTCAATCCATTATGAAAGCAGACCCCCAACGGTTCTCTGTAAGACAACCTGACTCCTCCTGAATGTGGAAGTCTAGCCATGTACTGGTACATGTTCTGGATCTATTTTTATCAATCAGACTTACAGCACTAAAAATTAAAATTAACCCACTAAACTCAAAACTGTAAGAATAAACCCTGAGGGAGACCCAGAGAGATGACAGCATACACAGCTGAGAAGTACTTTAACTGAGGGCCTTTTTCAGTAATACCCATAATACAAACATCAAACCCAGCCCTGTGACATTAGAGAAACCCAATAACAGTTTCTCATGCAATGGAAACATTTTTGTAGAGACTTAAATTTTATTTGGGAACTGGCTATCTGTTACAACCAGCAATTCAAGTCCAAGAAATGGAGTAATATTTCAAAAACGATTAGATGAAAACAAATAATCACATGAATGGTATTATTTTGCAAAACATGCGATCCTCAGTAATTTGTGGGTTTTGGTCCCTGGTGCTAAAATTGTGCTGTGTCTTTAATCAAGCTAATTATGCAAAACTTTCTGAAGATCACAAAAGGTTCAGGAGGGGGCTTTTTGATGCTGAAATGCAGACCAGTCCCTGTTAGGACATTGTTCTGATTAAAAATGAAGCATTGCCTTCTTCAGACAAATACTGTGCTTGAAATTCCAGTGTTCCAGTGAAATACCAACATTTATACCTCACATAGCCTCACATTGGTTCGCACACCACCATGAAGCTTAAGTTACCTCCTCCCCCTTTCCATGGATATGGAAACAAGCCTTCTCTTTCCATCACCATGCTCTCTAAAAACATTACATTATTCTTACAGCATTTATTTATTTCTGGCAGTCAGCCAGAAAAAAATATAATCCTCTTTCAAAAATACCCCTCCCTGTGAATTGGATTATGTCGTAATCCCTTCTGGATCTACCCCAGGCCTGCTTGCCTTCTGGGGTGAAATGACAACGTTTTGGACAGTCTATGGTATTGAGCTGAGGAGGTGGACCACCAGGAGTCTATGATATAGCCCAGGTTTCTCTCCCACTCCTAATTTTACAGCCACAAGGAAAAAAAAAAGAAAAAAATGTACACAAAACTAGCTTTGTCCATCTGCAAAACACATGGTGGCCCAGGTTGCCTCCTCTCGTGAGGTCATCATGTGGGATCCTGTGAAACTAAGAAGCAGTGGCAAAGCAGTGAGGGAAGCCCTGTTGGGTGCAATGCACATGGGATGGAGGAGGAGCACAGAGAGACGGGTGATCTGGTGGGCTTCACTTCCTAGGGAACGTGATGCAGTGCTCTGCAGGTCTCGTAGTGCAAAGCTTTCTGCTTCTCCACCTAAGCCTGCCCTTTCCCTTCTGCACCGTGGCTGTTGCTGCTGTTGACATTTTGCATCAATGTTCCCTTGCAGTCTACCTTTCCTTTCTGTTTTTGTCTTCTTCCTGAGTGGTCTCCATGGCCGCTCTTCTCCATTTTATTTTCTGGCAAGTCGTGAATTGATGGTGTACTGGAAACCCGATCGCTGAATCTCTGGCTACAGTGAAGGGGCCAGACCTTTATTCTACTTAAATTGAGGGCGACTCGATGACAAACTGAAGGGACTTCAGAGAGAGGAAAAAATGATCCAAGGCTTAGATGTGGGCTAAAGGAAAATGAAGGGAATGGGCTTTGCACATATCTTGGCTGAATGATATCTAATTGGAGTATGATAATTCCACATACGTCTTAGAAGGATATAAACACTTACAAGGCAAAGGAATTGATTAGGACTAGAGAAGGGGGTATACATGGAATTAATGAGATGAAACTGAGAACAGGAAAATTTATGCTGTAGAGAAACATTTCGTATTAACGAGACCTACTACATTGTGGGGTAGGTTTCCAAAGAGAAGCAATGGAAACCCTGTTGCTTAAATTACTTAAGAGTGGACTGGACAAAACACTCAAGAACACACTGTAGGGAACAATTCCACAGTGACAAGAGGATGGAAAAGATGATCTAATAGTAGCTGTTTCCATTTCTAATTTATATGGTGTCTTTATACTAGAATTTTTTTGAGCTGCCAGCCAGTAATCAGCAGAAGAAACATGTTACAAAATTCCTTCTGGAATGCCATAAGCGTCCTGTATTTCCCTACTTCCCAAGCCCTGTCTATCACACATATACACAGTAGACTTGATGATTTATAGCAGAAACGTCATCCTCCATTCATCCTATTTTGCTGAGTTACTGCAGAGTCTCTGAACAGTGGTTATCTCGTGTGCCATATGAACTAAAGCATCGCAGCACAGCATATTCAGTCAGATGATTCAGTATGAGTTTCCTGGCTTTGACAAGTTTAAAAGTCAAAATCTGCAGTGCTGTTTGAAAACTCTTTCTTTTTCCTGTTACCTTTTCTTCACACACAGTCAGTTGCACTGGGAAAATCTCTGCAAATAGAACCTTATTAGGAGAAAGGCAGAAGCAGGCATTATGCAGCACAAAGAAATGTCTTTACTGCAAAAAAGCACCATAAGAAAAAAAAAACTTGCTAAAGACACATTTGCATCTGCAAAATTTGCAAAACCTGGCATTCCAAATGGTGGGCTCTTTTTTTTTTCTTCTTACCTCCTATATACAAAAGAAGTGGTACATTGATTTTGAAGAGAGAGAGCAAAAAAAAGGTCCCCTTAATGCTTAACATCATAATTTGTGAGGTGAAGTGACAGCACACATTGCCTGGGGAGGTACAGGATGGAAGTTTTTTTAAGAGTTGCCTCTGAGGAATGATACAGATAAAGTCCATCCTGCTTTAGGTGAAGATGGATTAGATGCCTGCTCACGCTCCCTTCCAGCCATTGCTTGTATGTTTTACAGTTTCTTGCATCAGTGTATCTGCAAAATTTCCAGATGTCTATATGCATATGCCAACATTTGCACAGATGCATACAGGTCAACATTGTTAGGTTCTAAGGTCAAAGTAGATTACTGAGTTTATCTTGTCCAGCATTTCTGAAAGTTCCCAAACTATGATCTCATTTTGAAACAGAAAAAAAAAAGAAAAAAAGGGTCTGTTCCCCTCTTCCTGGCTATAAAGGAGAGGCAGCTGAAATTATTCCCCTGGAGGTCTCATGACCAGAAGGTGGGGAGAGAAGGCTGCAGTTCAGCCTCCTGAACAGGCTTGTGCTCAGCAACTCTTGGTGTAGATGCGAGCACAGTTGCACGATCTGTGTGTACAAATGGTAGTTTATACACATAGGACACAAGGTGTGCAAAGACAGTGGGGACCCAGGATCTGCTGTCTGCCATATACCGAATGAATTGCTGGTGCAAGATGACCAGTTTTCACATACTCGTGCTAATGTATGATAAAACTGTTCAGGGACTCATCCTCGCATAGACCACTGCTAATGCTGACTTCATTAAAGTTTCCTGGTCAATGAAAGCAATTGTGTGTTGTCTAGTGGTTGGACTGAAAGACGGGAAAGGATTTGATTCAGTGCTAGCTGAGCTACTGACTCACGGCTTACCCTCCAAGTAAGTCATTTGACCTTTCTGCAGCTCAACCAATCTGGTTGGAAAATCATGCGGGAAGAAGGGAAAAGCACTATTCTTGCTGAAAACCACAGACGGAATCTGAGTTGAGTTTTCCTTAGATTAAAAAAGAGGCAATATCAGAACGTGAGTCAGAATCGGAACCTCCCTGGCCTTTTCCACTCAGAACGTCTGCTAGTATCATCATTATCATAACAGAAAATCATTTACTTTCAGACTTCAAGCGTAGAGACCAAAAGGAAATACTTGGTACTTGTGCCAGGTACACTCAGCTCCTGAATAGACTGAAAGACTATCTGAACGGATTTAATAACTTTGGACTTCTCTACATGGATCATATTTAAAGGGTATAAATAACCAGAGCAAAAACTGGAACAGAGATGGATTTATATTACTAATATTAAAAAAAAATTCTGATGGGAAAATGGAAAAAAAGTAGGGACTTAAAAATACCTTTTTTTTCCTTGTGTTATGCTTTCTGTCAGATTTTGTACTATAGAGACTTAGAGAACATTTTTTGGCAAAATACCAAACTAAATACAACGTGGTGTAAGTTCCTAATAATGGAAAAAAAAGTTGTGGTGGGAAAGTGTCTAGAGCAGATTTTGTAGACAGAAAGTCCCTGATTTGTCTGCAAAAACAATTTCTTTTTCAGAATGTCTTCCTCATTCTGAAAATATAAATAGGTCTAATTAAAGGCCCCAACCTTTTTCTTTTAGTATGAGTAGGAAGTGGAGTTGTAAAAGATAGATTTTGGCCAGTACTCCCATAAAGCGGTAAAAAAAGTAATGACCTGCAAGGGAAACTGAAATTCAATGTGGGGCTGGATTAGTGGTTCTGAATATCTTGAAAATACCTCTTTTTTTTTTCTGAGAAAACTCTACTGGATCTGTGCAATCAGATCCTCTCTGGATTTCACGAACATTTGAACTAGTGCAAAAGGCCTTAATTCTTGACAGATTACTCATGCTGAGAACTACTGTATGAATGGTACTATTGAAGAGATATTCAAGCATAAAGAACTATTTAGTGTATTTCTGCACTGTGGTTCTCAAGGGGACAGTTAAATTAAAAACCATGACTGCTCCACCATGAGGGAATTGCATGTCAAGTATTGTAGGTGAGGTGTGGCGTTGAATTCAGACACTGAGTATTTTTAATTCTGAGATAACCTCTAATGGAAACAGAATATGTTTTCAGTTTGATATCAGATGAAGTTACTGTGATTCCTTGACCTAATGGCAGAAATATCAGTGACTTTACTACTGTTATCATCACACTGCTGACCTGCTAATCATTTGTCAAGAGATCTACAAAATACTTTATGAAAAAAATAGATATATTAATGAATTTAAATTTTAACTTAAGTCCTCTGAAATTCTCTTTAGAAAACTTAAAAGTACCTGGTTCTTTCTTGGGTTAGGTGCAGATACTATTGGAGTCTAGGCTAACATGATACAGTGACTGTAATCATAGCATCACAAAATGTAAGTCACTAGCAGAGAGGAACTAGATTGTGGAAAGGAATTTTCTCTACCAGGAACAGGACCATTTCTCCAAAAAGAAATATTTTTATGAATCTCTTGGATCCCATTTTTCCATCAGCAACATGAGAAGAAAAGAAGCCCCTCAATCTTACTTTCAATTAGATGGTAAAACATGATCAAGGGGCTCCTTGTAGGCTCCTGTGAATTAACCACTGAACCATTAATCACTAAACTGTTGTGTTAGAAGACACTGAGGACATAATGGACAACAGAGGACTGGTAACATTTCACAGTAAATAAATCTGAACTGAAAGTTCAGTGGTCTTTGAACTCAAACTGGACCTTGACCTAAGCAGGCTTTACATTCAGAAATTATTTTCTTGGCTTATACATACAAAGCCAGAAATATTCGGCTAGATATGAAACACTGTGAACTTCTAGGTCTGAAATAGATCCCTGGATCTGGATCACCTGGGAAGCTGAAAATATTTGGATGAAGAGTTTGATATGAGTTGCCAGCACTATGGGTGTGTCTCATCTATCACTCAGAGTTCTCAGTAGTTTTGATAGTTTTGCTTTCAATCTGTGGAGGCACACTTCATTTTTAAAGTTCCCCTTCTTGTGTGTAGGAGAAAATTATTTCCCAAATGGCTACTTTTTTCTTATATGATGCAGTATGCAGGGGAATATTGTCTCTTTCAGATGCCTCTACCTTATTAATACACTAACTTTGTAAGTTCAGATCATAGTGATATCATGACTTCAAGGAATTAAAGATTTGGTCATAAAATAGATGTGAAATATGACCACAGTACAGGAACAACTTTCATGGTGCAACCCTAAGATTTATTTCTTTTAATGTCACTTTGACAGTAATGCTGCAAAATTACATTGGGTGGTAACAAGTTAAAGCAATTGAGCTGGGCTCAGAGGGACAGATGCATCAAATAACTTTTCCCCATGTGCTGAGCTGGTCAAATACAAGCCAGCTGCAGCGCAGAAATCAGGTATGTATGGCAATTATGAATAAGCTAAAAATGCCATGGTTTCCTCAGAACCAGTCATCTTAAGGAAGAAGAGAGTGGAAATCCACCTTCACTGAACAGGCTCTAATTTTAATCTTGAAGGCCAAACACTTGGAGATTTTTTCTTCCAAAAGCAAAGCATAGAGATTCTTTTCAACTTGACATTGATAATGTAGCATCATTCAGCTCTGTCCAAAAGAAAGGACAGTCACAAGGCCCCATGACGGCCAGTGCTATGGCAAATCTGGTGCCAAATTGTGCTCTGACACCATAACACTATGCTTCTTAAGCACTAGAGTGGTTGTCACTACTGTCCTTGGCTATGGACTGTTTTATTAACTTAAGCTAATGAAGTCAGCTCTGTTCAGGACTTCTAGCTTGGAGATGCTGGCTAGTTCTTGAGCCATTTTTTTTCCCCTTATCAGTTTATCAGTGTATCGGGTAATTCTTCTGGGTTGTTTCTCCAGAAGTCTATTGTGACTGCAGTAGGGCAAATACACTTCAGAACCACAGTGCAAAATACAGTATGCTTTTTCAATAATATACTAGAAAGATTTTATTTAAAGACCCTATTCCTACAGTGAGCAAAAATTGGAGAGAATGAGAAAGAAATGTGAAGCTACACAGCACTAGAGTGGATGGAAGTTAGTTTATAAGAAATTCTCTACCAATAGCAAATGTAAATTGCAGTAATTTCTAAGAATTTAGTTCCTCCTACATAACATTGATCATTCACATATCTTAGTGTTTCTAGAAATAAGCTGATTTTTCTTGGCAAATTTAGGAGTCAGGTTTGACATTTTCTAAAACATTTTTTTGTAAGAAAAGAAGGCAATTTCATAAGATTAGAAGGCAAATTTGTTCAATCAAAGTGTCAAAATATCATTGTACAGTTACAGTGTGATATCTTCCCATATGCCAGGATTAGAGCATGATGGAAAGTGTGGTGAGGAAATCCCTGGTTTCTCTTTACTGGTATAAAGCACCCATTTCTTGCTCAATGATTCATAAGATAATGCACCTTCATCCTGTAACAAATCCAACATTTTAAAAAAAAAATTTGCAGAACACATCAGTGTAATTTGAGAATTTTACATTTTGAAAGTAAGAAGGAAACTATTGCATGGCAGAGATTTTTTTAATAGTTTGAAAACTGCTCCTGGCTCTGGAATGGTGGAAGGATTCCCACATGTGTGCATGTGATACAGCAGAGGAGAAAGCAATGTTGTGCTTTGGAGGCAAACGGGTCTCTGAGCTCTGGAAAGACTCACCTGAGCCTCATTGTCCATGCCACCATCTGAGCTATGGTTAACCAGCTAAGCTCCTTCCAGATAGGCATGAATTTAATTAATAACTGAGAAGTCTGCCATAAAATGGGTTCCTATCTTTGTAACAATCTTGGAAAAAGACCTTTTCCTCTCCTTAAATGACACTGAGCTCAGCTACATGTTGTTAACTTGATTTCCATGTTATCAGTAATGGGCTTTTGCCATAAACTGCATAAAGTGTGCATTTCCAGAAGGCTCATTAAAACTTCAAGAACTGTACCCTACCTCTGACCTTCAAAACAGATGTCTATTAACTTTGCACCATTTCCAACCACTTCTCACATTGGAGATAATAACCTTCCCAAAAATCTTGCCTTAAAAAAAAAAAAAAAAAATTAAACTCAGAGGGACCTTGAGGGCTAGAACTGGAAAGCACAGAAAGGGAGATTCCTGGCTTTCTACACAACCTTGTATCTATATTTGGAACCGCTAAAAATGTGACTGTAAAGTGGTGGTGTTTTCTAGTCACAATATTCATTCTCCAGCCCCACCCCCCGACACTTCACCTCTGCTCTGAGAAACAAATACCAGCAAACATTATTGAAGCTTTATAGGTAAAGAGAGAACACAGAATTGCCAATAAAGTTGTTTTTTTTTAAAAAAAGAGTTGTTCTGATGAAGAAGAGTTATTCTGATGGCACATGCAAAATACCTGGCAGAATGGTACAACATGAGCTACTGGTACTGGTGTGGGTTAGTCACTTATGAATAATCTCAAATTCATGCCAATAAGAGACTTATCGTGAAATGCTATGGCTTCTGTATTTGCCTAGGAGCCTCCCCTTCCCACTATGACCAGATAAAGTGAAATCAAAATTAATTAGTAATTACTTTAAACCTCATTTTCTCACTAATTTGTGATTTCTCATTTCCCACAACCACCCATCCCTGCACAAAACTTCCCCTTTAAAGACAGTTACTGTTTACATGATAAACATACTCCCTGCATTACCCTTCTGGACTAGTATTGCTCAAGTGTGAGAGTTTCAGTACATCCCACTTCCTTACCAGCCCCTTGAAACCTCCTTGATGACAGTGCTTGGTGACCACAACAGGCAGTGAGTGCTAATATTGCAGTACAGAGAATTTCCCCCATCAATGAAGCATAACATTCAGTTTCACCAGCTGTTCTTCTCATTCCTGGAAACCTGCTGGAAAAAGTCACCACAGAGGTAAATGGACTATCTTGGTGCGGAGGCATTATCCAGGTCTTAAAAGAAGTGCTCGAAGAAGGTAGGGCTCTAGCGCTTAAAGTGGGCTGTGGCAACTCCTTTTGTTGTGCTGTTGGGATTTAAATAAATAAAAATAAAAACAATAAAAAGACCTTAAAGTGTGTGTATTATCTGGAAGCTCACCAAAGAGGAGGAGGTTCCTCCTGATGTTTAGCCGGGACAATTGACTCCTTGCTAACCGCTACCATGGGGAGTGGGTCTGCAAGAACACAGAGTGGCCAAAGCTGGACCTTGCTGTGCTGCCTCTGGCTCCTTGCTCGGCTGCTGCTCCACCAAACATCTGTTCAGATCTTCCATAAAAATCCTCCCTTGAATGGCATCTGGTACCCCAAAGCACGACAATGAGTCCAATCCCCTAAACCTCCCATTTGCACCCAAAAGTCTGCCAGCATGTTTATGTTATTTTATTTTATATTTCTGCCTCATTTATTTATTTAAAGCATTGCAGCTTCAAAGATCCAACTTATGACCTACCAGAGGTAAAAGGCACTTCAGTGATTATGTCTGCTGCAGAAAAATACTTGCCACTAAGTCAATCTTAATCCGGAGACCTGCTAGAAATAAACCATACAGAGGCACATATTAGGGCCAGTAACGTCTCTCTCAAATTCGTCTTGCATGTCTAATAAACCTCATTTACTTTATCATAGATCTTTCAAAGCATCTTCTCAGAATTACTTCTAGAGATCAACTGACAAAGATCAGGGGAAAAGTATATATATAGCGATTTAGATTAATCATTCGACTGCAGCACTGGATACCAGCTATCTAATAAAACAGGGTTATGTACAGTATTCATAATTTACCAAGTTAATTTGTATGTTCCTCTCAATTAACTAAACAGTAAGAGCCAGGATCCCTTTTCAGATCCAGAGATACCATCTGTCATAACCTGGCTTGGTACCATCACATAAGGTCACCAGTCTGTTGTGAGTGGGCTCAGTCCACAGGGTCCCACCTGCTTCAAACACAGCCATTTCCAATTTGCTTTTCACATTGGCTTGCTCAGGGTCCCAAACCTCTCCTTATCCTTTCCCAGAGATGTGAACCCTAGTGGTGGGACCAGCCTGACCCTAGGCCACCTCCTGTGATGCTGGCCGCTGGTGCAAGTTTTTCTGCTTGAGGTTCAGAGTCCCTTTTCTGAGGAGTGGCTGAGGGAGCTGGGTTTATTTAGTGTGGAGAAAAAGAGGCTCGGAGGAGACCTTATGGCTCTCTACAATCACCTTTCAGGTGGTTGTAGTGAGGCAGGGATCAATCTCTTATCCAGAATAACAACAGATAGAACAGGAGAAAATGGCCTCAAGTTGTCTCAGGGGAGGTTCTGGTTAGACATTGGGAAGAATTTCTACATGGAAAGAGTAGTCAAGAATTGGAGCAGGCTGCTGAGGGAAGCAGTGGAGTCACCATTCCTGGCAGTGTTCAAGAAACATGTGGATGAGGCACTCAGGGACATGATTTAGCAGGTGTGGTGTTGAGGGTTTACAGTTGGACTCCATGATCTTGAAGGGCTTTTCCAACCATAACGATTCTATGATTCCATATCTTCTGTTTCCCCTCCTCCTGGAAGGATGTGACAGAGGAGCATGGAGTAATGCTTTAGCAAAAAAGAATGTCTTAACTACACTCGGGGCTTCCTTAAAAGGAACTGAAAATCACAGTCCTCTGGAAAAGGGCGAAGTGCTCACTTAGTCACCTCTTCTGTGAATCCGCAGTATGCCAGTCTCTCCTGCTGAGATGAGCCCATCCTTATTTCCACACACTCCAAGGCAAGATTGGTCCTTGTTCAGATGCTCTCTTTTGCAGCCTTCATCTCCACAAGGAACCCTTGGCCCTTCTCCTCCCCACCTTTCAGTGTAAAACAAATAAATCTCATTAGAAGGGCTGGTACTCAGAAGGCAGTTGTCTTCCTTAGTCCTCATTTGGTTTCTTAGGGCTGGCGCTTCCTACTTCTAAGGCAAGGCACTGCATAAAGTTCAACCCAGCAAGCTGTCTTGATGGTACTCTGATATGTGTCCAGGAATAGAGCAAATACAGCTACATCATCTACTTCAAATATATGAAGGTTCACTCTTGGACCAGTGTCTCACAGCATCATATCACAGAGCAGAAAGTCACCATAGAGGGGGATCCATTCTCTTAGCTATGCAGCAATGTGTCTGCAATACAGTGAGTTCAGATGGTTACTGTGAAACCCTGACAATATAGAGCTCTAAGGAAGATTCAACCCCAATTTCACTGGAATCAGAGATTCTCGCACAGACTATAAGCAGTGCAAGAGTGTGCAGGCAGATAAGCATTTCTGTAGGATTTCATTCAGAGTACTTAGTACCTTCATCTTATGAGATGAACGCACTGAACCATGCTGTCTTTGACATGACCTGAATTATTATTTTTATTTTTGGAACCTCAATCCAGTCAACTACTCAGAAATGTTTTAGAGAAAGCCAGTGCAACTAATCAAAAGACTTGAAGGAATGATTTGTGATAAGCAAGGTCCTATCCTCTCCAAAGAAGAGTATATTGTTTAGAGAAATGTGACTGTCTTTTTAGCGGAGTTGTATTTAAACATAATTCTATAACGCTTGTATTACATAATGTGAATGATGTTGAAAGGAACATTACCAATATCCTATGAAAAATCTGTATTTTAAACTGCACACAAGCAAAATACACCTAAGCACCAATTATGGATGTGTGTATGGGTATATGTGAATGCTTCTGTATTTTATATAAGATGTTTAGTAATAATAAATAATAAATTTTTAAATTTATTAAAAATTTAAATTTTTAAATTTTAAATTTTATCTTTTAAGATAAAAATAGCAATATGAAAAGAAATATTTGTGATGGACTAAGAAATAGTGCAAGAAATTGTACCTTCTTCAAAGTTAAGAAAACAGCTATTTATCAATGTACCCTAAGTCTGAAATCCTAATGATTGAAGAGTTAAACAAAATTATAAAGCAATGGATACTTCTGACTGAATACAGAAAAACAAATGAAAATGTGAAATATATATATATATATATATAAAAAAATTAGGGGCTTTAGGTGCTTCCACTCTGAAGCGCCAAAATTTACTTACTGCAAAACCACCTGGATTTTGGATGGTGAGACAAGGCCTGTTTTAGTGTATGAACTTCAGTACCGCAACCACACAGTTGGAAATGTTAGACTGAAGACCAGATGTGTAAATTATGTAATTTCCATTGATGTAAATGGGAGTTAAATGCCTAAAGAAGGAATGATGTGCCTTTTTTAACAGCCTTGTGACCTGATGGATTCAGCAGAGATGTAAAACTTCTGCCAAAGACTCAGAGCTAATACAAGCTTTTTAACTGAATCTTCAGCAACCAACAAATAAATAAAAGCCTCTAATGTAGTTCATCAAGCAACTTCTTTTTTTTCATCGCTGTAATGCTTTTATGCTTTCCAAAGCTCCCTTGAGCTATGGGGCATTTCTCGCATCTGCTACCTGAGGGAGAACTGTATGTGTTGTGTCATGTTTTAATTTTGGAAAGGATGGAGATTATGCTGACAGGCACTGCACACTGGAGAGAAGCAGCTCAAGGGAAAATGTCTGTATGAATCCTTGCTTGTACGGCTCTTCAGTCAGGATTTCCTTTCAAGACCTGGAGGAAACTGGGATCAAAAGTTAGACTATTCTTCTCAGAGATTTGCATACATTTCTAGCTACAGCTTTTTCCCCTCTCATGCCAATCTATGGGTTCACTTGGTCTTTCCCTTCCAGACTTAAGAATACCTCTCTTTTTTGCCACTTTTGAGTGATGTGAGAAAAAAAAACTAAGGATTTTGAAAGCTGAAATGGAGCAGAAATTTTTTGCTGCTAGCTGCAATGAAAGTACATAGAGATGGCCTTTAGCCCAAAATATGTGTTTTTTTTTCTTTTTTTTCTTTGAGATCTTACAATTTGGGAAACCTAGACAGCCTTGCAGCTCATTAGTTTGGTAATCCTGCTGATTCAACAAGAGAAGCAAAGGGAGATGTGACTCATTTCCCAATCCCCACTACCTCTGGCAGCTGAAGACAAATTAGTGCCCAATCTCTGGGTCAACAAATTAGATGTCTATAAACTCAGCCATACCAGGTTTGTAGAGAAAAGGTGATGCCACCTCTGTGCCTGGAGCTATGCCCTTTTATTTTCCTCCACATTTTCCATAATGAAGTAGGGTGGAGCAAGTTCTTAGTTCTAAATTTACTGGTTATCCCTAGTTTTCTACTAGTTAGGGGAGAACAAAAATTTGGAAGACCTTTGTGCATGTAAATAGATATTGCATTTAATGATCTTTTTTTTCCAGGTGGAAGCCTGTTTCTTATTTATCTGAAAACATCCTGTTTAAATTTAGGATTTTCTGTGTTTGGTTGCTGCTCACTTTTATCTGCTCTCACACCTTTCAGGATAGAAATCGTTTCTGATGTGGAGAGATGGTGTATGAGAGATTCTGGCCATGGTGTGATTGGTGCTGTCATCCATATTTGGAGTGGGGTAAGGTGTGGAGGGTCTAGCAATTCTGAGAAAATCAGCTAGATATTCTGGGATCTGCAGAACATCCACAGGGCAAATACATCCATGTGTCCTTTTCTTACTATTAACCATTACAGCGCAGTTTTAAAAGTATGCATCATGAAATAATCACGATAATCTTATGTTTTTTTTGTTATTATTGATGTGCCCTGTGCATTTCCCTTTTTGATATGACAATCTATCATTTTAATTTTTAATCCAAGGTGCATCATAATAATTATTTGCTTCCTGCTTTGAAATATAATATTACATTTACATTTCAAATGATCCCAACATTTAATTGAGCAAAATGTTCTAATTCTCATAGCTAAACCTGGGATTTCCTATTCGTGTTTAGATATCAAGACTTTTCCCCCAATTTTCAAAGATCACTATCCACACACCCTACAAGTGTTGGTGGAAGTGGCAGGGTGTGCAGAACACTTTGGCCTCTGTTCCTGCTTGAATAAGACTCTTCTGTTCATCAGCTTCTTGTAGAGCTTCATTTGGAGAGGCTCACTACACATCACATCAGGGAAGGCTCCCACATGAAGAATGCTGAAAAAGCCACATTGCGTCTCCTTGTGGTTCTTGTGCAAATAAATCAACCATAGGTCATAAAACACAACCTGTAATAACAATCACCAATATTTAATAAATTTCTGACTAGTTTGAAAACCTGTTCAAATACTTTGTACCACCCACAAAAACATTTGTAATAAATTGTGAGGCAATAAAAATCACATAACACGTAATTACTGGCATTATTGTATATCTTGCTCTTTTGAGGAGAGGAAGAATGGGTAGAGAGAGGAAGAGGCTGGGTTTGAGGAAGAAAAGGGGACTTTTCTATTGCATTTCCTAAGCTAAATTGTTATGTGGTCTTTTAAATATTACATTTTAAGCAGTACTAAATATGGAACAAGAGTTGATTTAAACGGATCACAAGTTCTGTTTCTACATGAGTCATTACTGGTTATTAGGATTCTCTTAACAGGAGATTCACAGCCGAGGAATCAAACCTGTTTCCATTGAAACCAATGGCAAACTCCCACTGAGTTCCACAGAGGACTCAAACCTACACATGTACTAGAATGAGAGATGGAAACGCTTAAGAGAAGGAGGGTTTTTTTCCTTTTTTTCTTTCTTTCTTTTTTTTTTTTCCTTAAAGGACTCTTCCAAACTGATTTCCACAGCTTTTGGCACATTTTGCCATTCTCCTAGTTTGCACACAGAAATGAGGAGTGAATGGCTTAATGGATTAAATACAGGAAACACTAAACCCATGTTTACTTTTGCACTAGCGTAAGATTCTGCCCTTTTATCTGTGGCTTAGGGTGAATTTACAAGCCTTGTCTGCAAGTTTGTTTTACCAAGAAGTTGGGTTACTGGCCATGGTAGGGCTATTCTGTTTATGATTTGAGGAGGGATTCAAGAAAGTCATTTCCATCAAATGGGGAAGAAAACAGCAAATATATTTTTAAAAGTTACAAAATGCTGTCTTCCTAACCTCATATACTTATTTTAATTACTGAGCTGACTTGACTGGAACATAACATTTGCAAAGCACCACAAGTGGTTTAAAAGTCTTTCTCTTTTTTTTTTTAAAAAAAAGATATTTTGCAATCTTAATTCCCACTGACAGTCTAGGGAACTTAGGAACTCATATACCTTTTGGAAAGGGACTTATATTCTTATATTGGCATATGAACATTTAGACATTTATCTTTAATTGCTAAGCCTACAGCTTGTAGTGGTTTTGAAAGAAATTACCTATCGAGTTTTAAAATAGTACCAGCTATAGGCTTTACTTTTGACATTATCCCAGATTCAATCCTCAAAACCTGATTAATTCCCTGATATATATTTCCTGATGACTTTTCCTTATCTAGGATATCAAAAATTAAAACCATTCATGTTTGTAAGGAACTTTTCTACTGTGATCAAAGGAAAGATTCAAAACACAAAGAGGTTTTACAGAGATGTACACAGAGCAAGAGGTGATGCCCTCGGAGGTGGATACAAGTGCATCTTTCAGATGTGAGCTGCAAAGAAAGCTCAGTGCCTCTGAAAATGCATGAAAAAAATGTTCCCACTGCCTTTAAATTCAAACCTGTTTTTTCTAGGGATTCCTCTACTTTAAGTAAACTGGATTTTTTTTTCACATGTATGTGTCTTTGTATATAACATTTACATATCCTTATATAAAATATTTTCTCTACTCTTGCAAAAGCTGATCTTGAGCAAGTAGACTGCCATAAACTTGTTGAAATGCATTTACAGATAGCTGGACAGCAGAATGGGAGAAGTGAAAACCAAAATTCTCTGCCCAGGACACACAGACATGCTTCCTGTTATGTAAACAGGGTAAAATAAATTAGAGATGTCTCTAATATAACATCTTGCAGAGCCTGGAGAGGTCCTGTGACTAATGGGGGGATAACAGTGAGAAGGAACCCATTGTGGAGAATATTAAGGCTGCCTCTGACTTCTCAAGGTGCATGCATGTACCTCTTGCCTCCTGTGCTGAAGAAGGCAAGGAGCAAAGATCTAGTGCTCAACATTACCATGAATATCTCCGTCCCTGGCAGATATTCTCTAGGGCTCTCAGAAAACCATTCACACACACTTTAAAGGCTAGATGCTCACTTAAGGGAGATGAACTGTCTTTACTCCTCCCCCTCCTCCAAAAATAAAGGATTAGAAAGAATTCAGGATGTGGGACTCTGCCCCCTCCTTCTTCCCAACTAGCATATTTTGATCTTTAAAGAATACTTAGAAAAAAAAAAGTTAAAAAAATAAAAGAGAACAATTAGAAAAACGTTAATTTCAATGCTGATGAAATGCTTTTCCTGTCCCTTCATTTAAAGACTTGCAGGTGAAAATACAGGAAAACCCATTTGGGGCACTGCCACAGGCAGTCACAAGATCAAGTAAAACAAATTGTGGCCTGGGAGAAGAGCAGCCGCTGCCAACAGCAGCAGCTGAGTTAGGAAGTTACATTCTTCCACCGAGTACTTTTCCCACTGTTAACGTGTACCAAGGCACTGGGGGATGATATGCATGCGCTGCACACAGACAGTCGCAGGATTAAACAGGGTCATTCGCAGAATAAATCAGCCTCAGTATTAATTGCACAAACTTTCCAGCCTGGCTGTCAAACCAGGATCTCCTCCGGTTTATATAAGGCGCCAAGGAGGATATGAAAGGAAACGATTATCGGCATAAGTCTCGGCACTGGGCTTATGTTCCTCTTAACAATAATGAATATTGCATGCATGCAAAGGACAGCACTTGCAGATCATGATGCAGTCACTGATGAGCAAGCCACGGGCTGTCACTGAGGCTGAAGCAAGGACAAACTCTGCCGAATGGTGTTAACATAACATAGCATCAAATCCTTAACAGGCTGAGGCAGAGGAAGCAAACTGGAGTTTACTGCGCACTCAAGATGCAAGATTAATACACCTAGAGCAAAGATGCTGAGCCCAAATGTCTAAGATAGTAAAGACAAATTTAAACGCCTAAATAAGGATGGCCTGATGGGCTGTGAGCACCTCCACTTCGTGGTGAATTCAGTGATTTTAGCAGGCTGGCCATTGAAATTTGTGAGTGTTTGCTATTTGAAATCACAAATTCATACAGCAAGGGCTGCATCAGCAGATGAACTACTCTTTTCCATAGTAGTATCCTGCAGATGTTACAGAGATGAAAGCAATTTTCCGCGATAGATGATACATTCAATACACATACAATTAAAGTAATGGGAAACAAAACGAGAAATGGGGTCAGGCTCATCTGCTCTTTTGAAGATGATTTTTCCATAGAAAGAAGAAGCAGCTGAATGCAACTGTCGTTTAGCTACATCAAGACAATGGAACATGTGCAAGCAAGGGAATCCTGGCATGATAATTGGCAGCGCAGCGGGTAAACGTGCTGCGTGCTGGACACCAATGCCTCTCCCTTTGCCTCTCCCTTTGCCTTTCCTCCTTCTTACTGGAGAAAGTAAACTCAAAGGAAGGCTTGCAGAGCACAAATAGCTATTGTTGCCTGGATGGCGGATATGTGGGGTGTATGTAACAGATTTTGTTCCACTGGGTATAGGAAGATGAACAAGTCACTGCAGGGCAAGTGGGATGTTGAATTTGCAGCACGTGAGATGCTCTATCATAACAACCCTTATGCACCCTGCAGGACATGTCAGTAAATGCAAAATACTTCACCTCTCAAAGGACTCTCTCTCCATATGCCTAATCCATACAGAAATCTATAGGAATTTGGCACAAAAGCCAGATTGCTTGCTGTCCACCTGCAACTTTATGTACCTAAATTTGTTTGAAAAATCCCACCCTGGATCTTAGGCAGGTAATGAACTATTCTCATGCTCATTTCATTTGATGCATGTAATGTACACGGGTCATAAGCAGACCTATTAAGTTGCTCACCACCATGTGTGTTAGTGGCCCACAAGGCCTTTGCTGCCAGGGGAGAAGCCAGGGGCTCGCGAGGGGGCCAGGGGGAATAGCATGCTATTGCACTTGGCAATGCACAGCTTCCGTATCCACCTGCATCCAGCTATAAGCCCCAAGTCCACTTACATCTTCCCAAATGCAGGTGAATGGGAAAGAGAAGACTGACAGTTCCTCAAGTTTGACTCTGAAATCAATATGTCTCAATCATAGCTGAAGGCATTGCCTATAGATTAAGTCAAATTAGATTACTGATATACATTATTTTCAGGCTGTAGTTAAGGGATTTCTCACAAACATTATCACCAGCTTCGGGGACATCAGCATGAATCAGAAATCTGCAAAATGTAGGTCTGTAGGTATTAAAGCGCCTACTTTTTATCATTTTCACTATGAGATAGAGCCTCAAATGCCTTAAAGGATGAGCCTGCCACTCATTAGGGAATCAGCATTCATTGATTTATAATTTTGCAATATTATCAGATAAATTGGTGTCAGTCCCTTATGCATGTGAACTCTCTTATCTCTGGTTCAAGATTAACCCCATAGATTAAATACATACAAGTAACAGTAAGTCATGTAAATAACAATACAATGATTAAGAAGGTACAAATCATTGAAATAATAAATCCAGCGGCGAGAATCCTGAAAACGAACTTCATCCAAGAAAATGAACTGAGTGGGTCCTGTTCTAAGCAAACCAAGAAATAACGATGGGAAGCTATGCTCAGTAAGTGGAAGAATTGCTTACGTTACTCAGGCCTCAGACTTATTGCTAAATGCACCTGTGGTTGGTCATGAAATGCTTCATTTAATTTGATGGATTGAGAAGTCCGAGAACAAGGAGATAGTTAAGGGCTCTATAGCCTTTATTACTAGAAGAAATCTCTCTCATAGCAGTTTGGCACAGATAAGGAAAAAAAGTCCAGTCTCCCATCTCTTAAGCCTGCACTTTAGCCACACATCCATCCATCCATTCCCCCTGCCCCCAATCTTTGTGAAAGCTGAAAGACCACAGCGTCTGGCAAAATATTTAATGATAATAATACTAAAACATTTCCCACTGACTGAGGGAACTACAGAAGTAACACATAGTGTGTGTAGGCCTCTGTCCAGGAATAATAAACTATAGGTTTCAGCCTGATCGTGAAAAAGAGCTCAGATAGCAGTGAAACAAATACATTTATCCTTATAAGACTGAAAGATGGCTGTGCTGGGCCAAATATTAAGTGATAATTACAGGGATAAGCAAACCCTGTGGAGCTGGAGGTTTTCTAAGCAGCTCAGGCTTTTTAATACGTTTTTGGCGTTAGAGATTTATCAAATTCCAGACTTTAAAAAAAAAAAAAGTTGGAGGGGCTTGGAAAACTTACAACTCTCCCTTTTCTGTTTTTATTCTCCTGTATATTGGAATAACAATAATGGTGAACTAGGTCCCAGAGGAAAGAATGAAAAGACATGTGTCCCTCTCCAACTACTAAATGCTGGTCACTAAATGTTGGTCACTTTGCAGGACATTGTGGTCAATATGCTGCTGCTCAGGCACCCAAGCAGCTTAAAAGGGACACTTCTCCCTCAGCAGAGCAGTGACAGTGGCCTATGTTTGCGATCTGCAAGGGCCTTTATTTTTCTTGCACCCATAATGATGGCTGGGTTTTCTTTCTTAAGGCCTTGGCTGCTGCAGCTGGCTTATTACCTAGGAAACTTAGCATTCTTGTATGAAAAAGAACACAGGAAAAGAAAAATGAGCTAAAATAACATCTCGCTGTCATGGATCCCCACAAAATAAAAGGCCAGCCTGACTCATGACTTCCCAGGTTGAGGAGTTTGCAGTGCTGATGGTACCACGAACCACGGTGGTAGCTACCAACAAGGCAGTAGGTTTTATCACACAGCTGGAAATCCAGCAGCAGCAAAGGTACCAGCCAAGCTGCCTAAAGGCAGTATAGGCATAAGGTATATGCCACCATGACCATGCCCTTTGAGTATGGCATAGAAAATCCATGCTTTTCAAGGACACTGCTTTCCTAAAGAGGCTACAAGAAAAGCTGCAGATTACTGGCACAGCCAAAACCACTTTGACCAAAGCTGCAGCTGAGTATTTTGGCATCCAGAATACCTCCAGCTGTAAACATTCTTCCCTGACCCTGCTTGAAGCTTATACTCCTGGGCAACAGCAGCACACAGAGTTTGGGTCTATTTCTCTTATTCAGCTTCTCCTACTCACACTGTCCCAGATTTCGCTGATCTAAAAAGGCAATTGGTGGAAGTTAGTGATTACTGAAAACACATCCTTCAGTGGAGACCAAGGCATCAATTGTCTTATGATAGACAGAGAGGGCAAACTGGCATTATTTCTGCACTACAAAAATGCATAAATAGGAGCTCAGAGCCAGCATAATCACCTGATAGAAGTGTCACATCCACTACCACTAAAATATTGCAGTTTCCAAAGGGATTAAAAGATGCAGTCAATTTGTTTGATTGGACAGGAATTGATGCAGCTGGCCAGTTTGGATACCACTTGAACCAGTATAAATCAGGTGTAGCGTTATTTGAAGCAGTGGTATTATATCAGCACAAAGGAGCTCTGACCAGGCTGAAAATCTAGATAAATAAACTCTCTGCCACCTGCACCTTGTTTTGTTTTCTTCCCCCCTCTTCTCCACAGCTGAATCAGGGAACTCAACTGAATGGTATCTTGTCACTGAAAAACTAGATGAAAATGGCTTCTGCTCAGCTAAGTTAACCATGGAAACACAGCCGTGTAAGCCAAACAGCAAACAAGGAATTTGCCAGCAAAATTCTCCTATAATGCCTGCAAAGGAAGCAAAGTGTACCAAGAGCTGTGTGGATTGCTTTGATCATTCTTGGGAGATGCCACTATGCACATGGGGTGCAAGGCAGGGGAGAGGGAAGTCTGGAGGAGGCAGCAGTCTGCTTATGTTAGGCAGTCACGGTGCTCGCTGCAGTTGACTTGCAGCATCTGTGTAAAAAATGCACTTTAGCAATGAGATAATGAAATCTGGCTATTTTTTTTTTTTTTAAATGACCAAAGATTGAGGTGGACACTTCTTGTACTGAAGAAGGAGGATATATGTAATAGGAAAACAAGGTAATATTTCTCACCCCTCCAAAAAGATGGGTTTCTAGACAAAAAGCCATACATAATCACAGAAACACTGTATGAGAGAAATGGATTCTCAATACAGAACTGACGTGACCATTTAATAAGGCAAAGACTTGTCACTCTCTCATTCCCAGTATTTCAGCTTGGAAATACAAGAATGACAGATAATTGTGCATGACTTCAAACATAATGACACTATGGACAGATAGTGTGTTTGGGATGGAGAGAAGTATTTTCTTTTCACCTGATATCAAGAAGAGGCTAGCTAAGACATGCGAGTAACACAATGGCAAGCTCTGATACTCACATGTAGCTTGGGAGACAAAAAGGGTTCTCTAATCAGAAACAGCATCCTTTGTGAGACGACATGTGATTTCAGTTTGCAGGAGAAAATGTCAAGAGAAATATCTCCAACCCTGAGGAAACAAATACAAATGTCAACAACACAGGAGCTGTCCAAGAGAAAAATCAAAACAGTGACAGCCATTAGGGTGCAGAACAAGTACATAGATGCAAGATAAAGAAGCCAATGATTCAGGACATAGCCAGACTGAAAACCAGGGCTCAGTGTACATTCTGTGGGAAGAACATGAAAGGCAGAAATTAACATTCTCAGCCACTGAATAGAAGTGAAGAAGGTGTAGGAAATTTGTCCCAGCATCCAGCTAGCTGAGAAGGAAGAACAGCTTTCAGGAGAGGAAGAGATAAAGAGATGTCTGGAGTTGTGAGAGTTTAGGGTGAACCTGGGAAAGCTAATCTCAAAGCTGGGGACAGCATTAGGATTTAAAGCAGCAGGGGCTGAAGAGCTCAGTTTCATTGCCAGGTCCTGCAAAGCTCACAGAGCTACTAGAAAGTTTGTAGTCAGCACTGGCAAAAGGCTTATGGCTAAGGGGATAGGGAGCCACAAAGGTCTGATACAATCGTGGGCAAGTGTTGGTATTAGAGATTGGAAAAGGGAAGACAAAAAAGCATAATTAATTGCCAGACTTGCCTAAACAGAAAGAGGAGAGTGACAAGATGAAGGGTCTCTGACTATGCATACAGTGCTGCATTAGAAGTCAGTATGGTAGTGTTGAAAGAGCTACATTTTGTGGCTCCTTACAAGGAGATCAGAGAAAAGTGGATTATAGTTAACTTTCCTATGCTTATCTAATATTAAAATCAGGGTTAGGATTTGGGAGGGCAGGGACTGGCTAGATGATATGCTCCTAGGCCTTGTGAGGTTAGCATAGGAAATAGGTATGGTGTGGTAGGTGAGAGAGGATCATCTCTTAGTCCGTGACTCCTTCAGATTACTGACCACATTTGGTAATATCACATAGGCATTGGAAATGGGAATGTAAGACTGTCCGTAAGGGGTCAAGACATAGGTCTACCTGACTCAGGATTTTATCTTAGTCATTAGGATATGCCTAGAGTATAAAACAGAGTAAACCTTACAATATGCTCCGAATATCCAACCATTAATTTTGCTTTCATGATCTTGTCTAGACTAGCCTTGAGCATACACAAATCCAACATACATGGGCCATCCCACAGGGAATTCTGAAACATAGTTATTCAGTCTGGAAGGAACCAATTTTAGCATTTCTAAGCATTCATCATTCTGATTTCATTTGCTTACCTTAACTTTCTTTTAGGAAGGCACAGTGAACAAATTATGCCTATTGCTACTTTCCATGCTGCCAGTGATTTTATAAACCTTTGTCATGCCCTCACTTTGTTGTCTCTTTTCTAGATTAAAAATGCCTTGCTTACTTAAATGATCCTCCTATTAAAGCCATCCGCTGTCTTTGATCATCCTTGTTACTCTTCTGCAAGGTTTTTCCAGTTCCACTAATTTTTTGTCCTTAAGCCAGTACTCAATTTCAAATTAGGTTAACATTCTTCAATTTTCCAAAAAGAAAAAGGAAAAATTTAGGCTAGATTTGCTTTAGCATATCATGCTATTTTAAATCCTTCTAAGTCCCTAACTGCCAGAAGTTCTGTGGCAAGTGTGAACTGATAAAATGGTGGTTAAGGGGAAGTTTTGAAGGGCATTTTGAAATCTTTCTTGCTGGACCTTTTAAGGCCTTTCTGCATGTGTTGTATCAGGTGAGGTTTATAATAGCTCTTGGAGAAAAGTCTTGCTTTGAGGTTTAAGAAAGCAGAAGTAGAAGAGCTTGGGTTTCTGTTTCATCTAGCAGGCCCTGCTGGACCAAGAAGAAACCTGGAAGGAAGAAGAACCTTTGTCACCATCATCTTCATCAGCAGAAGAAACGGTTACTTATTAATGATTATCTCTAAAGCTAGGCAAACATTAGTAACCTAAACAGTTTCTGGGTGCCAGATATCATTCCTTTACAGTAAAAAAATTGCTTGGGCACACTTTGGCATCTAAGACATGTACCCAGTCCCTAGCACAGACTTACCATGCTCCCCTTGTCGGGGCTCCCCAACTGGAAGGGACTTACTTTGAACCCTCTCATGGTTTGTTGATCAATCTTGTGGCTTGTGACCATCTCTTTTATGTTTGTGCTAGTGCTCAGGTTCAGGACTAGGAGAATTCTAGAGATACAGCATTGATCAAGTCTCCAGAAAATGAGATGAGAAATCTTATTGGCAGGGATAAATATCTTGTGATTAGTTTTATTAGTCTCATGGTCACATGCATCTTTTTACCAGGGACTATGGTAAGCATCAAGAAGAAAGAATGAGAAGTCTTTTTCTTTGCTGAATTTTGGAATTTCAAAAGAGTAGGTGAAGGATACAACTTAGATATGTAAGTTTGTAATGTGAAATATTTGTAATATGAAATGTCTCGGCTTACTTTGCATACCTTTGGACTAGGGCTTGGGTTAGCTCAAGGGTTCCAATTTCAGTGTAAAGAAATTTAGCTAAAGACAAAAACCTACACAAGGTAGCACCTTGTGTGCTGATGAACAAGAAAGAAAGAAATACTTAGTAATAGAGAAAAGGCATATGATCAATTTTGCCTATCTAGTCTCTGACCCAGCTGAGGTTTAACATTCTAATTATGATCAAGTTTTAGGAAAAGAAAAACAGTAGAAGCTAGTTCTAATATCAAACCTTGGAATTGCCAGCCAAGTAGAGAAGTAACAGCAGAGACAGATGTCTTCAAATAAACTCTTACTCTCTTGAGTTGTAAGTATCACTTTCAGACATATGAAGTTGGAGGAGAGGGAGAGAGAAAATGTAAAATTAGATTTATTTCTAACTTTTGCAAGTCTTGATGTTGTAAAAACAAGAGATGAAGTTATCAGGAAGAATTAGTTCATTTTCTTTTTCCCTATATGATTTGTGAATTTTGCATCGCATCACGATTAGGAATACAGTTAGGAAAATTGATATTTTTTTCCTGAGACAAACTCTCATGTTAATATTACTCCTGAATCTTGGAAGTTGTGTCAGTCATGTGCTCATTTGGCAGAAATTATTTTTATTTCTTCAGAGAGGCTGACCATCCTTGCAGGATTGAAGCTGAGGAGAAAAAACCTCCAGACCTTGCAAGTCCTAACAGGCACAGGGAGAGACAGGGCAGGAGAAAAGAACTGATGAATATCCTCACTTTATGAACCTGCCTTTCAAGGCAGAGATAAGATGGGGGAAAGGAAGTCTAGAACTTCTTCTTTTTATTTTTTTTTTAATTTATTCTGGGGCTTTGCCAACATGACCAACATGAGGCAAGTAGCCTGCAGGCCCAATGGTTTATGATTAATTGTATAGTTCTCATGAGTTGCAAGTTGTTTAGTCCTAGTCTATTTTAATCTAGTCGCGTCTGATGAGGGATAAGAAATTTGTCATAAGCTCTTTCTCCTAATAACTTTGTCTCACATCTTAGCCTCTCAGTAGCTGTAAGACTCAGGAACAAATCTAGTTATACAGTCTTCTCTTCTTTTTTCATGAAAGAAAGGTTGCAATCCCCTTCCAGCATTAACACTCCTTTTAAGGCTTTTGTCATTGCTACCTGTATGCATCATGTTACCTTACCAGGTTCATTAATAAAACTAAATCTATGATTCCTCAGTCCTAATTCTTGCCCAAGACTAGAGAAAGATTTATAACTTACAGTAAGGTTACCAGAGTCATAAGACATTTCTCCTCAACCTTCACAATTGTTTGGGGACTGCAAAACATAGGCAAGTAGAATTTCTCTATAGAGTAAGCCATAACATTTCTCAATTTCTGAGACCACCTGTAAACTAGACTGAGTTCTAACACTCAGATGATCTCTACAATCCACATTCAAATCCAAATCAGATTTCCCTTACACACTGAGATTCTGGATTACATTTAACATTCATCATATCATGGGGTGAGTATTTCAGGTTGCTATTACAAAACTGAAGATTTGTTGCATCCATAGGCTATCGATAAGGCACATGGCGGAATATTCTTTTCCCCTTCTTGGTCTCTATACTCTATGCATTCTGGAAAGGGCAGTGTTTGGATGACAGTCAAGTCTTCAAATAGGAGACACTAAAGGATTTTTTTTCCCCTACATTTTGCAAGCCCAAGGAGTAGGGACAGCTCAGGGCAGATAGTCCAGGATTCTTGGCCATTTGGCGGTAGAGTAGATTATGTCTAGGGTTTTGAAGACAAAACACAATAGAACTATTTTATTTTAAGGCCTAAGAGGATTGTTTCTGTGTGGATACTGCAAATAAGGAGCAGGTCAGCAGGTCAGAAAGATTGGATTTACATCAGTATCAAGGATCTGGAGAATATGGCAACATTTGCCCATGCTGTTTCTAGGTCTCCTCTTTGCATTCAGCACTCTAAGTTAGTAGCCTTTTCCTTGCCTCGTTAGAGAGGATATGACCAGTACTAATTTAACAGTTTCTTATTTCCATACCTACTCTAAATTATAACCTGCCAGTTTATCACAACTATAAAGCTAATCATTTCTAGCCATAATAACAGGATAACCTATCTTTACTCATTCAAACTTGCTGCTATGACTCCATGGGCTAGCACTGTGAATTTTATAGGAGCCATAACAAGCCACAGTTTTTAGTCTGCACGTTCTGATGCCATCAACACCAAGCCTAATCAGCAGTCTCTCTTTACTATACCACAGAATAAAGATTCATGCTCAATTTCAAGTTAGATATTGGTTTTGAGGTTAAGGCAAAAGTTAGGGTTAGGGTTCATATTACATTTGGGACAGCAGGGACTAAAGAGATAGCTTAATAGCTGGGTATGGCATGACCTGTAGAACTAGAAGTTAGGCTACAAGAGACAAATAGCCTATGATTAATCCTCTTGCTGTACAGGGTCTCAGGACTATTAACCTTTGCGCAAAGGTTAGGGTTCAGGAGATGTGGGTCATCAGAGATAGATTTATTGCTGGATTCTGCAAAGCCCAGAGGGCTGTACTGATGGCTTGAACAGGAACGAGCAAATGATTTGTGGTTCAGGGCACTTAGGGATGACTAGGCCATGGGAATAATGTAGCAACCCATTCGCACAGATGCCAATGTGGGCCGCAGCAAAGATGTGGACTGGTAGAAAACAAATAAACGACATGCTGCAGTGTCTTTTAAATTTAATTAAACTACCACAAAAAAGATACCAATGAATAGATGAGATTAAGATTCTGATCCAACCTAACTCCATCCTCTTGGAAATACAATATCGCTAAGCAATTAATAGAAGAATGTATTAACTTGTCATTTTAGTAATGATTATTTAAGAGTAAAGGATCAAGTGCAAACTCTCAGGAAGAAACAAACATACATGTACACACATGCACAAAAACATGTGCCACAACATGCACATGGAGTTTCTAGTAACTAAGACACTGTAGAGAATTAGAATATTCTCTGTATGTGAAAGGAGCAAGAATGCTTACTTTGTACAGTATTTTCAAGCATTAAAAAGTCACATTTCAAGAAGACACATGACAAGCTAAAGCCAGAAATAATTTTACTCGTGCAAGTCAAAATGCAGCCATGATAAAGGCACTGAGAATAATTTTACGAATAAGAGTGCAGACTACAGCCATAAACAATCACAGAGTTAACCAGTGGTTTAGTAATCATGGTAAAGTCTTCAAAGCAAGGTGGATGAGTGTTAGATAGCAGGATGTCGAACAGAAGACCACCTCCCAACAAGGGAAGCCTTACTACCAAAATTACTCAGGGTTCATGTTGTCCAGAGGGGCTCATGGCACTGAGGAACTATTACCAGACACATGACAATTTGTCACCCCATTAGGCAAGTGTCAATAAATATTATTGGTATAAACCTAGCTCCCTATGTTTTCTGGCAAGAACCTGTCATTAGCAAGAGGGACTCAGAGCCTGTAGTTCACCAGGTACTATTGCAGTAGCCAAAGGCAACAAGGAACAGTCTATCCAGGTAATTACACAATCATATCATAACTGATTTACAAGAAAGTACTATAGGAGTTGAATATGTCTGCACGCAGACAAGTTGCAGCCAGACATCTTTTGATCTCCAACAGATACTGGTCAGACCTGAGAAAGGGAGATAAAAGAAATCCAGAGATCTACGTGGGTAGCCCATTGATTTTCACTCTCCCTTAGTCAATTAACAAACATGGTTGCCACCCACCAATGGCCTTGTGTAGACTCAGAAAAGACTAAGAAAGCCATAAAGTTCCTCAGATGTGTGAGGCAAAGGAGACAGTGTTTCTCAGTCAGGCATCATTCACTCATGGCCTCAAAAGGACTGCAAGAAACAACAAGGAATGAAACAGAAGTAAAATTTCAGCTGATCTTTGCCTCTCCTCTACCTTTTTCCCCCCACACACCTTCCTGGAAACCTTTTTCCATTCTCTAGCAGCCCTTTGAGGCCTAGACATTTGAGCTTTGTGTTAGCGGGCCCACAGGGATAGGAAGCTGACAGAGTCAAAGGTTGTGGCTAGGCTGAAGATCTCTCTGCAGATGCAGGTACTGAATGGCTGCCTCCTTTCTCCCATGTCTTCCCTTTCCTGAGCCATGCTGAGCAGCGCTGGGCTGAGCAGTTGAGCTATGGCTCATGGATACAACATGGGTAGGGCTGTATTTCCACTTCCAGGGAGGGTTCAAGATCATCAGTGCAAGCAAAGTTGCTCTAGGGGATGGTTACGTTGGCTAGGTTGAGGTGTTAGCAAAGGAAGAGGATGCAAGGCAGGGGATGGAAAGCAGACAAAATTCTGGAGCCTCAGGAGTGGAAATACAGAGAAACAGGTAGGAAATGGTGATCTACAGGGAGCTGGATATAAGAACTGGAGAGGAAGGGGAGGAGAGGTACAGGAGACAGGCGCTAATTTGCTGGCATTTGAAGATGTTACTAGGAAAAGATTTATTTTTTTAGTGAGCATAAGCTGTTACTCTTGGGATGGAAGCATTGAAGAGGGAGTGAAAAGGTGTACAGAATGGCAGCATGTAAGCATGCATATAAAGAAAGGGAGTGCCAAAAGAAAGGCAGTGACATGGAGAAAGGGGGAGGAACAAGGAAACAAGGACAACATTAAATACCTTAAGAAACACTGTATAAAGTCAGCAGATCAAAGCCCTTGATGATACAGTCACATTAAAGGCTTCAAAATCGAAATACCACCTGACTGAGCTTTTGGGAATTCAGAGCACTACCAGTTCATCTTCTGGCACTAGCTTGACATGCAATCCCACTACAACCTAACACAGGAAGGAGCCACTATCAACCTCACCCAAACAACGAGTAAATCCAAAAAAGGTACAGAGAAGGGTAGCCCTTCTGACAAGGAGTATGGAAGAGCTTCCGTTTCAGGAATGATTAAACAGACTAAGACACTTCACCAAAGGGGACAAAATGATAGAAGTCTGCAAAACTGTGAGTGATATGAACACAATACTTGGGACACAGCTACTTGCTATTTCTTTGGATATACAAGCTAGGGAGCATCAAATGGAAAACAGAAAGCACTTTTAAAGCAAACAGAAAGGTAGCTTTTCCCTTTCTTAACTTGCAGTTAAGCCAGCTAACCCCTTGCCACAGGATGTTGTGGGATACCACAAGTTAACTTGAATTTAGAACTTTATGAACGAATCCACAGAAGAAAAATCTATCAGAGCCATTAAAAACAAAGGCCCCATCTCTGGCTCAGGAATTACCCGAACCACAAATTCCTGGAGGCTGAAGAGTGTTTTGAGGAAGTTTCGCTACATTTGCCCTCTTCCCACACCCTACTTCAGTCCCCTCGCCCCAATCATCCTCAGAAGTGAGATACTGCGTTAGGGATGGACCTTCCAATTTAAGCTGTGGCATTGATATAAGATAACTGCATATGCAAGGCAATTGTGGAGATAAATGTGAGTATAGCAAGGGAATAACTGCAGAAAGTCAGCATGTCCTGACAAATCATGACAAATGACCAAGACCAGAACTTGGGATCTCTGGAAGAGTTTTAAGCATCACTGGAAATGAATGAAGTATGTCAGTCACATGGATGATTACAAGGGCACCACTGAACAGCAAAGGCAAGCCATGTAGGGAGGAAGCAGGTCCTTCACTAACAGCAATAATTCAACCACTTAGTGGGAATTTCATTTCAAAGCCAGTATTTTTGAACATTTGTGAGGGTGCCAGCTGCAACTGGTTGGCAAGATTCCTCATCTCGTGTGTGACTTACATACTTGTAATGTCTGGCCTCAGAAAATCAGCAAGTACTGGCACAAAGGACATGGCAACAACAAACATATTTAACAGGGAACATGCAACAACCTGCGCATGGAGCTTGGAAGGAGGAATCCAGACTGCTGTGGGTCAAAGCAAGAGGAAAACTCAATGTGCAGTGGTGAGAAGCTACCTGTAGCTGCATAAGATTTTATCTTGTACCCCTCTGATACCTACAAAGATCACTCTAATTCCTAGCCTAGTGCACACATAAATAATTCACATCTGAAGATTTTTTTGGCACTCCAAGTAAGCAAAACTCTTTTTATTTTCTTTTACAAGATAGACCTTGGATTATTCTTATAGCTCTTCTCTGTCTGCTTTCTAGTTTAAATGCATTAATCTTCAGCATGGAGGGCCAGAACTGTACATGGGGTACAACCAGGTCTCACTTATGCTATGTAAAATAATATTAATACTTCCATATCTTTACCGAAATTATCATTTCTGATATAGTTTAGGCTTTCATTTGCTACTTTTAAGGCTTCTTCAAGTGATATGAATGTTTGTTGTTGTGATGTAACCCAAAACCCCAGGTATTTCTCCTCCTCATGCATATCAAAATTGATGAGCTCCTGGTTGACAGCTGAATTTCCTGGCTTTAGTGCTTTATGGACCTTATAAATATTCCAGTCCTTTGTGTCATACAGTTCTTCCTAGATAATATATGTATCTTTCATTTCTTTCAGAATGCTTCCCAATTTTAAATCATATTTCATTAGCATATGACTACTATTTTGAGCCAACATCGTTAATGAAAATATGCTAGTAAATAAGTACCAAAAACATCTTTAGAAGTCCACTTGTGTTCCCTTGCAGCCTCTTTCACCTGTCATTACCAATCATTCCTGTTTACCCTTTATCCTTCTTGAAACTTCAATATTTATACCTGTTTGCTGACTCTTAACTATTTTGCATAGACAATCAATATATAATCCATAAAAGATTTTTAGTGAAATTCTGACTAAATCCACTTAATGTATCAGTTCTTTCAGTTTTCAGAGATAGAGATTACCCAATATCCTGACTTGATCAGAGTCAGTGATTGCTGTGAGCTTGGTTTCACCTCATCTGGTTTCTCCAGATCTTCAGTCCCGTTCGTCACTCTACCCACCATCCCTTTTATTGAAAATTCAGATATTTATTTGCTTTTTGAGTTATGCTTTAGGGATCTAATCTCTGCTGTGTTGTTAGCTCATATGGCAATCCAATGTCATGTTCTTTCTTTTTTTTCTTGTTCTCTTTTTAATTTCTAAAACCAAAGGACTTTTCGTTGTTTGTTTTAATTTTCTTTTCAAGGTTTAACTGAGTCTGATTCCTGGCAGTTCTCACTTTGTCTTTATACTTCCTGACCTCTAAGACAAAGCTTTCTTTGCTGGTTGATCCTTTTTTTTTCCATTTCTGGTAAGCTCCCTGCTTATTCTTAATATCCCCTTGGAGATGGTAATTCATCCAGTTAGGGCTGGGGCCTTCTTTGCTAAGTCTTTTTCCTCCTTACTAGGATCCAGGTTCCAGATAGCTTTGTGCCTTTGACTCAAGAAAAATTCCAAACATCCTCCATGCTCAAATCCTTGTAGTCTTCAGGCCAGTTGACTTCACTAACTAGTTCCCTGAAAATTTATCACAGAGCTATTCAGAGTATATAGCATTACATAGTCCTTTATGTGCTTAAAACACAACTACCACTAACTTCAGCTGCAGCTGTGAATTTTTAGCAAAGCAGACCCCAGAGTCCCCTCTCAGGACCCCCAAAAATGATGAAAACTCAATTAGTGACCACCTGTGGAAAAGTGTGATGCCTGGCAAGGCATGGGAGCTGAGTGGTAAATGCAGGGAGAGAATCCAACTGCGTGGGCCAGTATTCAATCAGTATTCAATTGTAGCTATACTGTCCTTTTTCTTCCTACAACTCCCTTATGCCATTGCTAGCCATCTTACAGCTTTTGTAACAAATGAAGCAAGAATGTTAAAGACAATACCTTGCCCCAGTACTCATCCTTGATTCATTCCGAAAGCAGGTCCATGAGTAAATGGCCTGTGGAAAAAAATAATCTGGATGCCTGCAATTAAAGATGGTATCAGAGTGCAAATTTATGGGACAGGGCAGGGAAACATAGTCATGATTGCAAAGTTCAGAGTGCCTTGGAAATCTGAAAACTTTCAGATGCTTAAATGAAACTTTAATAGTAGTCTCAATATGTATTTTTCCGTGCAATTTGATTTGGTTCTTACGTTTTCTAAAAGCAAAGAGAAAAAGCAGAAGTTCCATCATATACCTTCTTATACATTTGCAAGTACTACATTGTCAACCATATGAATTTTCCACATAGATCTAAGTAATTTAATTTAATGGAGTAGCTTATAGTAATAAATTGTTGACCTCTGTATTGGCAGCACTGAGGGGGATGACACACACACTGCTAGTATTTAAACAGATATTTGCTGACTGCAGAGGAACAATGAGACCTGAATATCACTTGTTCTATTCCAGGTTCTTTGACTATTTTTTTATTCCATGTTAGCATTACCCCTCCTGTCTCACCTTCTCTGACATAGGTTTACTTTAATTATATTTTCCCTGCTTGTCCCTCACTGACCCAATTTCTTCTTTCCTGTGAAATTATTCCATTCTCTAATCCTAGAATCTATCTGCATAACAGATCTGAGTCCTTTGGATGCTTATGCCCAGAGTTCCTTTTCTTCTTCCAGTTTTTGTCTTACAGTCCACACAGCCTCAAGTCCCATTTTGCCTTGTAGCCTTGCCTTGCTACCCATCCTTGCTACCCTGTGTTAACTCCTCTTTGATCTCTACATGTTGCCATATACTTCCATTCCCTGTTCCAATATATAGGATACATACATTATTTTTAATGTACCTTCTCATTAGCTGTTTTCCTCCCAATCTTAATCCAAATATTTAGTTCCAGTTTTCCTTACTCCCTAGTCTAGGATCCTCTTCTATCTTTCCTTCCATCCCCTGCTTTCTAATTCTGAGGTGATTACCCAACCACTACTAGACACTTTGATGCTCTTATCCACTGTTGGTTTCCTTCTTTCTCCTGGTGGCTCCTGATCTCTCCTCATCATTCCTCCACTTAATGTTTAGCCCCTTTTCCCACGTATTCTAGAATATCAAGTATATTTTGTGGCAGTAAGTATGGCAAAGCAATTTATGCTGATCTGAGATCATGATATTTCTTTTAATCAACTTTAAATATTTTTCTTGATGCTCAGTGCATGTCCTGCACCTATATTATGACAAATTACAAATAATATTCTCATATTTGGTGTTAGACATATATGCATCAAACTCTGTACTTTTATTTTATCTTCTCTCTTCTATCTCTCCCTTCCCTAAGATGGAAACAGTTCAGGCACTCAACCATACAGGAAAAAATTGTTTGACTTCTTTTCCGTGACTCATTACTGTGAAATAAACTTGAACAGAACATTAAGAACAGAAAGTTGAATATCTTCTAAATATATAGATAAAGTAATGTATTGAGAGAGAAAGAAAGGAAAATATTTTGTATGGACAGTTTGCAAATCCACAGTACTCTGAGAAGCTATTGCTGCTCCATGGATACAGTTGAACTGTTACAGAGCTGGCTTCTGCGATAACTCAATGTTTCAAATCAAGTAATTCACCTCCTGTTAATTTCTAACTCTTTTTTAGATATGTTTGGTTTTTACATGCAATGCCTTGTGAGTGGTCTCATACAAACAAGGGTGAGAGGTGACAGATTGCAGCATTACTCAGACTCATTCATATTTGCCAGACAGAATTATCATCAACAGTACCACAAGCGGTATTAGATTTAGTGCCTCTCCCAGACTTCATCCTAAGCGAGTTTCACTTCATGTATAATCTGCCTGTTTTGGCACTCCATGTAGTATGATCTGATATGAGGAACCCGAGCTTCTGGGCTAGTAGACATTAGTGATGGTGAGGAGCGAACCAAGCTTCATTTAATCTTGTCCTGTGCTGACAGGTAAGAAACTTAACCCCTCTGGCCTGTGAGGTCCACATGCTGTGAGATGACAGGATCCTGGTAGACTGCTGCTCCTGAAGATTCCTGCCATGGCCTAATGAAGACGGTCTGCCAAAGATTAACCGCGCCTAAGACCTCGTCGGGTTGATTCCATCAAGCAGATTCAAAAGCGTGCTGGGTGGGTGATTCTGGAGCAGACGCTTGCTATCACTAATGCAAGCCACACGGTAATACTTCATTGCCAAGGCTTTCATCTGGTGATAAAACAACGTCTCAGGAATATAACACCAGGACAGACAAAAAACAAAAGCAAAAGTATGTGCGTCATGCATGCACACACCCACACACTGAGTGTTGTAATGGGGAGAGCTATTCTAGAGTGTTAAAACAGGGTGAGGGAGGTCTTTTTTTATCAGTTTATTTGGAAGTTTAAACTGTCGCTCTGTTTTGAATATATAACTAACTAAAGAGTAACTTAAAACCTAAAGCTCTGCGTACCTCTGGATGAGGACCAAGAAGTCTGAATACTCTATCCATACAGCTCTGATTAGCTACTTCCAGGTCTATGCTGAAGCATGTTTCAAAACCATTTGAAATAGCTCTTTCAGTGCTGTGCTCTAGCATTGGTTAAGCATCTGAGAAGTAAATAGTGCCAGATTGAGCTACACATTTTGCTTAGAAGCCATGGCTAAATGTAGGATTGGTATGTCTGCTTGGCTTAGCCAGAGGCCTGGGAAATACATCAGGAAGAACCATCTCCAATCTGGTTCCCAAACATACCTCCCCGCTTTAGTAGGTGGGGTTAATGAAAATGGGGCCAAAGTTTGTTCAAAAGGGTTGTGAACCTTAACAAACCATTTCCTCAACAGACCATCCTGGTCTGAATTTTGAGTTCATAATGAAAACTGAAACCTGGCTGGTGTTTGGTGGTTTGGGATTTCACAGTGAGTATTTCACATGGCCCTAGTTATTGGCTAAGGAAACACAGTGTGGCTGTGTCTACAAAAGAGAACTAAATCCCTGAAACCTGGACTGGTAAAATAGTGACAATACTATTAGGAAAAAAAAAAGTGTAATATGCAATGGCAGTCCAAGTATTTCTGTGGCATTTTTCAAAATGACCCTACTGAGGATGGATTTGGCACATTTAATTGTCGAATCCATAGTTCTCTCTCCGACTACCTGAAGATTTGGCTTTTGTGTGAGTGAACGTGAGGAAACTTCATCATTCTCTGATAGGTCTGATTAAGCTTCAGGAAAGGAAGGACTTTTGATTCAGTGGCCCCTACACATCTCTGATGATAGCCAGTTCTATGCTACTCATGTAGATGTTATTTTTGAAGAGAAACATAGCTTTTGCCAACAAAACAGATGACGGTAGAGAGAAAGTATAAATCTTTATGTCTTCAAATAAAATATAACACATAAGCAATTGAAAAGTATATTTATTTGTGTGTGTATAGCATAAATCTTGTACCTGGAATAGCAGTAGAGATCATCCTGTTGGCTGTGCATTATTCCTGTTCTTGTTTCATATAGTTATTCATATAACCAAGGAGGCTACCAAACATCTGATTGGTTTGAATTCTAGCTGATAGTTCTGATGAGAAAAAGCAGTATATTTCAGACTTCATTATCTATTTTACACTGTTTTGACTCCAGCTTTGTATGGTACGTGGAGTTGTATTTGCTGTCTGCCCCACAATTAGCTTAGGAGATGTATGGAAATGTTCAAAAGATTGAGAAAAACAATGTGGCCACAGCTACCAACTGAAGGACTGTGAGCCAAATCGAGTGGTGCAAATCAGTGCTGTTCTGTGGGCTTTGCTGAGACTGGAGTCAAGACACCAGGTGACAATTTGCCCCTATATCCCCATGCTGATGCCTGCAGATGGAGCCTGACGTGTAACTCTCCCAAGCACGGATGGGATTTAAGTGCATAAATCTTTATGCATTAAGAAGAAATATATCCCATGAAAAAAAAAAGTCAAGACTCCTATTTTGTGTTTGTGTCGTAAAACTTAAAAGAAGTGCAAATTTTAGCTGGGAGGGAACTTTTATGACCTAGTTATAAATCTCCACAAGGAGCGGTTTGCAATTGAAACACTGACAAACTCTCCAGCAGAACAGTGCAAGTGGGTGCGCCAGTAACATCCCCTTCAAATCCTGCTCCACTGCAGTCAGCGTGTCCCATGCCAGCATTTAGAGTCCACAATGAAATAACCAGTACAAAGAGAGGAAAATAGTTGTTTCTGAATTACTGAATAACCACAAAAACAGGGTAATTTTGTTACTAGAATGTTGTGGTTCATATGTTCTAACTAGAGACAGTCAAAGAGAAAGCGGCATATTCTCTCTTGCCTATGTAAACAGGAGAAGGAAAGGACTAAGAATTGCTTACAGTAGTACTGATAGGGAAAGCATATTGTGTTGTGCTTTCACACCATTAAATGTTTTTTAGACCCATCTCTGACTATTTCATAAGATTATTTCATCATTTTCCACCCTTTAGGTTTGTTTCATTGCTACTTAAATCTTATTTCTGTTTTTCTTCTTCCTTCTTTTTTTTGATTAGACATGAAAGTTAATAAATCTAAGAAAAATAACTTTGCTAAAAAATCCCCAAACTAACATCTTCTTCATATCAAAGTGCCTTTATCAGTGAATACATCTTTTTACAAAAAGCTTGTCTCCTGTGCTCTTTCCTGGGTAAACTTCTCCTAAAACAGAATGATATTTCTATCCTATAATCCCACTAATGGAATTAGTGACTATGCTTATTAATTACGATTATTGGAATTTCCCGTCTTTCTCTTTCCTAGTAGCACTCCACCTCTACTTGCCAATCATAATTATAACTACTGACTCTATCACATTTTGCTTTTTTAAATGAAATAAAATGTTTGGCTTGGCCCCATGCCAAGGATGGGGTCATTCCCAACTTGTAATAACATATCCTTAGCTGATGTTTCTTAGTAACATGTGTAAATAGGAAAAAACAGTTGCACTGCGGGGGTTTAGCTTGGCCACATGCGACTACAGTTAAGGAATATGGGAAGAAAATCAGTGGTCTTTCCATGATATCCATCCAGTTCAACACTGAGCACGCTGCGCAGATACAGAAGCGCGGACATGCATAACGTTAACCACTCTCCTTGCTCAACAGTGAACTAGTGCAACTTGTCCTTTCTTTGCTGAGAACCAGCTGTGCAGCCAGGAGCTGAGCTTCAAAGATGAGGTCTACAAAAACACGACAAATTTCACTAGAATGTCCCTTCTGATATATACTATTTACTTCTGGCCATGCTGCTGTTACAATTAAAAACACGCCTTGGGATTAATGACATGACAAGTGCAGAGCACCCTCGGGGTAAAAGTAGAGTGTCATTATGAGAGATGGGCTAAAACTGCAAAACCCAGGCCAGGGTTTGGATAGGGGATAAGCCAAGATGTTTGAGATCAAGGGCTTTGTTCTGATCATTATAAAAATGAGCTGTCCTTCTACTTGGCTCAGATTTTGATATTCATAGTAACTAAAGTTCAGGAACTTGTGAACTGAGAGCATTCAGATTCACAGGAAAAAAAATATCCTTATGCTCTGTCTCAGAGTAGCACTTTATGAAAATAGAGACTTGGAGTGGAGATAAAATGTATTCTTTTTGAGCATTGTGAAGTTCTTCTAAAATTATTTTTCCTCCCAGAGGCCCCAACAACTTTCATTATTCAGATTTCCAATGTGAATTTTCCAAACTGCTTGTTTGGGATTAAGTGGATTTAACATAGGCATTCTACTGTGGAGCCATTTGCAGCCTTAATGTTGGTAATAGAGCACCAGAAAAGAAATGCATGCCAGTAAGGAACATTTCATCTAGCAGCTAGCTCTAACACTGTGCATGGTGAAAGATCTGGGAGACAGACTCACCATTTTACCCTTGGCACACAAAGTCCTTCCTGCTGCTTTCTCTGGTTATTTAAGATCAGCCACAGTTACACAGCCATGGCTGAAAAATGTTTAGAAATTTTATCTGAGTTTTCTTGTCCATCCGCTTAGTGTGGAGAGGTCTGCATTGGTAACAGCAAGAACACGTTTCTTGCCTTGCCACTGTGCAGAGGGGCTGGGTGTCCTGGTTTGCCTGTGAGACTTAAACACAGGGACATGGCCTACTTTTCCTCATTACCGATTTCTTTTTGACTTTCAGACATTTGAGTGGCTTCGTCTGAAGATGATCCAGTGCAACGGCATTTATTATTTGATGACTACACCATGTACTGGGAGGAATACTTCGTGTGTGGCTTGGTGGTTATGGCAGGAAACTGGTAGACCGGACTCCTGGGAATGGATCATTTGCTGAGATGAGAGCGTGCAGCAAAATAGATTTAATGCAGGTGGAAAATGAAGCTACAGCAATAAAAAACAATTTGCTTGGATTATCATTCCTACTATGCAACATGACACTAAAGTACAACCTTTTGACTAATCCTGTATGAAATAACGAACATTTTGTTTTTCACATAAGTGCAGCAGTACTTTAACATGAGTGCTTGTATATAAGCAGGTGTCTGTTCTATTTTTCACATACAATAAACTTTCCCATATGGGAAACTGGAAAGTGAGTCCAGATCTTGGCCCAGGTTATGGTTGTTGGGTTTTTTTAATCAATCTGCTGGCAAAAATGGTTTAGCAGGATATCAAAATATTTCCCCATTGTAGAACTATCAATGGGAGGCAGTTGGAGATCTCTTGTTGGTCAAGACAAACTAGGGTAGTAATGAGGTCAGTCTAATTTTATCATGGAGCTGGTCTGAGTAGAACAGGTCTAGAGGCATTGCTGCAGAAGAATCTAAAAAAATCTCTAAAATTGTAAACATTTTCTCTTTGCTCCTTCTTTTTAACTCCCTTTTTCTTTCTTTCACATTTCTGATCCAAAATTTCTTCCGCTAAACTATGGACTCCAGGTTAGTTCTAGTAAAATCAAAAAATCCTATAAATCTATGCGTTCAGTTTTTATTTTAATAATAGCCAGTGAGAATAATAGCCCAAATCTCACTGGGTTAAATGCAACAATGATATCTGGAGTCCCCTATTCACTATATATCTCTATGGATCATGCATATTGTATGATGTAAACTCTGTGAATATAGGTACCACAAAACTAGCATGGCAATTATTAAAGTATTAAAAATATGAAAAACGTTTGAGAGTGAGTATTCCTGCATAAATTTGATAAGAAGGCCCAAAATACACTGCAGATGCCCACAAACTGAGCAGACTTCATTTGAGCAAAATACCCTTAAAAAACACATGATCTTTCTTAATGAAATCCATTAATTCTTTTTCTGAAGCATTAGGTATTTTATGTCAGCAAGACTAGATCTAACAATCTAGTCCAAATTGAAGAGAGTTGCAAGGGACTTACTTAAGCACAAAAATGGGAACCTTTACAGTGAGAGCGCACATACCTTCCCTCACAGAGAACTCATACATGATGACATTTCTTCATGTAATGGTCCCCCTGGAGGTACATAGTACTTTTGCATGAGGAAAGGATAAAGATTAAGCAACAGAGGCTAGGAAAACTTGTAAGCGACAGTGTCACCTCAAGAGCTATGTCACATGTGTCACATTTGTCTTTTGTTTACTGCTGTGGTCAGTATGATATAGCCAGTTCATATACTGCTGCCTTAAAACTTGGAATTTGAACACAATTTTAAGGGAACCATGTAACTCTATTACAAGGAGATAGTCAATGTTTAGATAACTGCTGGGTGCTTGACACATCTGTGAGAAGACAGGAATAAAATACAGGCTTATACGTAGAATACAGAATGAAAAATTGATGTGCATTCTGACTGCTGTGAAAAGCTGATTTAACCTTGACCAAAGATACTGGAAGACAGGCTGTGTGAAATTAAAGCAGTGCAGATCAGGGCCAAATCCTCAGCTGGTAAAACTGTCAGAGCTCCACTGAGGTAAATGGTGTTAAATCGCCACTATCAAATGGGACAGTCCATGTTACATCATCTAAAAAACACTTTAAAGTATGAAAAGCCAACCAGCAAGCTAAACAAGAACAAATGGTTTACAGAGCGGGAAAAGCTCCTATTCATTAAACAGGGGTCAAGCATATGGGCCAGTAAACTTCCCCTCATTTGATCAATTATGCTTTAAAAATCAAATGAAAACCATTCTTAAGGATATGCCAAATAGTTAAAGCCACAAGAATGTCCCACGGTTGGGTAACTGTACGGCAGTAAATCAGCTGGTTTTGGAGGCTCAGCGAACACGGGGCGAACAATAACAACCCAGACAATGGCAACAGAGCTGCATTCTTTGAACCGGACGTTGTAACAGATATATATTGCATTTTGCAAAAGCGACACCAGAGCATGTTGCTGAAAGCATCCAGAAAGCTGGAAGAAAACAGCTTTAGCTTTTTTTTTTCCACACTCAGTCACAAAAAGTCATGAAGAAGTTAAGATACGAAGGGCTTTAATAGAGGTCACTTGCTACGTGATGTCAACAGTGCTTCTGCTATCAGCTTCAGCTGAGTCAGGTTTTGCCGTGCTGGTTTTAATTTACCAATTTGCTGAAATTGTAACACTGATATAAATCCACACCAGAGCAAACCTGGAATAACGCTGTAGTTAATCAGGCATAGTAAAATCATGGCCCTCTAGGTCATAAATGCAGCTGTATCTCTGATGTTAGGATTAAGACTTGTTCAGCTTTGAAATTAGTTAAAAAGATTCTTGCTGTAGATGTCATAGATCACATAGAGCGAGGCTAACCAGTACAAGCCTCAGATCTACAGTACTGGAAAAAATACCACACAGAGAGGGGCAAATCAATAATTCTAACAATACAGCTGCCAAAAGAAATTCCATTCACTAAAGAGCTAATAAGAAAATTCAGCTTGATAACAGGGGCAAAGACTAATACTAAAAACAACTGCAGATGCATAAACCTCTTCTTGTAGTCTGAGTGCTAATAACATGTTACACACCTTACTGAAGAAGAGGAACAACATCCACAAGCTATTTGGGTGAGCATCAAGCTAAAGCCAAACAGTGTATTCATCTTAATGACCTGCTGTAAGAACATCTAAGAAACTCAGTGATGAATCCTCTTGAGGAAATAAAAGTTAAATTCTCTGAAGCTAAAAGACACTGAAACTAGTCTGCTGAGTTAAGTTAGTAGTGCTCTCCTCCAAAACAATTGAAAAAGCAGTACAGGAGATCCTTGAGGAGTTAAGAATTTTAGAATTATTTTGGATAATTAATTGATTGATCAATTAAAATTATTTAAGGATAATTATTTGATTCCTAATGGCTGATGCTTTGATTTACAGAAGAGGTTTGATCATCCTGAAAGATGCAGAGAAATTTTGCCTATGATAAAGAAACATAATGCTGAGCTTAAGCCTAGTCACATAGCAGTCATCTACCAGGAATTGAGAACAAGTAGGAAGAGTTTACAGCAGCAAATCCTTTCACTAGCCCTAGCATCTTTGTGCTTCAGCACACTCCGTAGCACACCTGCAACTCATGCCTGCAATAACATGGCAATACTGGGCTTGACAGGCCCTGTGGGGTGTTTTACCCTGAAGCTATGACTGCCCTTTCCCCTCCTTCCTAGCCTGCTCTCAGCTCCTGGAGTGTTAAGTAGCTCCCTACTAGTGAATAAGCACTGAAGTAAAAAACATCACTTTGAGAAGGACAGTAATTTTCATTAATTTATTAGAATGGCCTTACCTGAAGGGAATTTCCATGATTAAGTCTGGTAGCTTACTGAAGATATGCCTATAAAAAGCATCATTTTTGTAGCATTTTTGAGCACATACAACCCTTCCAGTCACTAAGAATTTTGTCCACTAATTTTGAAGTACTTTTGCTTGACCAAGATATTTTCTTGTATAGAAGGAATAGACACCTTTCAAATAAACATGTACTTATTTAATACAGAAAGGGCAGTGGCTTTTATTTATATCAAGACCTCTCAACAACGCTAAAACCAGCATTTGCTGGTTTAAATAAAATACTATGCCCATATTGAATCAGAGCATTTTGGTAGGTTGTTTTAAGCTTTATCAATATAAACCAAAGCACTATTTATCTAAATTAACTGCTTTCTACTTGAGAATTCATTTTGCAATCTTGTTTATCTTTAGCAGCACCTAGAACACAGAAATGGAAAATAATTTGGCTTTGGGACAGGTCATATGCTCAGCAAGGCAATAAACAGATCCACACTAGCTAAAAATAAAGCATATTCCTTGTCATTCTGCAGAGTCAGAAAACTATCATGGTGATATATTTCTCCCCTGTAGTTTTGCATTAACTAAAATCAACCATTTTGTAAGGATAGCATGAGGAAAGAGTGTGCAAATCCTTACAACCTAGCCATTTTAGGAAGAAACAAATAAAAAGAATCTTACAGTGTTAGAAGGGAAAATGTGATTGTTTAAGCAGTTTGGGGAAAACGGAATCCTAGTAAAACACAACATCATCTAGGTATTGAGCAAAATTAGCAAAGGGCAAGACAAGTTTTGTTCTGGCCTGGGATACATGTTTAGATAAAGGACAGGATAGTTCCAAAGAACACAAATGAAAAAAACTAATTCAAGTTCATGAAATGACAGACTATGGGAAAAGTAAGAGAGAATTTGACCTAAAAACCCATTTCTTAGAATATGATTCCTACTCTAAAATTCAAAGAGAAGCCAAAACTAATAAACAATTAGTACAGTGTCGATGTTTATTCATATCAAATCATGATGTGCAAGGCAAGGAGTATCAGCAGTTCAGATTACTGACTGAACACCCAGTGAGGTATATCAATTGCTCAAATCATTCACAGGATAATGAGATGTCTGAGAAAGGCCTCAGCAATGACACTCTCTTAAATACAGCAGAAAAACAACAGGGAAGATGAAGACCCAAGTGGTCCTTCAAATGGCGCCAAGGAACAGAATTGGAAATCTGTGTTGTAAGAAATACCTCATACCACTAAGTCCCTTTCACATCTTTACCAAACACTCAACTAGAAATGTTGAGATCTGAAAAGTCCTCTTAATTTATTTCATTACATTTTGATTGAAATTCTCAGTTCTCCTTGTGGAAGTGGCAAAATGCGGGGAGCAAGACTTGTCAGTTGTGGTGATGTGGTTTGTTTTTAGAAGCCATGGATTTTCCTGGCAAAATCTCTCACTCTTGCAAAGTCTATCCTTCATGAAAAAACAGTCTCAGGTGAGCAACAAGTAATAGCTATTAAACTGTAATGAAACAAAGTAGGGTCAAACATCACACTAAGGACTTCAGAGTTTAGTGACTTCAGTCCTGTTCCTGCTGAACAGAAATCTTAAAAACAACACTGCAATCTATATTACACTTAGGGAGGTCAAGCATTTGATAGATAATGAAATGATCTAATGTCACCTCTGGATAATCCCCTTCCAAAGCTGGAGGAACAGGAGTGGGATGATGAGGTTTATAACTTAGGTTAAACATAATTTGTTCTCTGAATGCACAGTAGAGGTTGGTTTTGCTTCCAGTTAGCCAAGGACAACAAAAACCAAAGCCAATGTGATAAACCTCTTTTGAGCAAGCTGGACAGAAATGCCCTATATATTAATCTAGGGGGGAAAAATCTTTTTCACTTAGCAACAGTCTCTTAGTCTCTCAACCCTACTGAAAGCCTATCCCTCTAAAAGAGTTGCCTCTAGTTCTCTCTGTTCCTTCTGGGCCGTCAGTTGGGAATCGTAGCTCTCGGCTGTTTTCCAGTATTTGGGTACTGTTTTGTCATACAGCAAGACCAGCTATTCCCACAGGTCCTTTAAGGAGCTGCATTCACTGTTACACTTTGCTATCCCATACTGCGAGTATAAGAGTGTCTGGAATCACTGAAGCAAAGGAAAATAGGCTTTGAAATAATAACAAATGCAAAGCCCGCTGTTTTGCACCATAAGTAGAACCTTTTCTCCTGATGATCTTTCTTGGAGATGCTGTACATGGTTTTGTGTATAATTTCCGGCCACACAGCTCCTTGAGAGATCGGATCTGATACCATTTCTTTTGCATTTGCAGAAATTCAACACCTCTCAGATCTTTCTGACAGCACTAGCATTTTTGCTGATGCTGAGAACATTTTGCTGCTTGTTTATATCCTTTCTTGAGAAAGCACAGAAAGAGAAGCCAAGGCTTTAATTCTTGTATTCCTTTTTTTTTTTTTTTTTTTTGGGATATGCATTTTTAGCCATAGGCAAATTGGCTGCTAGCTGTACTTGCCAGTCCCACAAGTGCTTGTGAAGCCTTCTCAAAGGAAGCCTCTTCCCAGTGATTACCAAGTCTGCCTTCAGAGAGCTTGCTGAATATGGGATAGACCTCTCCAATCTTTCCTAGGAAGATAAATTACTCCTACCTTCTGAAATTTTCTATAGTGCATGAGATACTACCCACTGCATGGTCTGGCTGTTGGGAGAAGAGAGCTTTTGAGTGAACTTCCTCTGTTTTTCTTAAATACAGTGAATAAAGGAAGAGAGACTCACAGGTTGGTAGACTCAGCAACAACTGCAAAGGACACATATCCACACACTAGAGTAGCATCTGTGCTCACAAGAAAATCCATTTGCTTCTGTTCCTGACCCAAGAGCACAGGACAGAAACAAGACCAGCAGCTATGACCCACAACTGAGATGCAGAAATGCTCTACAGGGCAAAGGAGTGGTAGAATCAGAGATACAATAGACAAGCAAGCTCAGTCAGCACATTGCTGCAAGAAGGATGACGTGCCAGCAGAAAAGAACAGCAATCCCAAGACAATTGTGGCTGGCCCACAACCTCAGTCTATGTCAACTCTGTGGCCTGTAAGCCAAAGTTTTTTTTTTTTTCCCCTACTGCCTTGCATACCTCATGGCATCTCCAGCCTTACACAACTACTGACTTCTCCCAGGATATTTGGGAGAGTGAAACAAAGTCAGGAACTGGATTGCAGATTCAAGCAGAAAGTGAGACACTCAAATCAAGAGAGGAACAGCGAAGTCCTCTGACACTGCGGAACTCTCCTGTTTCACTGGACGCAACTTCCTTCAAACTCCTCCACATATGACAGCAATCTGTGCTCAAGAACAGAGTTATTCCCTTTTTCTGGCCATTCTGGTACTCCTTTCATAGCTGTGCAGAAGTTGTTCCTTTTTCATGATGCTCTCAGTCTTTGCTGGTTCCTGCAGCAAATTACTCTGCTTCTTTATTTCCTACCTTGCTGGAATTCATCCTTTACAAGAGACTGAAAAAACCTCTTGTGGAACAGCTTTAAGAATAAAGCAAATAAAAAGAATACTAACCAGACTGCAGATCACTGAACCAAACAGAAAATATTTAAATGAATGGAAATTATATTTATTCCAAGATTATTCTGCAAGATCATTGCTCTGTCTACAGGATCATTCCTCTAGCTACTGCATACTTATAAGGTATGCATCTTCTCATAATGGTCATGGTGTAAAAACACTGAGATGCTTAGATTATTTCCTCTCAGCAAAGAAATCAATTATAATGCTGTTCCTGAAGAATCTCCATATATGCCAAAATACAACCCACATTAAATTCCTCAAATTAGCTGGTGTGAGGCTTTTCTGAAGAACAGACCATTAGGATCTGGCCCTTGAGAGAGAAGAAATGACAGTCCAGAATATTCCTTCCTTCCCAGGGACAGAGATTTAGCAAGACTAGGACGCAAACCCAGACTGACGCCTATCTCTGAGCACCATCAGAGCAGCCAGCAACAAGAAAAGACACGAGATAATTCAACCTTTCCCCGGACACTAAACAACATGGCAAAAAGGAGCAAAGATTTTCAGGTGGTGGAGAGCAGGGAAGGAAAGAGAAGAGGGAAGACCGGGAATCTTGACCAGACCAAGTTTCCTGTGTTTGGTAATATTCTACATGCAAGATGGGCATCTATTCAAAGAAACCAAAGTCAGGAATAAACACAGCCTGCTTTCCCAACTTCACAGTGACATTATTCCCTTTTCTCTACACTCCCTTTTCTTATTAATGAAAGTTCTGGGCTCCAGCCTGGAAGAGGAGCTGTGGCTGGTGCAGGCGCCCGTGCAGCAGGGCTCCGGCCAGGCCTCCTCCTGGGCTCCCGTGTGACCCGGCTCCAGGAGAGGGCGCTCAAACATTAAACAAATACCTAGAATTACATTAATCAGCATTTCCCGTTAATTAAACCCCCGGTTAAAGGGTCTTACTTTATGGGGATTAGCTTGCTCACTCACTCACAGACACGTGCAGACAGAAAAGAGGTAGACTGGACACCGGTTGCAGAATTACCACACTGGAGAAACTACACTTTATTACTTGTAGCTTCTTTTTCCGTTCCGTTGTTTCCTTCTTTTTTTTTTTTTTTTTTCTCCACAGACCAATTTTTTTGCCAAAGGGGAATATGTGTCTTCCTCAAGGCAGAAATTTAAGAATATGACTCAGGCAGGGGAACAATAAGGATATTTCACGCTGTTTTATTCTTCAGGGCTGAGACTTTTCTTACTACATCTATTTCTATGATTCCTAGTGCAGTTTATGCATATATAAACATTCTTATCTACATTTTGCACCTCAGAAACAAAAGAGACACAGAGAAAAGATGATTTGGGCTAGCCCACATAAGCAGGAAGACCGAAGATTCAAGTGGAATCGACTGTAAAAGAACCTAAACCTCCTTCTGTGAGTCAACAGCCCAAAGAAATCACACTCTTCCTACACTATTTTGCATGTCCTATACCTTAACTATTAAGCTGACTTGATCGCATAGGGGTATTTTGCAAGAAGAAAGTTCTCCACTCTTAAAATTCCTTTTTTTTTTTTTTTTTTTTTTAAAGCTGTTGTCAGTGTTGAGAGGGGTCAAATTTAACTCAGGGTTAACATAGGCTATCCCAGTTCTGTTTTACTTTGCTCCTGCACTGCTCTGATTGTGTGGTGAGAGCAGGAGAGCATGAAGGATGACCTACTGGACAGTACTGTGAGCTTGCACTTTGGACTTCCTGGGCAACCTTGAACAAGCAACTCGGTATCTGCTGCACTTCAGCCTGTCTGCAAAATGTAGCTAATATTTCCCTGCCTGGCAGGGGGAATGGGTGAATAAAGCTCTCTTAGGATTGCAAGATGCTCAAAGACCGCATCAGTGAAGGACATTATAGGTGCCAAGAACAGATATGTATCTACATACCCAGACAGCTACAGACTTATTGTGACTCAATCAAGTTTAAACATTTTAAGATAAAAGCTGCTATTTCAAGATTCTTAGACTCAAGGAGATCTATAATAAAAACAAGTCATCAACACAAATAGCTGGGATTATTCGCACTCAAAAGAAGTGAGAGCAATCACTTGTCGAGGTCACTTTTGAGACCTTGGCAGTCTGAGGGCAAAAGTATGTATGAAGTCCACATAGAGAGAAAAGTTATAAAACTATAACATCTTTTCCCCATTACTTGTTCAAATGCGGAAAAAAAATCCAATATTTTATCTCTTGCTGACTACTCCTGCAAGCTGGAGCACTGAAAATGAAAAGAAGATGAGTAGGTCATATTTACCTAGTCTAAAACACCTTGGGAAATATGTCTGAGGGATGATTTTGGTCCAGCCTGGTAACTAACTGTTCAGAGAAAATTCAGTTAATCTGGATAGCGCCACAGCCCCCCGTTTGCCACACATGGTGTCAGGAGACAACATTCTCATAACTTACCCTTTCTTTTTCAACCCTGAAAGATTGCCCCGATTTGCACCTTAAGCTGATAAATTATACAGTTAACTCAAGTTTTTAGCACACTAGGATTTCCTTCTAAGTATTGGTATGCAGGGAATTCTGTTTTAAAATATACTGGAATACAGACCAGAACTTTTCAATCAAAAAGAAACTGTGATCTGGCAAAAATGCAAGATCTGTCCTACTGCCCCTAGTTTCACACCAATACAAATAGGCCTCACTATTCTCCCATAGCCCCACAAACATTTACAGAGGAGATGGGCCTGAGCCACAGGATCCTGATCTGAATCCCACCTCTCCCTAATTTTGGATGTAGAGCTTTGTTGAGCTCCAGCTCTAATACAAAGAATCACAATCACAGGAATATCCTCACAGGAAACATATACATATTAAGTTCCCTGAATGAGAGCTTCCAAACGTACATAGGCTTAATTGGATCCTTATCCCCATAACTAATGACTTGAGGAGCATGAAACTCAAGTGTTATGCAGTATGTGGAAAATGAGCTCTTGAGCACTACCCCAGCCTTGTTAGCTAGGATGCATTTTGTGTGGACCTGTCACACAAAATGGGTAAGTTTTACAAGTTGTACATGGCCAATTGATTATTGCTGTAACTGTGCATGAGTTACTTGTTGCAAGAAAGGTCTTTCCTGTCATCTTTCCTTTGGTGGATCTGATGTTCACCAACTTCTGCATTTCAGTAAGCCTTATTGGTCTGGGTCTTCCCCCTTCCAGGTTGCTTCATTGCTCTGCGTCAAAGTGCATGTCGCATGGTAAGTAAAGCTTGTGGGAATGTCAATGGGGAATACTTATATAGTCTAAAAATACGTCCTATATTTGTTTTGTAAGATATGTAGTGGTTCTTGCTGCAAGCTATTAACAAAAAATGCAGCCACAAAGAGACATGTAGATATAGAATGCACGCAATATACAGTTTTGGAAAACACTGACACTTTCCTATATGTGGAGTAATACAATTTGCGTATATTAATATTAGTGAAGAGGTGATATTCTTAGTTGTTGTTTGCACGTTGAAGACATTTGGGAAACTCTTGATTTGGTAGCCTAAGAAAAGCACTGCAATCCAAAGCAAAATGATAAAAACAGAGTGAGAACCTTTCAATCAGCCATGAAAAAATGCTCACTTGCTTGCTTCCTTGTGCTGTTTCTTTTTAACCTTGCATTTCACTCTTCATTCCTGCCTTTGATTTCAAATAAGATGTTTTTCCTTCTTTCTTTCAAAAGGATTAGAGATCACAGAGCATTGTTAATCCACATAAGAGATGTTATAGACATTCGCACTTATTCTTTGCCGTTGCTACCCTTCAACTCTAATGGAAATATAAGAACATAGAACTGGAAAGGACCATCTGTAACCATCTGTGAGCCGTTCTTCACACCATAGGCTACTATGAATTAGATATTTAATCACAAACAGTGCGTAGAAGAACATCTACTCCACATGCCACTGATCATAAAAGAGTTTCTATGTAACAAAATTAAGAAAAATGATAAAGAGCATCCCAAACTGTAGTATGCCACAGAACTAGCACAGTATCAAGCAACATTGGCATCTAGAAACTGGAAAATACCATAATTTTAGGATAAAATGATTTTAAGAAATAACCAAAGTTTTGCTATTGTGGAACCCAAAATCATAAACAAACAAACAAACAAACAAACAAAAAAAACCCACCAAACACTCTTTGCTGGTGTGACCCTGAGGAAGAGTTCTTCCTTAACTCAAAATTTGCAATCCATGTTGCTTGGCGCATGTGATCCAGATCCACCTCCCATTCACTTACAGAAGAGGAATAATTCATGTATGAATGGATTCTTAACCCAAACTCATCTCCTTCCTGTTTTCCCCTATCAACATTACAACGCCATAAGATCGCTAGGCAACATGCTTTGATGTTCTAATGCAAGAGTACTATGGAATTAAGGGCACTTGGTTAGCTAACGGCTATAATGATTCAGTATCTCCAAATGTAAAATGGAAATACCACTGTTGAGTTATCTCATGTGGTGGATGAAGTATAGAGAATTCTTTGAAGTCACAGCATAGAAGAATCATATTTTATTATGAATAAATTTTGACAGATAATCAGACACAAGTGCTGTGTGTGCAAGCCACTATCTGTGTTTTGCACAGACACTGCCCAGCTCCTGTGCAGGGCCTTTCAAGATCTTGGAATTTAATGACAGTGGAGAAAATGAGGCCATTTGATTTGGCCTCAAGATACTCTGCTGAGATTTAGGATTGTCATTGCAGTGTACTTACTGCTACTGCTGAGCATGCATAGAAAACATAAGAAGCATTACACACTATGTTAAAGGTAAAGCTGAAAAAAGAAATGGCATAGAAAATGCTGCTGTTTTGTGAAGTGAGCTGAAAGGAAAGAGGGCTTTCTTCCTATCCATGCCCAGAAGCCACCCTACACAGGGTGACTACCTTATACAAAAATAAAAGGTAGTAACTAATGGATCATTTTAAAAGATGTCTAGAGAGTTTTGGGGGTGTACTTTATCTTTTAGGTTTATGGCTGGACTGAATATTAGTTGTTTCGCTTTGCCATAATCACATAGCATAAAACAACTGTGCAGAAGTGGGAAAAAGAAAGGAGCCTATTGCGTTTTCTACTTTCTGCTGATTCTCATGGGCTGATCAAGAAAAATGTGGTCTATGTAAATGGAAGGTATTCCATAAATACACTGAGTGGAGCTTACAGCATCCCAAAGGAGCTATTCATCAACTCCAACAGGAATATGCACTGGGAGGCCTTCACTCAATTAAAAACAACAAAATAGGGCTATCCACTTATCTCATCATTTGGTTATCTCTGATTTCAAGGAGTGCACAGAGAAATGTTAAGCCCATACTAGACTTTTTAAAAGAACTCCTAAGCTCTATGTCTTTTTTTCCCCTGAGCATAGAAGAGATATCCAAAAATTTCTGGATGAACTATCTTGTATTAAAAGTACATTTTAATTACATTTACATTGCATGGGATTTAAATAATTTATTTTTACTCATTTAGAAAAAGCTATTAAAATCCACATTGATCAATTCAATACTCCATTGACAGACAGGTTTAAATACTATTGGTGTGTGCTAGTATCTATTCTGCCTGAGCTTCAGATGAATTTTTGTAATTAAATTTAAGATTCTTTAGGGATGATAAAGTGAAAAAAAAAGTCAGACAGGATTCAATTTTATGAAAAAGTAAATGTTTTAAACAAAACAGATTGAGTGTCCTCAATTAATTTTATCTTAATCAAAATGGAAGCTGTCGGTGCTCCATATCTACCAGAACTGCTCAGCACTCTATGGTTAAAGTCTCCAACAACAAGGAAGCAACATGCCCCTAATACTGACATGCTTCTAGAAAATACTTTTAATAATGACCTCAAATGTGACTTGAAAGAATTATTTCTCATGGAGGTGGAGATATAACTCAGCGTCTATGTGAGCTCACAATGGAGACTTTCCTCAGCAGAAATGGTCAACTGGCACAAATTAGGAATTAGCAGTCTTAAGTTTCAAGATACAAATTACAGTCTGACAAGAAGCAAATGCTGTGAACTGATTTATTCAGGAACTGAAATATAGTAAAAGACTGGTGCTCTCTCTGATAAGCCACTGTTCTCAAGAGACTTTCATCTCCCATTTTGAAGATCTGGAAGAATCTTTGATTCATTGCAATCAATTCAAAATCTATTAAATATGTTCACTACAGACTTTGGAAGAATTCCTATAGTGTGTTGATCTCATTATATAAAGCATGCAAAAATTGACACATTTCAAATTTTACTTTGAGTTACATGCAAGTTTTTTGCTTTCAGTGCAAAAGGTGAAATCGAGTAGGCGGATGTTAGAAATCCATAGCAACAGGCATTAAGTTCTTAGACTCATCCACATTTTTAGGACAGGTTTAAAGCAGGTTGGTCCTTCTGCAGTTAATCACAATTGAAACTGAGAATTACACATTTCATTGACTATGCATATTTATTTATTTATTTATTGCACTAGTTGGGTAGAATTAGCTCAGAAGTGAAATGTGACAACATACAAATACTAGACTTTTTCAATGCATAAGGACTTTGAAAAGTGCACCAAGTCAGGCAAAACTATGATGCAAAGTTGGATTGGCGAGATGTAGTTATCAAGTTAGGTCTGGTTAAAGATGTGAGAGCGTATGTGATCCCTAGTAGAAGAGGGAACACTGAACAGGGAACCTTAAAGACCACAAATAGAAACAAATTTGGTCTTGCTTCTGAGATAATGTCTTTGGACATTATCTCTATCTTGATATGAATCCTTTTAGCACCTGACGTACTAGTACATGCTCTCTTGAGAGAAAGAATCCAATATGGTAGATCCAGAGCACCTGCTCTTCATCAGCCTCCTCCATTCATACAGGTAACTTGCATCAGTGTTGATCCATCCATTAGATAAACAACAAAATAAATAGTTACAATTCTTATACCTTAGTTTACAAAAGTAAATTCATCAGAATCTGAATGCTGCAGCATATAATGAATAGGCATCTTGTCAAAAGAAGGGGACAGCCAAGTGACAGAAGGTAGTGGTTTAATATGACACTGCATTCTAACATATGTCTGGGTGATAAAGCTCAGGAGAAATTATTTGGATGGGAATTTTTGATCATAAGCAGAAAAAAAGCCCACCCTGATTTGGCTAAAACTTATTAGAAAAAGGCAGTTTGCCGAATTTACTCACTGTGAATTAAAAAGTAAAAAACTACCTACCATTTCTAACAATTCTGTTCTAGTAAAAGTCTCATTCTAAAACTGTCAAATGGAGTTTGAACCATCTTTTAAATAACATTTTAAATAACAATATTACAAACTTTAAAAAGTTGTTAAATTGGGCAGATGTCTCTATTATATATGTCAAAACAGGTAACGTTTTGACATAAACTGTTTTACCTACTTTTTTTTTAATTTCCATTTTGATTTTTCTTTTGTTGCAAGAATTGTAACAGTTTTCATGCCATATCTTTTTCTGCCAGCCTTAAGACTCCAATGGACATAAAACTTATTTAGGACTGTGCTTGCATTCCCAAAGAGACTAAAACAAATCTCAACCAGGGCTCCAGATCTAACTGGGAGAATGAGTATCAAAAAAACACTATGTTATGCAGAACCATGTTTTTGTGGAAAAGAACTAAGCAGGTACGAATATGACAGTGTTTCAAAGTCATGAAATTGCCAAAAGTCACTGAGTCACACAGACTTTGTGAATTTTGTGACTTTTTTAAAAGCAAACAGCAAAGGATTTTTGTTGAATAGAAATAATAAAATAACAAGATTAATGTTGAGCAAAAATGCTGAGATAGAAATCAAGATATATCTCCCAAAATGTTCTCTTTTTTTTCCTCTCAATTTTCAGTAAAATTGTGGATGTTAAGCCCAAAAGGAATGGTTTATATAGTAAGTGCAAAAAGAGAATTTGGAAGTGGAATGAACACATCTGAAGTGAAAACAAAACTGAAAGAGCTAAGTATGCTCAAATCACAGGGTAACTGCCACCCTAATTTTTGTAAAAAATTGGCCTATTAAACAGTAAGCCTGGTAACAATCTGTTAGTAAATCTGTCAAGCTGTGGGAGCACGGATTTACTGGCAAATTTTAAATGTGGCAGCCAGAGTTAAGGGAGGGAAGTGTGATCTAGGCAACAAAAGGCATATGACTGAGCTCAGAAGTACTTTGAATAAAGGAATAATCAGGAGTGGGCAGATATAGGTAGAACCGAGATTAGCCGGAATAGGCATACACATTTCTTTGATATTAAATAACAATTTTGTAGAAAAGACAGTTTGGAATCCAGTAAAACATTAATTACAATGCTACCATAGAAATTACTAGCAACTTCCAGAGGAATTATCATATAATTGTCCAATGATATACCAAAAATGGTATGAAGATCTAATAGTTTCACATCTCCTCTGTGAGGACTACAACTTCTCCCCACTGATCCTCTCATGAAAACAAGATGGAGATTAATTAGGAATTAAAAAGAAGAATTAGAAAGGATTCTTGGAAAAGCATCTAAAAAAGCTAAAGACCTTACAAATTTATTTTTGCAAATGGCAATTTCAGTTGTGATCAGAAGAGACTTCAGACTATGGAGACAAAGAAGAAAAATCCAAGAATAAAGATGCAAGACAGACATGATGACTAATTCAGCATGGGGTACAAATGCAACCACACTTGCAGAACTCTGTCCTGAAAGAGGCGGGACTGAAATAGTCAGATGGGCAAAAGGAGGAGTCATCTACCCATTACACAGTCCCACATATGCCACTACTGACGGCATCAGGAATGGAAGTGGCAACAACGTGGTGCGTGACCGCAGCTGGTGGATCTCACAAACCCATGATGACATGTCTGGTAGACGTCAAAAAGCAGTGCCTTAACCCCTTCTTGACTGACGCAAGGGATGGTGACTAGCGCCTTATGTTTTCCATAGTCTGTATTCCTTCCTGCCTCCTGTGTTGCCTAAAATCATGACAGCCTGAAGGAGAGTCACCCTCTGAGCTTTCTGAGAAAGCATGTTTCCACTAGAAAATTTCTGCCTTGTAGAAATTTTTGCCTTAAGAAGGAGCAGTCACCTATTTTCAAATAAGGATCTCAGATGAAAACCTAACACAGCAGCAACTCTATCAAAGATGATCTAAAATAAATACCACATTGAAAATGGAAGAAGATCCAAAGCCTTTGAATTCATTGCAACACGACAAATAAACCTGTAGCAAGCATTGTAGCACAAACGGCTATTGTATTGACCAGATGGACCATAAGTAAAAGAAGATAGTCTCAGTCATCTTTGACTACATGAGAGAAGTATATGAAATTAAGAAATCAACAGTGAATCTCTTTTACTTGAATACTAGAATGCATTTTCATTTCTTACTTTTTATCCCACTATCATAACTCCTAAGAAGCACTGTCAAGGCACATTCAACAAGTGTGCTATTGCTCTTAGATATGGGAGAATGAAAAGGGACATCTGAGGTGCACAGAGTCCCAAGAAACTGTGCTTAAAGGGCATAAATTGGTATGTCACCCCCAAAACATATAGGACAATCGATGTAGATACAACCTCAAAAAATCCATCTCTTCTCTGTGACTTCCTAACTCTTCAGCACTTGACTTCACAAGACCCTAATTTCATTCATCTAATCATGTTTATAAGCAGGCAAGTGGATGTAAATGTATGTGAAGACACATAAGTTTACATAATCAAACTAGCAAAAATAAAATTTCTCACAACCAAGTTATTATATAATACAGCCTGGTGATGCCATACATTCTGCAACGTAATGCTAATACACATTCCAGTGTATTATCATGTGAATGAATGCAAATAATAGAGTGGGTTCATGCAGGGACAAGCTATCAAATCGAGGCACATTCAATTTTATGAATAAGCATGTTAAATAATTCCAGCCAAACTCTAAGCCGAGCAATTAACTTTTGACTGCCTATACTTGCCCTGAGATTTGAAATGGATACAGAATTCTTTATTTCATAGGCTAAACTTCTTTTTTTTGTTTTGGCTGTGAATTTAACATTCATGAAAGGTGTCAGATTGATGACCTAGAGACCAAAATCCCCTTTAAGCACAGAACAATGTATCCTATGAGCAGAGGCAGTGCAAGTTCCCTGCTTTCTTCCAACTACACGCTCCATATCTGACATGGAAAACTTTTTTTTTAAAGGTTTTAGGGTATCTCAAGACACCCTGGACCAGAAAACTCTATATATGACAGTAATAACTATGTTAAATATGAATCAGGCTTAGACTTGAGGACTATTATTTAAACACGATGGCAGTTTGAGGCTAACTTAAACACTGTAAGATTAAGAATGATCAGCTGAAATGAGGTTAAGTGGTTCTTATCTATACCAATGTTTATTCCTCTGAATCACCTTATTTATAGGTGTTCTTTAGTGCTATGCTTTTGTTCTTTTCCTAAAGCCCTAAGTGGCTATTAAAATCATAGATTCTCCTGAAATATTCACTAGCCTGCTGTTTCAATGAACATGAATTAAACACCAAGGAATAAAAATAACTGATAAGGGAAGCTAAAAATATGAATAAAAATCCAAGATCAATAGGTGGTTAATTGCAAAAATAAATACTTCTTGTTTCACCAAGTATATAAATCAAATAAAAAAGGCACACTAACAATACATCAGTTTAAATTCTATTCACAATTTTTCTGTCAGCAGTAATGAGAGGAAGAGGCAAATGGATATGATAAATATTTCTCTTCTGTAATCTTCCACAGGAAAGAAAATATGATGAATTTATGTTTTATAATGGATTACCTTCTACTGCAGAATTAACTGTAGAGGTTATTTTCCAGAATTTGTCTGTGTTGTTTACTATCTCCAGGTCTCATGGGGCTTTTATTAAGCACTTTGAAGGAGTTGGCTTCAGTGCTCTCTTATCCTGCATGTGTTGATTTTTAATATTTATAAATTTAAACAAATTTTCAGATTATTAGGAAAAGAGTTTCACCACAGTCTGTCTGTTTCTTAAAGATTCTATAAATTCAAGCTTTTCCTCAGTTTAAAACAGGTATGTAGGGTGAAAATTGCTTTATGTTATGCCTAGACATTGAACCAGGATAAAAACTGCTTCTATTATTCCTTCAGTTAAAAACAAACAAACAAACAATTCACTAGATTTCATGGAATTCCATCTAATATTTGGAGTGCAGAAGACATTTAAGAGGGTTTATACTTTAGGTTCATAGACATAACTCATGGGGAATTGCTTTAAAAAAGTATTTTGTTTCAGTGAATCTTCTAGTGCCACAGTGTTATTTAGTATAGTGATCTGAGTACGCAATATGTAATAGATTATTAAATCATCACTGTCAAGATCTGAAAGTAATGAAAGTTTGGCACAATGGTAATTAGTACAATAACAACAGATCATTTATAGAGAGTGCTCATTTGAAAGTCATCTATACACGTCCTGTTTTATGGGGTGGCCCAGCTTGATAAGTGCTGTTCAGTGCATGGGGGATGTCTTAGTAGAGTGCAGAGCAATGCTATATTTCTTGGCACAAAGAATGAAAATATGCTATACACACAGGATGTGGCATTTTATGCTGGGAGGGTTTTGCTTTCTCCATTTCTTTTATCCAAATTCAACAAATTAGGTTCATGAAAATTTAGGAATTTGAATGTTGTTGAACCTGGTCCTTAGGATATTTGTTATCAAGAGTGGATATATTTGTAAAAGCTAGTTTCTGGTCACATTGCAGAAGTGACAATACAAGTATCACTGAGTAAAATTTTCTACATCTACAATAGGTGCAACTGGATCATATGGTGTTAAATCTATTCTTGTGTATCAGATTGTGATGCTTTTCTGAACTCTCTATTTTACATGGAATGGGTCAGAGAGCATGGCAATTATATCATCTAAGTTCTAATAGCACAAAGCTGAAGAGATAGGAATGACTGTTGACTGTAGACAACATGGTTTAAGTTTCACTTCAGTTAAAAGTAAGTTTTGCCATTGATTGTGATATAAATGAAATCTTCAGAGAAAAACGTATCTATTTGTGTCCAATCCCTCCAAACATCTATCCTATCCAAAGTGAAGCATGCTCCTTCTTGTATACAAAGATAATGGAAATACCAAAAACTGTGGAAATATCCATCCCAGATTTCTAAGTGTTCTGTAGAAATTCCCCTACTCCTATGTTTGACATTTCAGCCTCATCCTTCCCATTCATGCAGCCGTAGCCACTTTTTCTCTCTTTCCTGTGTAGTTCTAACTACCACTAATTCAAAGTCCTGCCATTTTTTTTCCTCCATTGGTGTACACGTATTGCTTGCTTTATTAAAAAATAAAACAAACAAAACAAAACAAAATACAAAAAAAATCCTCCCCCTCACTGTCTAATTTCTTCCAGCTATCCTTCTCTTCAAAAAGGTATCTTTTAGCCTCAGAAACAGTGAAAAAAGTAATTAAAAGTGAAAGTTAGACACTGTTTCTTCCTTTGTCTTAGAAAGTATGCATTAAGAAGGCCAACAAGACTAGAAAGGTATGGGATTCTTAGCAAATCACAATTTAAAAAAACATCTAAAATGAACAACAAAAAATTGCCCTTGTAATATGACACATTTTCTTTTTTATATAATTAGATGGACAGACACACATTTCATCTTCCCAGAAAATAAGCAGAGCAGAAAATACCTACAGGAATGTACCAACACTGAAAGCATTTCAATATATCATGCTGTGGAACTTGATGTTTTAACTACAGTAAATATCACTTATGTTTTTTATATAGCAAGAGATGTCATCTGAGGAGAGTCCCATGGAAGGTCACAACTTCCAGTTAAAGATGTCCACTTTCTTCTCTCTGAATAGATTACCCCTTCAACAGGTGTTTGAAATAGGCAGAGGCCTGTTGCCTCATATAAGAAGGAAAAAGAGGATGAATGATTGGTTAGACATGGAAAGTGAGAGTTGGCAATTATATTCATATGACACACAAGAGATGTTATAGTAAAGCTGACTAAAGCCAAGCATGAGTTAGCTAGTCCTCTTGAACAATGATCACCAGTCACCCAGGTTTCACTTTCTCCAAAGTTATGATTAATAAAAGTGGAGGATTATTACAGTAACTTACTCTTTGTGGGCAAGAGGTGACATCAACAGCAGCTGAGCAAACTGACCAAACTTAGTTGTGTGTAATTGAGTTTTTTCTTCAGTAATGACTAACAAGGGGCTAACAGCATCTCACAATACAAAGAGCCCTTGGAACTGGAAGGACATTTCTGGTGGAACCTTTGAATAGGAGCCACCATTTTAATTCTTCTGCTCAATTTTACAGTCGAAAGATGTTTTGGTTGGCCTAGAACGTGCTCTTGTCTTTCTCTTTTCATGAAACACACTCAAAATAGGTCAAAAACCACTCCAACTACCTTTGAAACATATGTCTGTACGATCTCCATTTTCTGTCTCATCTGCTGACATAGTAATAGCTTTTCTTTGCAAGAGGAACTTATGCGTCTCTGGAGCACGGATTATAACAGCAACAATACTAAAAAGTTAGACCTGGAATTTAGAATGCTGAGCCTCCAGTTAATCTCTGGAAGAATGTAGCATTTAATTACATTTTCTTTTTCTAAACTGGTAGAGAGACTTGCAGAAATCCTGCCTGATATTTAACCTTCACGAATTTGCCCTCCCTAAAATTAGAGCTGGCCACCTGGAAATATTTACCAACTGAACTGAAATGCTCTTGTGAAAGCACTGCCAGTGTAAATTGAATTCTTGCCCCTGTACAGTAACAGCCCCTGCATTGTGCAGCCCATAATATATAACTATGAGGTGCCCTGAGAGAAGGTCAGATACTTTGGACTCTTTCTATCAGGTTAACTTTTTTCACGTGAGGTGGACAGCATTTGCACTGATAATAAAAAGGGCACATGGCACTACTTCCAACCCCTCCTCTCTTCTGCAAGCACTGCTGAGAAAACATTTCCAAATGGAAGCTACAGAGGTTTGACGTTACATTACTAAAAAGTTATGTAAACTGGTGCTATTCAGGAGATGTCTTTTCTGAACATGAATCAAACAAAAGATGGAGTGCACAAGCTAACCATTTACTTGTCCAAACACTAATAACATTACGCTTCTTATTTTCACAAAGGCATCTTGTAAGGGAAAGAAAAAGAATTTTCTGAGCTGAATCAGTGAATAATGGTCCCAATGGTAATATCTGGATACTCAGCCAGAAGATGAGCTGAGGAGTACTACAGATATTGAAATGTTCAGTCACAGATCAGCTAACTGTATCCTAAGGATTTTGTGTTGGAAGTTTTGTGCAGCTTGGAATAGTTTTCCTGTTCATGGGCAGACAGCAACATGTTCTCTCAAGTAGTGAGGAAAAGTTTGGGAACTATGACAGGTTCCCATTTCCATTGTCACACTGGCTCCTTGGGTTGCCCTAGACAAAGCCCTGTGTGGAAACTTGCACCATATGTCTTCCAAACTGAATGAGAAAGACCTATAGCTAACTCACAAGGATACAGGAAAGATTAATTGTGTCATTTCTGATGAGATTTTTGCCTGTCAAGCACTATCTAAGTACCAAGCACTCATGCTAGCAGTGATCAATATTTTTAACCTTTATATTTAATATTATGGTCAGCTCACATTTAAAAAACTAATTTGTATTTGGTGTGGTTCTTAGTGTATTTTAACCCATTCATGATTCTCAGAATATGCTTCTAAAGAGGTTTTTTTCCCCCCTGGAGGGACTAGATTTTCAGCAGATGCCTAAAAACTTCCTTCAACATTTGTAACTGTAGTATAACTTATGTCCAAAACCACCTAAATCTATACATTCAAATACCTCACTGTATATGTAGATCAGACAGCAAAACACCAAACACTCACCTACGCAGTTACTTCATTCCCAGAAGTTGCAATGCTCAGAGGATCTACTGGCATAGCTTCATGTTAAAGAGTCAGCTTCTAATTGACTCCCTTCTCAGGGCTATTCTGTCATTCTGCAATACCAGCCTCATGGCTCGTTTCTATTTCCAGCCTGTGACATGCAGCAGACTTCCCATAACCATGAAGACACCCAGCCATACCTGGATAACTCAGGACTGCTTTGCAACTAGACAGTCTTTCCCAGTGATTCAGCTCTGAGACTATGAGAAAGCGGTCTAACATATACAACAGAAGTTTTCTTAACTTTTCATCTTAACCAGAGCTTGACGTACTTCTTCAATATTGCTGTCTGAGGAAATGTTTCCATTGAATGTGATGAAAATTAACCAGTGGTCATTCCAATAATACTGAGCTCTGATAGAAAGGCTTTCCATTGTAAAAACTCACCAAAATGACTGGTATTTGGGTGAGGTGGCGGAGGGAAATGAGTTTTTGTACATGAACCTTTTTTTTTTTTCAGTTTTAAATCAGCCATTCAACCCCAACCTGTGCCAGTTGTGACTAACATGGTTATTCACAAGGCTAACCTTCGTCTGCAGAAGATTTCCTTTGCAACTGATGGTGAGAGATAGGCTTTTCCAAGGGGTGATTCAGGGCAGGAACAGTTGGGTCCTGCTCTGACTCACCTTCAGGAGCCTTCTCTCTCCTTCCACAGAGCACCCAGGGTTCTGTGGGATGGGACCGTGGCCACCATAAAGGGACATGACCAAGGCCATGTGGGGCTTGTCTGTTGGCCCCTACAACTCCAGATTCTCACTCCAACAGCAGCAATGGCAGATGCTGTTTATAGAGAAAATGTGTACCTGGCCACTTTCCACAGGCCATTCCCTTCAAACTCCCCAGCATTTGCAATTGTTATATTAAGGATGTCAAAGGATATGTTCCTGCCTATTCCCTTTGGTAGTTATTAATGGACCTTTTGGAGTCTGCTGATACTGTCTGCCTTCACAGCCTCCTGTGGCAACAAATCCCAGAAGTTCAGTCTCCATTGTGTAAGCCCTGTATCTGTTTTAAATCTTCTGCTAGTTTCAACGAGTTCCCCCTGGTTTTAGTGTTGCAGGATTTGGTGAATAACAGTTCTGTATTCATCTTATCTACTGTTTTCATGATTTTCTAAACCCCAAGTGCATCTTCTTTTGGCCTTGTCCTCTTGAAATTGAAAAGTCCTTGCCCTCTAATCTTTTCCATCACCTCCTCGATCTGTATCATTCCAGGAGTTCTGTAACCCCACTAAGTCCTTCTGGAGATGTGAGAACTGCACACAATACTCATGCTGTGGGTGCACCACTGGCAAATTGTCTTTTTCCCAGTATCCTTCCTAACAGCACCCAACATTTTATTGGCTTCTTTGACTGCTACAGCTCCTTTTGGAAACCACTTCATGATGCCCCCACGACTCCCTCTTCCACTGGGCTGCAGATACCCTTCAAGAACACTTTCCTGAATGTCACTTCTAGGCTGGCTTTTTGCTGTTTTGTAGGAAATGACTCCCTTCTCTCAGTTCATCTCCCAAAGAGCGGATGTTCAAATCCAGAGGCCATGACACATGGCTATGCTCACTGGACCGAAGGAATGAACTAGCCTTTCACATCCTCAAGAAGGCGGGTGAGGAAGTCTGTCCTGTGGCTGTCCCTACTGTACCCCTCTGGGGAGCAAGCAGATTACATTAGTTTCAAAGCTGTCAATTTGGCTCTGATCACAGGAGCTAAATTCAGTTTAAGGAGAGAAAGAAAAAAAAAAGAATCAGAACTGACTCCCCACCCCCCCCAAAAAAACCTGCTTCATGAAAAAAACTCTGAACACTTCTTTGTTGGTTTTATACAGCCTAGATGCTTCGTTACTGTTCCTGAATGGGCAGTTTCAAAGGAGCAATTAAAAAATGTGTGCATGGGCACACAGATGAGCCCTGTTTGCACACAGAAACTTTATTCTGAGCTACCTTATGTCACCCCTTTCAGCAGGAGTCATCACGAGGGCATGACACCAATAAGCAGACAATGAATAAAGAAAATAACTGTTTATAAGTTCATAGTTGGCATACAAAAGTTATTGAAGAGGAACTGATATTCTAGGCAACCGGCCATCGTTTCTGTGTACCAACCCTCTCTTCTTCAACTGTTACAGGGCATTTTTAAAGCTGATTTTAAAAGGACTTCCACAAGACCTTTGAGTTTGGCAGGCAGAGTTTCGCCCTCACTGAAAAAAGAGCGTCTCCAGGAGGTCGAGAGAGGTGCTCATGCCCCTCTACACGGCACTGGTGAGGCCACATCTGGAGCAATGTGCCCAGTTCAGGACTCCCCAGTTCAAGAAGGTTATGGAACTGCTGGAGAGAGTCCAGTGCAGGGCTATGAGGATGATCAGGGGCCTGGAACATCTGCCCTATGTGCAAAGGCTGAGAGAACTGGGCCTGTTCAGCTTGGAGAAGAGAGGGCTGAGGAGGCCGGCCTCTTTTCAGTGGTGGCCACCAATAGGATTAGAGGAAACGGCCACAAACTGAAGCATCAAAAGATCCACAGGAACTTAAGGAAAAAATTCTTAACAGTGAGGCTGACAGAGCACTGGAACAGGCTGCCAAGAGAAGTTGTGGAGTCTCCTTCTCTGGAGATCTTCAAAACTCACTTGGACGCAGCCCTGAGCCACGTGCTCTGGGTGACTCTGCATGTGCAGGGGAGTTGGACTGGGTGATCTCTAAATGTCCCTTCCAACCTTAAGGATTCCACGATTCTATGTTTATACCCTCTAGGGGATGCACATTACAGTCTTTAGGCAAAGGCAAAAGACAAGTAGGTATTTAATCTACTTATTGCACTTCTCACCTGCACTGAACTACAAGTATAACATTTCAACCATAAAATGTGAAGTCACATGAGAAAAATTAGTGGAAGTGGATTACTGAATTAAATCCAGATTTGAGGACCATATATCCATACTGAAGGCTTAACCACAGCACTACCAAGTAAAGTTTAAAATGTTACAACCTCACATTTGAGAAAAAATCTGAATGAATTCTCAAAACGTTGTTAGGTTTAAATTTGACAGTCAGGGTCATTTCCAGTGTCTACTAGAAAGTGTGTGTGCTAGGGGCACCTTCCTCACAAACACAAATAGCAACTAAACTGTCATTTATCATTATTATTATTATGATTATTATCTTCACCTCCCCAGCATAAAGTGCTCGCAGAATTCTCATGTTCCCCTAAAAAAAAATGTTATTGAACCCCAAACCTTCCTTCATGTAAGGAGGCTTCTGCATTGAGCAGATAATGGCAAGAAGGAGTTAGCTTTTCAGTGCAGATCCAGGTACTTGTGTGTTTGCCCCTAGGGAGCCCTGCATGCTCCTCCTATGCGACATGGAGCTGGATGGACAGAAAAGACAATTTTATACTTGAGAAGGAGCATTTCCAAAGGCTTCCTCTGCCATTTGTTTAATGCATTAAACTGAAAACATATGAAATGATGGATTAATAAAATTAGTAAAGGAACTGAAGGAATATAACAATAGTAATTTGCAGTGCATTGAGATGTCAGAACTGGAGTATTACAGCAAAACTGGTGTTTGGCTAGAATTTGACTATCCTAGAAGATCACTGGTGCCTCAGAAAGCAACATTGATGGATACTTCAAAAAGTACCAAAGGCCAAAAAAAGAAAAAAAGGAAAGAAAAAAAAAGAAAAAACAACAACATAAAAACTCTTTGTCTGACCCTTTATTCTGCATCAGACAAGCTGTAACTGGTCATGTCCATGCCCTTATCCACACCCTCCCTCTGCTTAAGATGTCTTTCCTTCAGACCCAAAATGGCAATGAGAAACTAAACAACTTCCTACTCACAGTTTCTGATCCACAGATCTCAGTTTTTCTTTAAATCTTTTCAATTTGAGTGTTTCCATTTTAACTATGAGGAAAAGGAAAAGGCAATCAGTAATCGGGCAGAGCCAAGGAATCCGGATTTCCCAAGTCTCTACTACTCTATTCAGTCAGCAGCAGTAATCAAACAAGCTTCCCCAGACCGTTTTCACTGTGGGATATATTTACTTTTCCTCAGTGATTTGTTCCACAGGGAATTCACAATGGAGAAAGCAGCAGCGATGCACTAAATCAACATATCCTTTGTAAGCCACCTGTTGGTGTCCTCAGAATTTCATTTATGCCAATTCTTGGCTGGCCATTCTCACAGAGAGGGAATATCCATTGATGCGTGACACTGCAACTTGTCCCAATGGCCTGTGCATGATGACTACCTTGGAAGGTTTGCCAGCGTAACCTCTCGTTGAGTTCAGCTCAAAGAAAGTGGCAAGCTTACGAGCTTCATTCAATTCCCTCCCACATGTCAGCAGATTTAGAAGTACTCAAAACATATTAGGCAAAATGTATCCCCATCATCAGCGGAGCTCAAGCAAGATGAAATTGGACCTTTCTTAAATTATGAGAACAGAGACCTATTTTTAAAAGGAAAAGCCAAAAAAACAGACATTAGTACTTAAAAGTTATGTAAAAAAATAGACTTTATACCAGATCTTCTGCTGATGTAACCTGGTCTCTGAAGTTGAGAGAACTATACCAATTTATATCAACAAATGTTCCATCCCCTTTCTACAAACAGAGTCATAAGTCCACAAGCATTATTACTTTAGGAAGTACATCAGTGAAAAACCTGAGCAGTTTTTTATGTGAGACCTTATTTCTGGTTGCTCTTTCCATTTGCTGTTGGTTACTATTAACCTTCACAGTCAAAGCTGGACTCAACTGAATTCTGGTCCCACAAACAGCACAAAATTTAGTGGCACTCTGAATTGGCCCTAAAAGCTAAAATATAGCAGGAGCCTATTCTTAATTGTTGTGTATGCTGTGATTTGATTAACTGTAGTAAAAGGAACACAAAACAGAGAACTCTGGGCTTGCCAGAGAAATAAAGCCATTACCCATTATTTTGCAGCTGGCCTAACTGTATCCTTGATAAAGCTCCACTGACCTAGGTACATGAGGAATGATTTTGATGTATGCTTTGTGCAACAGCTAAAATTTTAAACAGCATGCAAATTAATTTAGTGTAATCCTCTCTTTTTCAATAATAGCTTTAATTCACCTATAAATGTTAATCACTGCTCCAACTTTGGCTATAAATTATTCATCCAACTTGGAATCAAATAGGATCTGTAGTCAGGGGCTCCCTCCTGTGTGGTTTAAATCATTTGACATGACTGTAATCACAAACTCTGGAAATATCTTTGAAGCTGGTATCGCTCACGACATTTTGCACATTGCAGAGCTGTTTCTCAAGGGGAAAAAAAAAATTAGTCCAATACTATCATGAAAATTAGTCCAATACTATCATGAAAATCATGAAAATAAAAACAAAGCAGGACACTACTTTGTGTGACCACCTTTAGTCCTGTGGACTACCCTCTGAAGTCATAATATACCACTACCTATAAATTAAAGAAAATGGCCTTTACAAATAGATTTGCCTGCATATTTGATGTTTTAGGCAAGCATTGATTATAAAACACAATTGTGTCATTTCATCTCATGCTAGTAACATCATCTGTATCACCTGTCTTATGTATTTGTATCTCCTGTTCTCTGGTTTTAAGTGGAAAACAGCAATGTATATGCTAGAGTAACAGGGACATAATATTCCTTTTAAAGAGGCAGGTCATTGTGCAGTGTATTGGAAAGGAAGATCAATGAATAGCACAGCAGAAGACGAAGGTATAGTTTAAGAAGGAAAAGAGCATATTTGTTAGTCTGACTGACTTATGAAGACAGATCCTCCTGAAACAGAACATTTATACTTAACCTGCCACCTTGAGAAAAGCATCATCCATTAATATAAAAAAGGCAAGAACTTGAAAGCTATTTTTTACCTCACCCTCCAGACAGAGTTCTTATCCTTAGATGAATTTTATTTTTTGACCAGCTCACTAATTCTGCTTGAAAACATTGCTCCCCACCCCCCTGACAATGCATAGATTTTAGAGTTAGCAGCAGCAGCAAGACTGGCCCTAATTGGACCATTTACATAAACTGGGGAAACACAGAACTTATAAGTGCCTGGTACAGTTTTTTTTGTTACTCTTACAGGAAAATAAGGTACAACAGAGTAAGAGTCCAGCTGATTTGCACAGCGACCTCTGCCAATGTGTTTTCTAGTGGCTGTTCCTCAAAGCAAAAACGAAGACACAGAAATACCGTTGTGTACCATGCCAGATTCCAAAATAGCCAGTAAATCATACTAGGTGAATAGTGAGGTGGCCATGGGCCATTTTTTAATGGTTTGTAAGATAAAATACACAAATAGGAAAAAGAGACAGGTGGCTGCTCTATTACCCTCACAGTCCCTTTGCTTTAGTTATTCTTGACCCAGCAGGGAGGGAGCTAACATATGCCTGCAAGGCAACTCAACAGTCTTAGCATCATTCTGAAGTTTTATGTGGTCTCAAGCACTGGCATCAGAATTTAAGTTATAAATCCCAACCTCACTAAATGAACAATGATTATCTGGATTCTGAAGCTGCCAGGAGAAAAAAAAAAAGAAAAAATAAAAAAAAAAGAAGAGAGAGAGAAGAAGGAAAAAAAAAAGCAGGCTACAGTCTTTCCCAAGAGCAATTGCCCTTTCTGGCAGGAAGGGGTAAAAATAGAGGCAGCTCATTAATATGGCTTGGCAGTGCTTAATGGCAGCTGGTCTGAAGAGCGAGAACCGTGGGTCTTTCCAGCAGTACTCCCGGATCACTGCCAGCAGGTGTTGCTGTGTTCAACAAAATGAAAAGGAGCGCCGGGGTGGGGAGAAAAATATTTATAAAGAGAGAAATAGGTGTGAAAAAAAAAATTAGTCACTGAGTACAGCTTTCATTAGGCCTTTGGTAAAGCTATACACAAATTCCCCGAGGCAATAAGGAGCATGCTCTGAAATGAATAATGCTTTTCACTTCTCCTAATCTCCTTTCAGAAATTATTCTGCGCTATAAATCATACCCATGTTTGCTGTGCTTCACTCGGTAGCCTTCCTTTCCTTGTTACAGACCACACACTTTCTTACCGGGGATGTTGGGTCCTGCTACGGCTGTGGAAGAAGATACTAAAGTGGTGGATGCTGCCTGCAGAAGGTGGTCAGCAGTGGTCCCAGGGGCCGGGGGGAATGCAGCATCTCCCATTTTGACTCCAGGGAAAAGGTAACTGCTGCTTTCAGGACAAATGCTCTGCTGTCTGCAAAAAACAATGTAGTACAAGATCTCTTGCTGAGTACATGTCTGCTGCCAAATTACAGTAACCACTGCACTACCAGTATGTAACTAATTGCAAAGAGTTTTAGGATGCCAGTTAAAACCAACTGCAGTTTGGTCCCAAGAACACAGAATTCCCTGCTGGAAACTTTGCTTTGCTGACACTTGGTTTTAGGATCTGAGTAAAAGACAGTGTCCTGCAAGGAACAAAGTATGTGTGTGCTCCTCTGGAATGGAATTATTTGTTCTTCTTAGTCTGTCTCTCACTGTCTCTGAAGGGGAAAGAAAAAAAAAAGCCAAACTGTTCTTTGTAACAACTGGAATTGTGAATGTGAGATTGCAGGGAAGCTACTGAAACCTGTTTCAAGAGACTTCAGTATACAGCATGTCACAGCTTGAAAACTTATTATATGCATGTTGGACCCACAAACAAAACAACCTATCTGGTCATATGTTTCCCATTAGCTCTTAATTTTTTTGCTCATTTTACCAAAGTTGCTGTGTGAATTCAGCACATACTTGAGCTGCAATCAGTGCTGCTATAAGCACTCCCTGGTACCCCGACAAGTTGAAAACTTAAAAATCATTTTTCCTGATTCAGATCAGCCATATTCCAAGACCAATTAGATTTACGTTACCAGCAGGACATAAAAATACAAGTATAAGTACGATTCAGACCAAAAAAAAAATCTGAAGGACGGGGATTTTCTGGTAATCAGTGGGTGTTCTGAATGAGTAAAGACTGCATGATCATGCCATTTGTCATAAATGATACCAAATAAATCCAGTTATTATGTGTGTTTAAGAAAAGAGATGGATTTTGGATATATTTTTTACCATATATATATAAATGCACATACACATATATACATACTTTGTACTGTCTAATTGACACAGAACTATTTCTGATCTTCAATAATGTAAACTGAAATCAAAATTGAACTATATTTCATTTCATATGTGTTAATACCATACTTGCAAAAAAGATGATGTGTCATACATTTTAACTTATTTTTAGAAGTCATGACAGTTTTTAAAAGCCTGATGCACTCCTCACGTAAAGAAGCCATGGGGCTTGGACAACAGCAGGATGATTCATTTTTGAAGAGCTTTAAACGTATTCTGAAGTTAAGAGTCTCTAAGAGCTCCCACAAAGACTGAATTAAGAACTGAATCCTCCATAAAAAAGGATTCTGAATCAAATGTGTTCTCCTAAATTTGAAAAAAAAAAAAAAAGCCATGTTTGCACATAGATTGTCTGATATTTTCTTGGTAGGAAAGAAGGGTAAAACAATTTGCTAACTAGTAATTAAGTATCTGGCAAATAGCAAGTATCTGAACTAAATCAGGTATATCTACATCTAGTAATATATATATCTAGCTATGCAATAAAACAAGTTGGAGTGTGTCTTCCTGACTCACAATGTTTACTTTCAGTCTGATTTGAAGTTCTGTTCTTTAAATGGCTACAGAGAGCACCACCAAAAGTTGAATCCACAGTATTTTGACATGCTAGACAATTAGGAGTTTCCATTAGATAATTACCAGAAGTATGCCTCATACAGGAAAAACAGTCAATTGCTGATGTAACTGGATTAACCAATCCAGCTCACTGATCCGGCCCCCTTACTTTTGACAGGCATAATTTTGTGACTGTAGACTTGAGAAGTACAGTATAAAGCTTCGCATTATGAATACCACAAAGAGGAACTTGAGCAGTTCTTAATGCACAATACAGCAGGCTCCTTCTGAGAGTGAGGACTGGAGAGGTAAAAACTTTAAATCAGTTTTTTTTTTCTTTTAAAACTAAAACTTGTAATTAAAGTGCATGTTGTGGCATATTGTTATGGATGTACTGAATGAATGCATATACAGAGCTTGGCAGCTCATGGAATTTTATAGAAAGAGTCTGAACCATCATTTCTATATTTTTAAGCTTGAACATGTAGATATACGTGTATGCATGTAAGTATGAACAAACTATATATAGGTACAATCCGTAGACATGCTTTATAAGATAATGTTTTATAGAAAGTTCTGCTTTAATGTTAAATCTATAATCATCATGGCATGCAAGTACAATGTGCTATATCTGTAAGCAATAGAGATTATGTATAATAAGTATACCTAATATATATGTCAAGCAACGCATACCCCGCGTCGAGAACCAAATATACATATCTATATTTTATGTTGCTATACGCCTATCCCTTACTTTTCATCAGACACTACTGGGATAGGTGCTATATGAGAACTATAAATAACCGCTCTAATTATGTCATCTGTTAATACATCTAATCACGAATGCATATTTTCATCTCAAATTATTTTTTCATCCAATTAAACTTTTATTTCTATTTCAAGCTGACTTTCAGACTTCATATAATTACAACAGACTTTGGGGCTGTTCATGAGATCCAAGAAATTGAGATGTATTATAGTGAGGTTTGTGTTACAAAGATGTGTTTATAAGAATGGCTGCAGGGTTTATAACGCTGACAGACCCGTAAGTGTAACAGTATATAACAGTATAGTAACTGAGGTCAGTAAAACACAGATGACGGTGTACTGTAGATGCCTTATAACAGTGAAAGACTTATAAAGGAGCCTAATTGAAAAGGACTTGCAATATATAACATTTGTAAAACTTGGGTTGATTGTTCAATTACTTCTGTATGTTTCATTTACTATAACTATAATTCCTTGCCTGTCTCTCAGTCCATGTGCCTGTAGTCATGTCACAGAAACCGGAGAACTTAAAATTCGTGTATTTATAAATTACTCCTTTCCACTAAAATACCGTGGCTGTCAGCAATACAGTGAAAGTGGAATATTTGCTGGGTAGGAGGTAAACACACCTGGGAAGACAGAGGTGTGCAGGAGAGAGACTGAAAGAAAGGAAAAGGGTGAATACTAAGAAAAAACAAGCAAGAGCTGCTCTAAGAAAATCTTTAAAAGTTCAAGTGCAGCAGGGAAAAACTCAAGAGCTTGGCTCCGCGAGCCGTGGCTCCCTCCTTCTGCATTACAAAGTTGAAACCTAAGGGAATCTGCTGACTTTGTCCTTGCTAGATAAGGATGGGGTGGGAGGCAGTGCAGAATATAACGGCAAAATAATCCAGTCATGAAAGGGACACAGGGAATGCCTTCTTGGTGCAGGGGCAAAGCCCTCGCTGGCATAAACCAGTGTGGATGCAGCCACTTGCTGAAACTCTGGCTCCTGGTGCTCTTTTAGATCACTTTCCATATGTGGTGCCTTATTCTAATGCTAGGATTGCCCTGTGTGGTTTACATGAATGAAGCAAAAGGTGCCTTCGAATAACAGTAGTCCAAATGTAGAAAGTCTTACTCAGCCTTCACTCAGACAAAATTATTATTGGCATCGATGAGGGATTCGCCTGAGTCAGGAGCAAGTATGGTTTGGCCAGATGACATGCTGCACTTTTCATCTTCAAAGCATTTTTCAGACATTACTTGATTAACCCCAAACCTAAATATATCTGCTTGAGAAAGCCCGGGCAGTGGCTGGGGTGGACGCAGGGATATTCCTGGAGCGAGGGCATCCCCTTTGCATGGCACAGCCACCTCGCCCTCCGGCTTCCCGTGCCTCGCTGCGTCCTGCAGCTGCCGAGGGCACCCTGTCTTACTCAGCAGCAGCATTTTGTGCCCATCAGGTCTCTCGGCAGCGTTGATAACCTCCAGCATTCAAAAGTGAGCAGAAAAGCTCTTTTTTTTTTCTCCCTCTTGAGGCAGAATATCGTTCTGCTCCAAATATCTCCGGCTTCTGCCCCCTCTCACTCGCAAGCTCCTTAACATCCCTTGCTGTCTCCAGCAACACCGGGCAGGACCCAAAGCAAGGTGCTCATTAATAAAAGGTTTCCCTGCCTTCATTCATTCATGTTCCCTCTGCTTAGTTAAGCCAGGGATACTGTTGAAGGAATAAAGCAAACAAAACAAAACAAAACAAAAAAGAAAGGAAAAGAAAAAGGGGGGTGAGGGGGGACCGACAGCCAGGAGTCAAACAGAGGGGAAGGAGTAAATTCACGGGAAAGAAAAGCGATTTTAGAACGGGGGGAGGGCAGCAAACACCAGTAGTGATATTTGAAGAGAGGTGTGTGTTAGGGGAGCAATGAGCATAAGGAAGCCAGCCTGCCTGTTCCTCCCCCTTCCTAATCATAGCCTTTACTCACAGACAAAACTCCCTCCCTCTCTCATTCACTCACTCACTTTAGGCCAATCCGTCCTCTCTCTCTCTCTCCCTCTCTCCCTGTGTCTCTCTCCTACTCTGAGACAGAGTCAGAACTCTTCTCCCTGACAGCCACAAACATCTACAGCACTCATTGCATGCAGAGAGGGGACCTGCAACAAAACTTCACAGAAAACTTTTGGTTCTTTTTTTTTTTTTTTTCCTCCAGAGCATTTGCGGAAGAGAAGGAAAAAGCAAACAAACAAACAAACAAAACAAACCAGCCCCCCCAAAAAAAAGAAAAAAGAAAAAAAAAGACAACAAAAAAGCAAAAAACAAAAACAAAAAACAAAAAGCAAAAACAAAACTGTGCGTGAAGGGGGAGGAAAAGCAGGGCCTTTTAAAAAGGGAATCACAACAACTTTTGCTGCCAGGATGCCTTTGCTTTTGAAGAGAGGATTTCTGTTGGTGCTTTGCTGGATTATAGTGAGGAGTTCCCCAACCCCAGGATCCGAAGGGCACAGTTCAGTCACTGACTGTCCATCATGTGCCCTCGCCACGCTCTCCAAGGATGTGCCCAGCTCACAGCCGGAGATGGTGGAAGCAGTAAAGAAGCACATACTGAACATGTTGCACTTGAGGGACAGACCTAACATCACCCAGCCGGTGCCCAAGGCAGCACTTTTAAATGCCATCAAGAAGCTCCACGTGGGAAAAGTGGGAGAGGATGGCTATGTGGAAATAGAGGATGATGTTGGAAGAAGAGCCGAAATGAATGAAGTTGTGGAGCAAACCTCAGAAATCATCACTTTTGCGGAATCAGGTGAGTGCTTAAAAAACAAAACTGTAAAATAGATGCCTTTTATTTTTCCTTTTATTTTTTTGTCAGAACTGCACTTAACTTCTTTCCTTCTCCTCAATAATAATGTTTTCTGCCAGGTTATAATGTTTCCTGCCAGGTTCTAGGAAGAGGCTTGGGGGTAGGGGGAAGGAGGCATGTCATTGAGGTAGGGGGGACTCAGAAGGAATTTGGGTTTTCTGCCTTAGTTTTGGCTACAGATTACACTTGCTAAACACAGGCACAGTGAGGCAGCTCTCTAACCAATCTCGAGCAGAAAGTCAGGCTGCACAGGAGTCCCCCAAACCGTGCTTGTGAAGCCAGAGCACTTGCATTAAAGTCCTGGGTTGCAGGGCTGACAGTGAAAGAAAAAGGGCTGAAACCTCTTGGAGACTTTCTAAAGACAGAAAGTGAGCTGTGTGCTCGTTGAGGAAACAACCCTTTCATGTAAAAATTACAGTGGAGGCTACAGAATCAGATGCAGCAGCTTTAACTCATAGGAGGGAGAGGGCAATTCTGCTTTTTAATTTAACACAGCATCTTCAGCAGTAAAGAGTTGCAGGGACTGTCAGATGACTTCCATAGAACTGGGCAAGTTGCTGTAGCTGATTCAATTTGTAATACAGACTTCTGCATGCTAGGGTTCTGTCCTAAGTCACTCCTGCCAAAAAAGTGAAACCTTGATAGGGTTTATTTTGAACTATTTCTCAGATCTGTTTTCCCTGATTCTTGCATAGGAAGAGTTCAGAATACAGCTATTCACTAACTAATAGCTCCAACTCAAATCATCTGCCTATAGGAAACAACTCGCAAGTTCTGCTTTAATGCCTTGCTCCTAAATTAACTCTTTTTAAATCTATGTATAGGTATATGTTAGTATAGATACATATGCTTATACATGCATTGATACCAGTATCACTCAATAGCTGTGCCACCTAACTACAAGCAACTTTTTATGATGTTGTCTAGCCAAAGCATTTTCCCTGTTGCCAAGACGGTTTTAAAAGAATGTCATTGTTTTGTTTGGTACAGCATATGGTAGGCAAAGTATGCAAAGGAACTCCAAGCATTTTTGTTTAAAAGTTTGCTGCAGCAGTATAAACAATTAAGACAACACTCAGAGTTTCCAGTCCTGAAAACCTGTTGACTCAGATGTTCTGTTTGCAGGAAAGCCATGCACAAGAAGTGTGCATGCTTTTCAGAGCAGACATTCCTGCTGCCTGCCCGGCTTCCAACTGTACAAGGAGCCCTTGCCTTTGGCGTCCTTGTCAAGGCACACGCTATCGGGCTTTTCCCTAGGAAAGCTCAGTCTTTTCCTCACTTTCCTTCCCTCTACCTCTGCAAGCAGATCGAAGATGTCAGTGCGAGTGTTCATTAGAAGCAGGGGTGGCTTGGCCGTAGCTTAGAAAGGAGTTTCTAAAAGCAATGTAATCTCTAGGCTATCTATGAGTCGGATTCCCCACCTGGTTTTCAGCAGTTCGCTCTGCGCACAGTGAAACACATATGGCATGAACAGTGGTTTCTCTTCACTGTGTGAGTCCCAATCATTTGTAAACACATTATTGTCTCTCCTGAGCTCTGACACAAAGGAATTTGGAATTTGATATATGCCTCCTTGCTACGACACCCTCCGACAGCAGCTCCCCGAGCCATTGGCTCGCGGGGCCACGTGAGCGGTGAAAATCGTGCCATTGCCCACACACTGGCCAATAGTCCCGCCACCGGTTCCCCCCGTCCACGTCCACGAGCAGCCCCATGCAAGCACATCAGGGAGCGGAATTTACATAGCACTGTCTCACCGCTGCCAGCCAAATTAATGTGCTAAGCCTTATGCTATAGAGCCACGAGGGCACGCACTGCATTCTCATGCATGTCCTTTCCCGCTGCTCTCCACTTTTTCGCTCTCTCTTCAGCAGGATTCCCTTCTGGCCCTAGCTTCCCTACCTGCTAGACCTCCATTTGGGAGGAGCCATGAAAAAACCTAGAAGCCAAGTCCTAGACACCTTGGCTTACGATGGACACATTAACTCCACTCTGTGGAGTTCCCGCGAGCTGCTGAAATGTATCTTTCATCTGCAGCTATTGCTATCTGGCATCTCACTAACATCAATCCTCCACCGTGCCTTCCAGGTGCTCCTGCCTCAACAGCAAAAGTAAACTTTACCTGGGATCCCTTCCACTCACTTGCCAAGGGGGTTGTGTCAAATATTAAAGCAGTATTATCTGTCCTGCTGAGGAAAGTGAGGCAGAGAAAAGCCAAGTGACATGACACCTAGGCAAAAGGAGGGAAGATGACAGGAATAGACGAGAGCTACATGGATGGTCCCCACTGCCTGTGAGAATTGAAGAGTCAGAAGTTTTAAGCACTGAGTAGGAGAATAAATATGTTACTGTTACACTGAGGTTGATGTTCTTCCCACTTGTAATGTGAAATCTCAATATTTAAAATTAGGGGAATATGAAATCAATGAAAATGAACAGAAACATCTCACATAGTATTAAATAAACATCTATGGAAAGAGAAGAAAGAATTCAGGCTTTTTGTTCTTTGGGGTATGATTTGACACAAGCCAGCCATTTGCTCCCTCCCTTTCAGGAGCCCTATTTACTACTTGCTTTCACTGAAAAAAAGAAGTAGTATTTCCATCTTTCATAAGCCATATCCTCAGACATACAATGAAATGGAGCAAATAAACAAGCAGTGCCCTATGCATGTGGCTCTGGCTTGAGACCACTATATTCTAAAATGGACTAAAAATCAAACAAGCACATGGACAACTTCAGGGGAAACTAAATGTGGTGAATTTGTGTGAAGCACAGGTGTAGTTATGTCCAGGAAATCAGCAAAATAGTTGGCAGGTAGTTTTCACAGCTAACAAATCCAGGCAGATCTTTGCAAAACTAATGACCGCAAGTATTGGGCAAAAGTTTACAAATGCACCCTACTGTCCTTTGGCACTCTTACAAGTAAAACACAAAAATGATTTTCTACTTGCATATCAAACTGAGATTACTAACCTCGATTAGTTCTGCCATGAGCGGAGCTGTGCCAGAGCTCTGGGGCTTACTTCAAGGTCTTTAAAAGTGCCTTTTGAGGAGAGGGATCATATACACTCTCGACAAGCAAATCCAGCAGGTTCCATAAGTGAGATAGCCAACGCTCATAAAATATAGTTGGCCACTAACTCTTTCATTATTTTAAGCAGATAGCTTATTAGGCAGGCCTGGGCTTTTGCCAAGTGAATTTGATCCTGGCAACTGAGCCGCCAATGAAATGGGTTGCTAACATCAGCCCCCGAGAGGGTGATGGGAGTTACTGGGAGGAAATGCTGAAATCCAAAAGCTTATAATTAAGCAAACTGTCAGGAAAAAAAAAAGAAAAAAAAAGGAGAAAAAAAAAAGAAATAGAAAGAAGCATGACAGCTATTTACACAGCTTCTCTCTTTTTGCATTGCTGCATGCTGAATTCACGCAGAACAGACCTACTGTTCGATATCTCCATTCCTGTATGCCTACCTGTGCATGCATGTACCTTCTCCTAGGAAAATCCCTAGTTCCCTATGGCAAAGTTCAGGAGGAGGCAAATGAGGGGTCACTCCTGCCTCGTTTCATGGACTCTTTCCCAAGGAAACCGTTTGTGCTGGGTGAGGATGGCCACGAGAGGGCACACTCCAAAGGCTTTTTGCTTCATGCAAGGCAACGTCCCTGCAAGCCCCCCTCTTTTAATACCTAATCGGATCCTGAATCTCAGGGAACTTTCTGCTTATCTGCAGCTTCTTTGAGTGGAGTTCTTGTGTCTCCCTTCAGGTTTACTTAAAAAGCAGAGATTCTCTAGAGGGGAAAGCTGCAGGTAAAATAGTGCAGTGGAAGGGAGCAGGCAAAGGGCATAAAGATAAAGCTGACAAACTGCTGGGTGCTTCAGCTCAGGAAATCTAGAGACATCAAAAAAGATCATTATTTTTTTTTTACAAGATATTGAGAAATGTGACCATGAATCATCGGCTGAGCTGATTTTCTCACATCTTTTTTTAATGTAGTCTCCTCGGCTTTTAGCAAACAAGCCTTTTTTTTCCCCTCAATTTTGTTTTTCTTGCTTTGGCATACTGTATCAAAGATTCCAAGCTGAACAAATGAAAGCAAGTTACTTCCAGAAGAAGAAAGCCATTCTGCATTAATCTATGTCTTTGTAGCAAAATGTGAGACTCCTCTGAGGCTGGTAGGTCTGAGAAGAACTTGAGAAAGCCCAGCTGAATCTGAGAAGGTGGGAACCAGTTTTGAAAAAGATACCTCAGAAAGACACAAAAATACTCCGTTCATCCATCTCTGTGTATAGTCATGCTTTGTATGTGGATACAGAGGGATATGCATCTGCCTAGATGTGTGTGTAGGTACATGCACCTCTATATGTACGAGTATGCCAGGACTTGCACACTTAGGAACAGATACACCTGTACCTGCAGTGCTGTAATGTGGAGAATTTCCTGCATATAAATAGATGCCTGCCACTGTGTGTAAGACACATTGATACAACACGTGTGTAAATTAGTGCATGGATTCATGCTGAGGAATTCTTATGTCTCGGTTGGGTTGTACGTGTAGGAAAAGTCAGTCTTGTTTAATGCAACAGAGCCGTACAAAAGGTAGTTAAGTCTACTGGAAGCAATTGCAAGTTCTTGCGATTCAGTTCAGTGCGCTTGGGATTTGGGCCCTCATGCACAGAAATTAGACATTCTGGTGAAAGCTAGTGGCAGCTTCTGATCCACTTTTTGTTAGAATTTAAGAAATGTATTATGAGTTTGCACAAAGAAATTACTCTCTCTCTTATGAAAAGGAAAGACTCAATATTACTTTAACCTTTAAATACGTTTCTAGTGCAACTGACCCTAAACTTTCTTTGAGCTGTTTTAGATGTAAATGCAGAGGCAAGTAACAAAAAGCCAACCAGACAAACACCTTTTTTGTTTTTAAAATATTTAAAGCCATGTGGGGGAAGGGCTTTCAGTTTGGAAAGCACTCTAAGATGTGGATGTAAAGTGCTTTCCTCTTGACAAAACACAAGCAGAGAGTCAAGGTTCACTCGAACTGAATTATTTCACATTTTAAATGACCTTGTCAACGCCCCTTTGGTTTCATTTTCCAGGACAAAAAAAGTAGTATTTAAATAAGTTTGCTGCTGCTTTTCTCCCCAAGAATATTTGAGGTCTTTTTTTTTTTCTTTTTGCAATTTTTGGCTGTTTTTCCTTGCATTAGAAATCCCCTTCTGCTTGCAGCAAAGGGGATAGGAGCATAAAGATTTCGTGTTTGCTATTTGTGCTATAACTGCTCCTCCCTTTCGAAGCAGCAACAGTCACCCAGCCAGGCAGGCAAAATAAAACTAGGCAACTTAGATGACCAGTCACATACAAGGGGTAATGAATAGTTAGAATAACTCATTTGTCAGTGGCCCATAGGCTGAAGTGCATTCACATAAATGGCCACTGCCTAATCGCAGTAATAACACATTTGTAATAATCAGTCTGCCCAAGGGATAATTGCTGGACGATAAGAGTGCTAAACTCACTGAATAAATTCTGCACTGTGAACAATTCATCTAAACTCTAGTGGTCACTCATTAGTAAACATTTTGAGCAATTATCTTTCAATAACCATGCTCTTCTCTTCACTCTCTTTAGAGGAACCTTTCTAGTAACCTATTTTTTTTTTTTCTGTCTCCTGGGGAACGGAAATGAGAAGTGAAGAGAAGGATGCTTTTGAATGTAATTACAGATTGGCACACAGTACAAATTCCCCCAAATCTAAACATAGGCAGTAGTAAAGTTAGCAACTAAAAAAGGAAAAAAAAAAAAAAAAAAAGCTTGCTTTGTATGGAAAAACAGCTCGCTCACAGTATAATGTAAAAACAGCTCAAAATTAAGTAGCAGTGAAGAAGGGAAATTTAAAGTAACAGAACCTTCTCACATGGTGAGCATTTTCTATGTGATATTTAAATACTGTGTATTAAGATATATTAACTATAATTCATGTTATAATGTTGGGAAGCATAACCCACTTTCCTTGTGAAAAAAGCAGCGATAACACTTAAAAACATGCCTATGGAGAAAAAAATAGCTATCTTAACATACTATCAAAAAAAAAACCAAAAAACAAAAAAAAAAACCCCACCAGTTATCCTAATTCTACAGTTCATGCTCTCCTTAGTGCACCTTCCCTTGACAGGTATCTGGCCCCAAAGTCACACGGGACCAAAAATGACATGTGCCTAATCTCATGCTTTAGATACTGATGCCAGCCTTTCTGTCCATTCAGTAAGTCCCACTACCATATACGCCTGACTTTATACAGCTAAGTATTCTTCACCACTTTTCACAGTATTTACCAGGGTGGCTCCACGGTTCCCATGCAGCCACAGAGCCTCTTCCCTTTCTCATCGGGGTAGCTAAGAGGTGGCCTCTCCAGGCTTTTGGGGACAGTAGGGAAGGCAATCAAACCAGGCCCACAATAGTCCCCTGTCTCGTTTCCCAGCTGCTTTCTGCTGTGCTAACAATCTGGGAGGTTGACACCACCATTTATATGAGTGTGGAAGTGATGAGGGCATTACCGCTGTGGGGCTGTGGGTCTTTCCACATGAGTCAGGCAGGATGAGCAGGATGATTAGAAATGGAAAAAGACCCTTGTGGTGCTGGCGTGGCAGATTAAAAGTCAGGAGAGAAGGGGAAACGAAGTGTAATCATGGGAGGGATGCCATGCCTGCTTACTTTCAGTAAGGCCTTTTTGCTTCCAGGTAGATGAAAATTATGTTTTTCTAAAGATTAGGACAAAAAGTCATTAACTTGGACAAAAAGGAAAGACTGCTAAATCTCTAAAGATCTTGCTGTAATGTGTATGCACAATCATGTTGTCAGATCTAGGAGTTTTAATTCCGTTACAGCATAGGCCAACCTGTGATTTCAGTGACCTCATGAAGATGTCAGGATTCATACCATTTGTGCTATGTGATCATAACACACAAATTCTGAACATGAAGAGAATTCAGAAAAGTGGCATTTTTTTTTTCCTAAAGTGAGAGAATTTGCAGCATCCCCAGGCTTGTTCTATAAGGTCCCGAGAAAGGGACAGCTTCTTTTAATTGTTATAAAACCTTTTATTAATTATTTAAGTTTGAGGAGTGAGTATTTTGTTTTGTGCAGAAGTATTAGGATCACATAAGCTTCCTGCATCTTCTTTCCTTAGCTTCTGAATCAAACCTTTGCATGTGAAAATATAGCTAACAACATGCATGGAGGTTGTTATGCTGGTGAGACATGTCTTGCACTAGCTTGCTCAAACTAAGGAGTAGGGCAATGAAAAAGCACTGCACACATAGTCAGATACTCGCTTCACACTCTTGCAAAATTTCTAGTAGTGAGAAAGAACACAACTTTCACACATAGTGGAGCATATGAAAAACTAATTAGCAGAGTTCTTGAGGTCTTGTTTCTTTCATGTACTATCTGTCAAAAAGAGTGGTTGCACTGCTACGCTTCTGGGCCAGTGCATAAGGTAATATGAATATTTACTGCTGGAGGTATGTCACTTCACAACTGTTTCCAGTTCCCACTAGAATGGGAATAACAGAATGTAATATCACGCATTAGCACTTAGCAGCATTAAGCTGCTCTGTAATCCAGGGCTGTCCAACCTGTCCGATGAGAAAGGCCACACAGCGTCTTCCTCTGCTGAGGAAGGGCAGCACACCCGGGCTAAGCACACAATATCAGGTCTGTTGTCCATGTGGGGTAGCTGCGCCTGAATAAGCTCTTTTTCCCCAAAAGCCTCCCTAGGCACGGAGAAAAAGCAGCAGAGGGCTGGAGGGAGAGTCCTGGTGGCAGCAGCCAGCTCCTAGCCAGCACCTTGCCTTTGGGGAATGGATGCTTCCCACAGGTCACAGAAGTATTCCACATATCCTGCTCTTTACAACAGCTATCACTATATAGCCAGGTTCTTGAATCAGGCTTCCCTTGCATTTGAAGGCCTTGCTGTACAACTCCTTACACCCTACATCCCTGGGAAGGAGGAGGATGAATGCCTACCACACACCTTCTGCTCTATAGCAGCCAGCAGCTTTGCTATAGCTCAATTTCTAGCATGGAAACACTGGTGCTAGCCTCTAAGGGCTAAGCAGTTGCCTTGGAATCATTGCTTAATGGCTGTCATTTAAACAGAAATAGGTATCGCTACAATATGGATCAGCTTGCTCTGCTTCTTCCGTACCTCTCTGTCCTCTTCACAGCCCTACAGGTTCACTCAGCTCTCTGAGAAACTCATGCAACCCGCTCTGCAGATGGGTATTGGCGAAGCAGGCGAGCAGCAGTTAACACAAACCATGTGTTTCCCTATCTCGGTGACAGTCAAAGCCTACAATTTCACACTCTCACTTGCATGGAAAACAAAAACAAAATGCTGCACCCTTTGGCCACGTTAATTCGGAAGCGTCTGCCTCTCTGGCCTGAGGGTGCCAGCAGGGAAAGCTGAGCATGTCTGCACCAGGATTCACAGGGAGGGAAGGCAACAGGTGCACACTGATTTTAGACACCAGGGACTGCTGAATACTCAAGTCAAATGTGACCTTAACCCACTTCTGTCTCATTTGAGGAGCAAGGGAAACCAGGAGACTCTGAAGAAGCTCATACTTTGGGTAGCTCTTCTTCAGGATGCAAGGATGACAGAGCTATTTCCAGAAAAGTGATTTTTTTTTTCAGTATGCCTCTACCCCTTCAATTTTGATCTCTACTTGCCCCTACAAATGGTGCAAAATTCTAGTTCCCTAAGGAAAGGAAATTATTGTACAGGGAAATAGATCAGCCATTAGCAGGATCAATACAAGGATGAATGACAAACTGATAGTTATAAATATTTCTACCCAGTTATGGCTAGATAGCTGTGTATTTCAAATCTGTGACCCCAGACCATCCTGACCTCCATATCGGGAAAGAAAGAAAGAAAGATGCTAACAGGATTTTTCTTTCCTTCTTTTTTCTTAAAGAAAAAAAGTACTTCTCTTATAAAAAGCATTTAAAAAACAGCTAATTCATTCTCTCTCGACTTCTTCTTGCTCTAGTGATCAAATCACAGAACAGCCCTCATTATTCATTCCAGCTTCTGCCAGGGATATGGGCTCTGTATCAGAGAAACTCCCCCTCACCATCATAATCATCATCATGACATCTCAGCAAGTTGATACAATTATGCCAGAGAACCATCCCCATAATCATACAGTTCTTCTTTAGCTCATTTCTCAGTATGTTCACCATTACTATAATCACAGCAAGTACAGTGTGTTAAATTAAGAACAGGATCTACAGCTAAAATCTCACAGGATGAAGAGGCCGCCTGCTGAAATTCTGCAGTTCTTTACAATATAATTCTGCAAAACTCTCAGAACTGATGTCTATATTTTAGTATTCTTTGTAACAATTGACATTTACAACTCATTTTAAGACCCACATGAAGAATGGGACTTTACAGAGGGAGAAAGGACAAATCTTGCTCCCACATCATTCCCAAAGAATTGGTAGGATTGGAATTTGCTCCCCAGCTTTTGCTATTAGGCACAGATCTGTATGTATATAATATACACTCATGGACTGTCTTCACAGAAGCATTTTTTTGCCTTTCTGCTAACAATGGTCACAAAGACAGCTCAGGCAAATGAACTTTTAAGCAGCTTTTAATGCTTATTTGCCATGAAATGCTTTACATAAATCAAAGCTATTATTGCTATAAATAAATGATTCAGTTAGAATACCGAAAAACAACAGGGAAGCACATAATAATTTCCTAAAATGGAATTTTCCCAAAAGGAAAGGTACACTTGGCAGAGAAACTGAGGACTGAGTGAAAGCGAGTTAGAATAGAAAAATCAGAAAAAAAAAAAATAGTCAGCAGGAAACCTAGAGAACTTCACGCCTGTGGTGCCAACCAAATCTCTTTAACAGAATGCAAGCAGACATACTAACTAGTTCTCCCTGTCTATTTTCATTTACCAAATCAGGCACAGCCAAGAAAATGTTGCACTTTGAGATTTCCAAGGAAGGCAGTGAATTATCAGTGGTGGAACATGCCGAAGTGTGGCTCTTCCTGAAGGTCTCCAAGGCCAACCGGAGCAGGACAAAAGTGACCATCCGCCTGTTCCAGCAGCAGCGGCAGCCTAAAGGCAACTCTGAAGGAGCAGAAGAGATGGAGGACGGAGGGCTGAAAGGTGAAAGGGGTGAGACTCTGATTTCGGAGAAGGCGGTGGACACCCGTAAGAGCACTTGGCACATCTTCCCTGTCTCCAGCAGCGTGCAGCGACTCCTGGATCAAGGCAAGAACTCCTTGGATGTGCGGATTGCCTGCGACCTCTGCCAAGAGACTGGAGCCAGCCTGGTGCTACTGGGCAAGAAGAAGAAAAAGGAAGACGACGGAGAAGGGAAGGAAAAGGAAGCCGGAGAATTCACCGGGGAAGAGGAAAAGGAGCAATCGCATAGGCCCTTCTTGATGATGCTCGCCCGGCACGCTGAGGACCGGCAGCACAGGCGGCGGAGACGAGGCCTCGAGTGTGACGGCAAAGTCAACATCTGCTGCAAGAAGCAGTTCTTTGTCAGCTTCAAGGACATCGGGTGGAGTGACTGGATCATTGCACCTACAGGTTATCATGCTAACTACTGCGAAGGAGAGTGCCCCAGCCACATAGCAGGCACGTCCGGCTCATCGTTATCTTTCCACTCCACTGTCATCAACCATTACCGCATGCGGGGCCACAGCCCCTTTGCCAACCTCAAGTCATGCTGTGTGCCCACCAAGCTGCGGCCCATGTCCATGCTGTACTATGATGACGGCCAGAACATCATTAAGAAAGACATACAGAACATGATTGTGGAGGAATGTGGCTGCTCATAGACACACGTGTGCCCAAGACTCTTCCTTGTCTGTTATGTTGAGAAGCAAAATGTTGGAAAAGCCCAAGAGGAAAGACCTGACCTGGTGTAACCTTTTTGAACGAAATAATCAACTGAAATAAAAGCAAAAACAAACAAAGAGAGAAAACAAGCAAAGGAAAAATAATAAAGCTGACCTGAGGAGGATCAGAAAAGACTCAAGATACACAAGGAAAGAAAAAAGAAAGCTTCACGACCAGGGCTTGAATGGCGGTATGGGGTCGGGGATTTCCCCTTCCTTTCAGTATGCTCCTTATCTTTTTAGGTAGTATATTAAACATTACTCGTAACAAGGGGAGTTATGTTCCCTCCCCTGGTTACCCATCAGTTCAAGCCGTGGTAGCAGCTCATCTAACCTGCAGCAATTTGGACTAAGTCCAAACTGTCATTGAAATTCCTTGAAAAGCCATGTGTATGAACACTGCATTCACTGGCACTTTCCCCCGGCAATTTACCAAGGAACTGAGTACGTGTGTAGTGTCTGTGTGGATATATACGTGGCTATGTATTTATATACATATCTCTATACATACACACACTACACACATCCATATACTTACTTATATTGGTAAAGGGACAATATTGTGCAGGTGTATACACCTTCATCTTCTGCACTACATTTACAAAAAAAAAGAAAAAAGAAAAAAAAAAGAAAGAAAAATGAAGAAAAAACAAAATAAAAAAATTAAAAGAATGAATGAAAGAATAAAAGTTACATTTTGTAAAGGTGCTTACAATGTTAGAACTATGCAACCTAGTTGGTTTTGAAACTGTTTACCTGCGAGAGAAGAAAAAAAAAAACAGAAAGACTTTTTTTAAATGGAAGTAACTTGTTTTAAAACAAAATTCTTCAGTGAGAGATACTTGAAAGGAACATGTTTGTCCAGTTACTGGAGCCAAACATTTCTATATTTTGTAAAAAAAATTTTTAATCGTTTACTATTTGCACTACAATGGTGTCTGACCTGTCTAATCCTTATTTAACAAACATTTGCAAGGGAGGGAGGTTGGGTGCGGGAGGGGTTGAGAGCTGCACTTATTGTGAGCTATACAAGAACTGCTACAGCACACAAAATAGCTATTTTTATTATTATAATTATTATTATTATTTTGTACCTTAAAAAGAATAGACACATACACCAAAGACATTTGTGCGAGCCTCTGAAAAGTCTGTTTGTGGTTGGTACCATTCACCTGTAATAAGTTAGAGTTGAAATTAAGGGTCAGTGAGTTGATTATGTTCGGGCTGGTATGTCTGTTAACTAGGTAAATTCCAATACTGCCCTCAACAAAAAGTAAAAAAAATAAAAATGCAATTGGAAACTAGCTCTGGATTTCAAAAAGCCCAGAAAAGCCCTGGGGTCTGGATCCAAGGTGTTTGGATCCAGCGCCCACCGAGGCACAAGCATTCTGCATGTACAACACTAAGGCTCGTCCCCGCTGCACAGCCCCTGTGCATTGCTGGGAAACGGCTTTATACAAGGGATATACATATATATATGTATATATTTCTGTATGTATATATGTATGTATACACAAGGTATAAGCACTTCTGGCTTCACTTTAATGTTCTTAAAAAAACAAAAACAAAAACAAACAATGAATGTTTGTGTGCAAAGCACAGAATATTGCAAAAATTGTTTGTCTGTCACTAATCCGGGCGGGGGGGATGTGTTGTGTGTGTGAGAGAAAAGTCCTGTGCAAAACTGCAAGCAGCTTTGGGCCCTGCGCATCTCTTGCTCCAGCAAAATGTGTGGAAAAGTGAGAGCTGCGGCAGTGCCTCTGCTTTATGCACAGCTGGGAGCAGGAGAGCAGCAACCCCCACTGCTGCTCTCCACTCCCAGACCACATTTTCAGCACAGCACCTAAGCCGAGGGGTCCAACCTATAGGGGTTAGGTAGATAAGCTGTCAAAATCTCCTATTGTGGTCCTTTTTAAGGGGAATGTTCAAGTGTCTTTGATGTGTCTTTGGCTGGGGGGGTAGATGAGAAAGGGGAGCAGGAGAGACATTTTGGCCTTGTTTACATTGGATAACTCTGGGCCTGAAGTCTCAGGCTCACACTGGTTTGCAGGACTAAGTGTTTGTTGGGTGTCTTCTGGCAAGGAATCTTAAAGGTACCCCTTGCCTGGAGAGGCCCTAACACAGCTCCCTGCTTCACCAGTTTGATAAAAACGACCAAAAAAAAAAAAAAAAGAGGACAAAAATTCCCCTATTTAACCAATTTAACCCAGTCATGCTGGCTAGGGATACTGTGGTTAGCACCTTCGTGACGAGAAGCGTGGTTAAAACAGTGTAATCAGGACCTCCGCTTTCAGCAGCCAAGACTGCTTGTGTGCATGTGTGCCTGCGTGTGTGTGTGTATGTGTTTCCATATTTGTATGTATTAATAGAGATTTAAAAAGAAAAGGAAAAAAAAAAGAAAAAAAAGACAAAAAGTTCAGAAAAGAAAAAAAAAAGCCCCTTCCTCTGTTGAATAAATATCAACATACATGCTTATAGCTAAGTTTTCTATCTAATTTATTCCACAGTATTTAGAATGCATAGTACAGCTAATGGGTTATACCTTTATGTATGTTTTATACAATGCATTTTTTTACAGACTTGTTTGCAGTTTGCAAAAAAAAAAAGAAAATTAAAAATTTTAACAATTGGGTAAACACTAAATTTCTCACTAAAGTGTTCTGTAAAATATCAAGGCTTTCTGATTTAAATTATTTGCAGAAGTTTGTTGGGGTTTTTGTATTTTCTTCCTGGGGAGAACAAGGGAGGGATGCCAAATGCTAGTAGGAAAAAAAAATAAAATAAAAAATGATGCACAGTTAATTTATCTTCATAACTGAAACAAGCCAAGCTCCTGCCCCTGCTACTGCATAGGAAACAAGTGGCAGGATTGCTGTTGTTTTCTTGGGAAGCAGAGCCAGGCGCTGGCATTTTAGGGGCAGAGATATCACCTATGACTCTAGTGGCAAGGGAGGCAGGTGAGGTGGCTTGTGTTAGCCCAAGTTGTCCTCAAGCCTGACTAGCTGCAGACACTTGAAATCCCTGAGTGACAATGGCAAAACTCCGATAGGTGGCAAGCAGAGTGAGATGTGGCTCACTGTTTTCCTGGCAAAGTAAGCTGAGCCTTTAGAAAGCAGTTGGATACTGATGCTAATTTTGATTGCAACCTTTTATTTGGTGAACAGGGACCAGCCCTGGAGAACATGAAGCTAGCAGGAGACAATTCCCAAATGAGGAAAAAGGAGAGGGTTTTAGATGTGGTGAGCAGGTTACATGATAGATACAGCGAAAACAGAACAAGGTTTTCAAATCAGCCAGTAACCGTTCCTAAGCCCTGCACTTCAGCTTTCATTTGTGTGTACACCATTCTCAAATTTTAAAGCTTTCTCCCACCAATCTCTAGATTCAGTCATGGGGTTTTGATTTGTGGTCAGAGTTATTTAAAGCAGGGGGAAATGAAAAAGCATATGATAAAATAAAATAAGAAATCAGGATGTTAATCAAGACTGACTGATTCCAGCAAAACACCCTACCCCTGATAATTTGGTTTAATTAAGTCTGCATGTATTTAAAATAGCATTAGAAATTGTTCCCATATTTGGCCAGTTCTGCAAAGGCATACAGTCTCAGAAATAACTTCTCTTTTCAGGTATTAGTACACCCCTTCCCAAAAAGCCTTTAAGTACTAACACATTCCTTTCTGTATAACCCATTTCCTGTTTATATTGAAATATATATTTTCAGTATATATTAGCTGGTTGCGATGTATTTGTTCTGTGCCTCCACAATCTTCTTGCTTCACGGTTGACCACATTTGCTCGTCCTTCCCCCTCCCTGGGTCAGACGCTCGCTGTATACAAGGCCTAAGGAACTGGCAGAAGTGCACACTGAAAAATTGCTTTGGGAGGGCTAAATGTATTTATATTCTTGGGGTTTTGAAAAGGAAATGCTTACAGATGCTTACAGATGCTTACAATTATTCTGCAGTTCTATGTCACAGCAGAATACTGATCTAGGGTCCAAAATTGTAGAACTGAACGAAATGGGAGTTTTGTTATTGACTTCAATAGAATCAGTCTTTTAACAATCATTGCAAAATAATACTCTACTGTAAGTATCTTTTTTTTTTTGTATTTAGTTAAGGTTGAAGCCATCAGATTCATTTAACTGTAACATCACAGTGCCAAGGAGAGGCTAGCAGCAATATCTCTGAATTAGAGAAGTCCAAGCATCTGTAAAGTCTGTGTGCAAAGTGTACATTTTTACGGACTATAGTTACTCATGTGGAATAGTGCCTTACTCTGCAAGCAATGCTGTTGATTTCAGAGAGTTTCCTTTCCTAGAAAGTAGGAACAAAGTGAGCAGAATCTATTTCTGGAGTGTAGGTTGTAGAGATGCAGTGGCAATTATTAAGTTCCTTAAGTTAAACCTCATGTCAAAATTGTGCATCAGTATAAGAATCAGATGCTAATCACTTTCCTTAAACTGAGAAGAACTTTACTCCCCATATGCTCTCATTGCATCACATGTGGAATAAAAAGCTTCTCAGTATGACTAAATAACATAATCTGACCTTTTGTGAACAATTAGAAGCAACACTTTCATGGGCAGAAACGAACAACACTTCTGGGTTATATAGCTATTTATTTTTTGAGATACAGTGAATTTGTATTAATTCTCTTTTTTGTATTTAAATGCTTTCAAAAACAATACATTGACGATGGATTGAAGATATATATGTATATGTATATATACATATTATATATATATCTACAATATATATATACATACACAACTATATATATATGTATATACATATATATATATAAATTATGAAAGCCAAGATATTATGAAGCCTATTTTGTTTTTATCATTTTGTGTTTTATTGTTGATATTATTATTATTATTATTATTATTTTGCATACTACATGCAGTGCTTTAACCAATGTCTGTTCGGCTAATGTAATTAAAGTTGTTAATTTATATGAGTACATTTCAACTATGTCAATGGTTTCTTAATATTTATTGTGTAGAAGGACTGGTATTTTTTTTATTTACATTATGTTTAAAGAGGTAACAGTTTGATATGTTCTCATTTGTTTATATTAGAAGTTATTTATTTTCACAGCATTCCGTCTGATATTTTGATATTTGGAAGGCATGCTACCTATCCTTTGTACAGTTAGTGGGCAGTATTCAGCAGCTCCCAGTAGATTTTTTAGACCCTTTATTAAATAAAAGACCTGTTTGGGATTTTTATTTTAGATCTTTCTTATTGGTTTGCCAGGACCACTCAGCGCACTTATTGCCAGCTACTCTGCCTGCGTGACCAATCTGTACCTACTGTATTTACCCAGGACAGAGGACCAAAATCACCTCTGGTGTAAGTCCAGTGACTTCAGTGAAGTTATACCAGAGTTGCATTTGGCTCACAGAGAAAACGCTTGCGCAAATCAATGCAAAGAAAAGGCAGAAGGAAAGAAAGAGGAAAGAAGGAAAGATGGAAAGAAGGAGAGAAAGAGAGAGAGTCTTTGCATTTGGAAGGGGATTTCAACGTGTTAAAAATGTTTGGGTCAGCTACTATTTTATTTTACTTGGTTCTTTTTTGTTATCTTGCTCTTTCTTATACAACAACAGCAACAACACAAGTGAAATAAATAAAGGGAGTTTCACCAAGCGTTGTGTAATTGTCCCTTAATATGGTTTCCTGGTTGGGAAATACAGGGGAGCCAGGGAATTCACAGAAAAATTTCACTGTGGAGGAGAAATGCGCAGATGCCTCTTACGATCAACAGCATGATGCCTTCTCTTTTTGTGCCACTGCGTTGAAAGTGCATTCACATTCATGGCCCTACATGTACTGGAATTCCAAGTTGTTCATTTCTCCTGGTGAAATGCATCGAGTATAAAAGATAAAGCCATCTGCATGTCCTCTCTGCTAGCAGACTGTTAGGCCTTCACCACAATTCCCTTAAATTACCAGGAATTAGATGCTCACACAGATAAAAAGATAATTTGTATTAACAAGACAAAATTGCAGGGCTGTCAGTTCACATACGTGAGGCTACAAGCTGATTAGTTGTCATACGACGTGATCAAAGATGCCTATACAGGCGGCTGATCCCTGATTTGAGTAAGAAATTATCTGAATACCCGTATTTGAAAGCAAAGTGTACTTATGAGGGGTTTTCACCAGTCATTGCATTCCTCCGCTGATAAATGGGCTCCTGCTACATTCCAGGGGAGGGAGAATCAGGCAACAGGAATTTTGAGGTTGATCTTTAAATGGATTACTCGCACGGCGCTCAGGCAGAGGCCACGGCAGCTATTAGCTCCCCTTTCAATAAGCAGACTTTGAAAGCCTTTCTGCAAAGGCCGCAGAAGTGATTTGCATTCCTCTTCCCAAGAATAAATTTGCAGCAAATCAATGCAATTGTAGCTGGAAAAAGTCTTTGTCCCTAACAGTTCAGTAGTAACTAAAGACACGACTGCATGTTTGCTTTCCTTCCTCTGTTAGGATAACTATTATTATTATTATTATTGCTAAAAACGACAAATCCAACTGGCTTGGGAAGCTGTGCCAGCAAAATAAAACTAGAAGGGTTATTTGATTAAAAATGACTGATTAGCCTGATGTAAATGAAATTAGACCTCAGGTGTATAGTGGTGTGTTTTCTTTCTCTGATGTGTCATTAAGTGTAGCATGGGATGACACAATCCATTTTTTTTTCCATTTTCCCCAGCTATTTGATTTTTCTTTAAGAATGCTATTAAGAGCTGTTGCTATTGAAAGCAGATGAGCTCACCTTCCCACCAGCTTGACTTTGTCATTGGAGAGCATCACGATAGCTTATAGGCACAATGGCAAATTAAGCACAAACACCTCAACACTGCATCACACAGTGGTGCAACAGTTATTTTGTATGCCTGTTATTTTAATGCCTGAATCATCCAGCCTCTATTATATAAGAAATTCACTTTGTCTGTGAACACCCAGAAACATATAACTCTGGAGTTATGGCCTCCAGAATTTCCTATAGCAGCAGACAAAAACACCATAGCAGCCTTATTCAAATAAGAAAAACATTCAGAGGAAAGTTGGCAGGAGATAGTAGCAGCAGTCCCTAGAGGGGCTTGCGAGCAGGCTGCTCCTCCGCAGCTTAGGCAAGCTCAGGAATGCCTCTTATTCTGTGTGAGGATGCCGCTTATAAGTCTAAACTTGAGCTTAATGAAGTTGGCAGAGTGTTACAGAGCCAGGTTTTCTTAACTGAAAATAAAATTAAGTCCTGTTTTTTGAGGAAGATCTCTGATTATGGAAGAGCAACAAGTAAGATGCTAGATGATTGGGGTACTTTTACAAACTTTATTTAAAAGTGATCAAGACTGCGCACTTTTGGAAAATAGCCCGAACCTAAGGTGGAGGTAGAAAATTCCCCCCCTTCCAGAGTGCAGTTTCCCAGGTCTTTCCCCCTATGGAGGCCACTTGAGGGTCTAAATCATCCCAGAGCTGCAGGTGCCTAGGTCAGTGCCCCTGTTCTCCCCCCATGATGTTGTTCTCAACACCCTCTTTCTTGCAGCAACACAAAAAGATGCAACACCAAATTGGAGCACCAGATACTTACCCTTTGGGCCACTCTGACAGCGTGCTGAGGCCCCAACCCTTCCTATAGCTCTGGCAGATGGATCGATTAACAAGTGACAAATCAAACATTTTGATTTTCAAAAATCTCTAGCACATGACACAACCCTCCAAAGCACTGCAAGCCTGCCCCAGCACTGGCAAGTTACCTTGGTATGAATCAGGTCTAAATTGGTCATGCTTTCAAATGCATACCTTTCTGTGCAAATCCTACTCCTTTCTCACGCTCGCAGTGGATAGCCTGGTCATTTGTACACAGCTGTTGTGGCGAAATTGGCTCCAGGCTTAGGCTTCAAGCTTTGCTTCTCCATTCATATTTCCATAGCCTAAGAAAAATTCTCTCAGGCCCAGAAGCTTTATACCACCCCCACATGTCTGGGCAGGAAGGAGCGGGATCAGATAAATAAGTTAATTATATCAAGAAATAAGTGAGATTCTCAATGGATAGGCACTCTGGGCCCAAGCAGGAGAATCCCAGCTTTAAGACTGCCCAGTCAGGGTACCAAGAGCACCCTTGCAAAGCACCCTGGCAAAGGACAGAACCACCATGCAGACAGAGGAGCCTTCAATTACGTCCAAGCAGTAAATGTCCCATCAGGATGTAATGCAGGGACTAAATTTTTCCCTGTCAAAGGAGCAGCTAGGCAGGGAATCCACTCAGGAAGAAGCAAAGTATTATGCAGAAGCTGGCTGAAAAATTTATTGTCAAAATATTATTCTGAAACAGTAACTACGTTGTACTTAAGTTTTGTTAGAGTGGCCATAAAAACTCTAGCTTTTCACCCACATATCTACCTCCCCTGCAGTGGTCTGATTTCAGCAAGTGACATTGCAACGACACAAGAAAACTTCAAAGAACTAGAAGAGACAGATGAAATACTAAAGTGTTAAATTGTAAAAATATTAAAAAACATAAAATAGTAAAAGAATTCAGCAGCAGCTTGCAGACTATTTAAAGGTACATATTTATCATATAAAAGACCCCAAAAGCCCATAGGGCAAAACAAGCAGAATAAAGCTTTACATAAGTGAGAAAAATAGAAAAGATTAGAAACTCCAGCAAGTTAATTTTAAAACTATAATAAAGAAGGTTAAATATATCTGAGTGCCTTGCAAAAACCGTAACAACTGAAAACGAGTTAAAAGGTCAAATTACATAAACACAGGAAGAGTCAGTGTGGGTTTTGTAGATGGAAAACCTGCTTCAGAAACTGCCACATTTTTTCTTGAAGGAATCAACAAGTATGTGGAAAGGAAAACCTATTGATACAGTCAGCTTGGATTTTCCATCCCCTTTAAAGGTTCCATCCAATTAACGGTTCCAGGCTCTCATGGGATAAAGAAGACAGCATTCACATATTTAACCAGCAGTCAAAAGGATGAAAGACATGGAGAGATGTTAACAGTGTGTGGCTCTGCGTTACAGCCTGTGCTATGAGCATAAAACACCGAAAGAGAGGATGAAAAGTCAGATTATAAAGTTTTCACACAATATTAAGTTAACAAAAATAGTGAAGACAATGACAGATTGCAAAGAGTTGGAGAACATAAATGCAGATTAACATATGTAGGAAACAGTAATCTGAATATCACATACACACCAGCAAGCTCTGGACCATTGCACTTCAGGAAAGGGGCCCTGGCACTAAAACAGACAGTTTTACAACAATGCCAGCTAAATGCTTGCCATCAGAAAGAAAAGCTGGTAGGACACTAGGAATTACTAGGTCGAATGAAGTTTGTTGTTTATTAAACCAGCTGGAAAACCTTTAGCTGAGCCGAATCCTGTGCTTCCTGTGGAAGAACAACATGGAGGATCAAGTTAAGAGTGGACACTGATCCCATCCATAGAGAGAGAATTCCCAGAATGCCACAAGACAAAAATAAGGTTCCTCTGCAGCAAATCAGAGAGCTTTGTGATCTTTCTGATACAACCAGAGTTTATATATATAAAAATATATATATGTATATAAATATATATATATATGTGTATACATGTTGTAAAGATCCCTTCCTTTTAAATCCCAGAAGGGTGTAATCCTGCTGGCTGAGCAGCTACAGCCTGTGTATCTCCAAGCCTTCTTCAAAGGCTAGGCAGTGTTTTCTTCCGGCTCAAGAACAGTTCTTGCTAGCTCTATCAGAAGCAAAAGCCACCTGCATCCCGGAGGAGAGTCCTTTGGGCACGACAGCTAATGAATGGCTGCGTTTGCCCTGCTGCATTCATACACCAGCAACACAGATTATATTCTTTACATTATTATTCCCAATATACTCTATCTGTAAAGAGAAGGGAGATGAAGGGAAGCAACAATGAAAATTAGAACAAATTTGAGGCTTAAAATCTAAATTAAAATAAGCTTTACACTATTCCCACATAAAGAAAATTGTTTGATGAGTTAGTTTTTTTTTTTCTCATGAGGAAAAAGAAAGAACATAGGTTGAAAAGAAGAAAAGGATATGACTTCAAAGACAGGAACATGCTAGTGGGTAATATTTATAAAATGACATGCTCAGCCTGCCATATACCCTTTCTACCAAATGATACATGGATGACTAAAGTGTGATAAAGAAATGCAGAGTAAAATAACACAGAACTTAAATTTAGACACATGTAGATTTTTCAAAAGCTGTGTTTGCATGTATATTTAAAAAGAAGAAAAAAAAAGACAAGGAAGGAGAAGAATGATGAAGATTTTTTTTTAAAAAACCAAACACAACTGTTTCACATCTTCATTTTTTCTTTGTTTCTTTCCTTTTTTTTTTAATTTCCCTCAACTTCCAGCCTTTGTTCCTTTGTCTTATAACACGTTGTTATTCTCAATATGACAAAACTTGTACTTCTTCTGCCAAATTGTTTGATACATTTTATAAAAGAAAATGAAAGACAGACCTTTGACTGCAAGGAGAAGTGGAAGTTTGCTTGGTGCCATAATGTGCTGCATCCAGTTAACCCTTTCATCAGCTGCCTGTGAAAGAGATTTCCTGCCAAACCAGGAACAGATTGTCACCTCTGCAAAAGGGAGAGGTGCTGCCTTAAATTTCAGAGATAATCCATTGAGATCAAACTAAGTTTTTTCCAAGGCATTTAGCAGAATGGTGACCAGATCTCTGAGCCTGAAGCTTGATCTTTGAAGAATGACCTCAAATGTGTCTATGTTAGTTTCGGGTAAGAGAAGAGAAGTTTTAACATTATGAGTACTTGTTGCTCCTGGCTATTTAACACAAAGTCGCACTTTGTTCTACAGTGTGTGTCCTTGCACAACTTCAACTGCTTAGACCTGTAACTTGTTCGTGCAATGCAAAGAGCCCAGCAGTGTCACTCAGGGCATGATCTGGAGGAAACAGGGTAGCAAAAGCAGACAGAGGCTTCAGAGTGTAAGATAACTTAGCCCAGTTGCAGAACCAGATGATGGTGTGCCAATAGATCAAACCCTAACACCCTGTGTGTTGTACAGGGCTAGGTGGTAGGAAGGACAGCTTTTTCACTTACAAAATGAGCACTTTGCAACAGCAGTAATAGGCAGACAAATATAGAACTCTGAAATGTCATTTTTACGCTATTTTTTCAAAATAATACTACACTTTCAAGAACAGGAGAACATAATGACAGTTTCAAAGAGAAGAACAGATTTTATTTTAAAGACTAGGTATAGGAGAAATGAGTCAGACCTGATCTTAGTGACACCAGAGGAAATTTGAAGTAATTGCATTAGGATTCTTTCTGATGTAGGCAAGTATAAATGAACTCAAGATCCAGCAAACACAAGATAAACAAAAAGAGAAATATCTTTCACTGGGGAAGACTTGGAGACAGCAGGAAGGTGGCTGGCTATGTGATTACACCACTTGTTACTGCTCAGTGGCCTGAAGTCTGTGTACTGTGCAGCTGAGGGCATTGGGCACGCGACACAGCGCTTTTGGATAAAAGGGGCAGGGGAAGAAGGTTTATTGCCTTAAAGCAATTTCCAGATGATGCTGCGTCTCCAAAGGATGTGCTAAAAGCCACTAGAAAGCATACACAGTAGGGTCAGACCAAAGCACCTCAACTCTTGCACTGAGTCTTGTAAACTATATATGCTGAGTGAGAAGATAGATGAGCATGGGCACGGCATTATCCCAAAAGCTCTCTGGTGTCTGGATGTGAGCCCAGGTCCTTCTAGCCAGCAGAGGAGAGAGGTACTGGAATTCAGTTCTGTTGTTTGAAGAAATTCCCTTATTGGGGGTTGCTGAGAGGCTGTTCAGGAGCATACTGAAGAAAACCCTGTGACTGGAAGAACACTTAAAGATACTTCTCAAGCTGAACCTGGCCACGCTTGCCTGTACAGGCATGAGAGGGAACTGGCAGGACCCAGGGAAGAAATATAAAGTAAAACTAGCAAAGCAAGAAAGATGTTGATGACTAGCTGATTAGCATAGTAATTCTGAACTGTTTTTTTTTTTTTTTTTTTTTTTTTTTGGTTTTACTGGTTTAGACAGATCTGGAAGGACATCATAGAAACAAAAGTACAGATTGTCACTAAAAGTAGGGAATAGGTATTCTTAGACAAGCAGGTCTAAGCAGTACATAGCTATTCCCTGTCTCTTGGTGACTATCATATCCTTTAGGCCAAGCTTCTCTTTCAGGAGCATGCTTAACTAAGCTGAAATATAGCCAATAAATAATTAAAAAGTGAAGGCTCAGTAAAACCATTGCATAGCATAACAAGTTCACTGTAATTCTTTACAATTTGGCCTACTCTGCACAATTTGCTGGGGTTTGGAGCACTTTTCTGTGAGTTAGCATAACAGAAGAAACGACAGAGACTGCAGCCACACACACACTACTCTGCTATGTGCTGCATGGCCATTCAAAAAAGGAAAGATAAACCAAGACACATAGTATGCTCCTATTTATTTGCATTACTTCCATTTCTGATACCACATGACCTTTCAAAACTCGGCAAGAAAAACTGTCTGTAGTGATCAGGACTCATTTATTCCATTGCAAGTTATTAAAGTTCTTATAGTTTCTAGGAGGAAAAGTTCTTCTTTCCAGTATGCATACACACATTCTGCTTTGTATCTCTAAACCTGTATTAAATCACATCCATCAAAATATATAGCATCTTTTGCCACTGAACTTTCTCTCCACAGTAGCTGATACTCATAGCTAACATTTTTCTTATCTGTCTGCAATGTACTGGTGATCTAAAAGGATCTAGGATGATGGCAGTAATGCAGCAAGCTCAGTGAGGAACATCTCTTTGGGGAGCTGGGTTTAAATGGAAGGGAAAAAGGAGCACTCTGCCATTCCCATATACTTTGGATGAGGAATACCCAGGAGAGTGATCATAACCAACCACGGTCTAGTACATTTTGATTACTTTTAAATGGCAAGTGCATCAAGTGTTTTTGCCCTTCTAGTTATGTCACAGCTCCAGGGACAGTGGTCATGTAGCAGTTTTGGATCCTTTTTTGCTTGAGTAGGTGCAGTTGATCAACTGAGGCTCTTGGAAATTACATGGTATTTGCTGTTCTACATTCACTATATTCTGCTCATCTAACATCTCAGCTACGTGACATGCTATTCACTTTTTGACCTAAATTATTATGCAATCTTACTTTGTGCTATTTAAAAGTTGCCTCATTTCACCTTAAATACCACTAACCAATGAGAGCTGACGTGGTTGCTAACATGGTTTGTACTCAGTTTCTGGAGTCTCCTCAGGTAACAGCCCATATAAATGTAAGATTTTATCATGCCGAGAAAAACCTTTGTGCCTGGAATCAGTCTGACCATCTAGTCCATATATCTGAAACAATCACACTTCTCAGGAGACAACTAGTAAGCACACGGTGTTTAAAATAAGTGTAAAAATATTTTTTTCAGTACTGACTAACCTATGGATTTACAAATGTTACTTACCAAAGATCTAACCAAAGAGTTTTGAAGCCTCTTACGCAGAGATTTAACAGAAAGTGATGAAGAGTTTCTGTTTAATAGTACAGTGCCCTAATTGCACCAGAGACTCCAACCATGTAGCTCATGGCAAAAAGAGATGCTCTTACAAGGCGTTTCACGCCCACAGATGCAGTGGGATGAATCCTGCTGTCCCTGCAAAGTCTTTTTCTTACGAATCCCGGCCGAGTTGGGTTCTCACTGCTGGCTAAGAAAGATCCTCCGGCACTTTCCACAAAAGTAGGGCTATTAACCTTCCTGACCTGACCATATTCACTATTCATTAAGCGCTGTGGGGTGAAGGGCTCGTTTAGCACTGACTCAGAAGGAAGAGTGCCACCCACTGAATCAGAAACATCACACTTAGCAGCAGCCTGCGTATATATGTGTATAGACATATGTGTGTTTATAGTATATATACACAGTGTATATTGAACAGAAACCAAGGAGTGATCTGACATGGTGGTTATAATTCACCGTGTCTTAGATTAATGTTTTACCTTGCTCATTGCCAAAACTTCCAAGATGTTACACGATGACGTTTACTTACACTAGGAATATTGTAAATGATGTGCATGGTTTTCCTCAGTGCTTATAGTTTTGGCATCCAAGGAGAATTCCCTAAACCATTACTGTGCCTGCCCTTAAACCAGTGAATTTATACCAGCAGAAAACTGAAACAGAGAACCATGGCCCACATTTATTTCTCCCATCCCACTGTTTCCTCTCTACACTGTGGCTGCTAACAATAACTTTCCTGTTTGATATGTTGTTCTTTCTGCCAGCTGCCACCTTAAATTAGGTTCTCTTATGCTGCCTGGTAGTAAGGATCTTCGGGTTCACGTTAGGAGATGCATTTAACACACTTCAGATACTCAAGCATAAGCAGCTGTGACGTGCAGGCAATTCTGAACATCCACAACTATCACCACCAATTACCCCCTTTATTAGTCCAACCTTGTGGTGGATACCCGGGGAGAATTTCACTGTCAGTCTCAGCATTTCACAGTTTCCTGTGTTTCATGAACATACATATGTATATATGTATATATATATATGTACTTGTTTCATGTTTCACTTGTTTGCTGCCCTCCTGAACACCAGCCTCTTAATTTTAGCTGTTAAGGTAATAAGACATAAATCACTGTTTTATGGCTACTTACCATTTTTCTGCTAACAGCTGTCATATGGCATTAGGCTACATTATACCCGCTGAAGAAAGAGGGAGAGGTAGAGCACAACATACGCAGCCTAGCAAATTTATTATGCTGCTTGGTTGATAGGCCTATTCATCTTTCAACACCACAAGTACAATAAGTCCTCCTAACCCAAACTAACAGCACTCCAGGAAAATGTTAAGAATGTAGATTATATACAAATCAGGAAACTTTGATACTGTGCATTCAGCTGGGATAATCTGCTCCTTGATAATGGAGCTGATGTATTTTAGGCATCCATTACCCTTAGGATGTTTTTATAAAAATCAGCTTCCCAGCCCAGTGGAAATCTGTACTGAACAATGGGATTGTTGAGCTCATGGTTTTGTTTACACAGGCTAGACACACTCAGGACTTGTCTTCACTGCAGGGTGATGCAGAGAAGCCAAATTTAGGCCAGCACAGAGGGGACTTCATTGTGCCATGGGGCCATAGCCCTGAATCCACTTTTAGTGAGCAGGTGGGTGCCCACATAGAGTAACTATGGGAGTCCCCAAAGCGATGGCCAAAGTAACACCCTCGCATTGCCCAAAGAGCCAGACCCCATGCCTGTATGTCTAAGCAACATTAACAATGTACAAATAGCACTTGTAAAGGTTTTAATAGTGGCCTGTGTAATTACAGCCCTTGTTGGCCATGTCTGCACTCGATGTGTAATCATATAGTGCTAACTAAAACACCAAAATCCTATCCTGGCAGTCCTGAACTCTGCAAAACCTGGGATGGTCTCCTGAGGAACAAATTCCTGCTTGGCTGCTTTTCAGAAAGTGTTAAGTGTTCCCCTCTTTTCTTTAATAAACTAAAATTCTAAAAGATCCACAAAAAGTCTGAATTACGTTATAAAGCTATGAGTGAAACTGATGAAAACAAAAATTCATAGAAAATGTGTACTGGTCTGAGTTTGAAGTGTTTCCAAAGAGTGGCTGAATGCGGACTTTGACAGATCTTTTGTTTCCAATTTGAATATTGGCACAAATAACCCTAGTAAGGCCATTTTATTTATTAGGGGTTTGAGAGAGATAGGCAACTCTTTTAGTTCTTTGGTAGTTCAAGGAGGTTTTCTATTAATAAAAAATAAATTCACTGGTATATGAAGTCATATTTTGCCGCCTGAAATTGTACTATATTTGTTGTAGAGGAAGTCCATGGATTTGGGTCAACCTGGAAATGTCTGTTTTAAAATCCATGATGCACCAAAGTGTAGGCTCTGTGTCTTCTACCTCTGTTATCAGCTATCCACAGGTAGCCAAGATTTTACTGCAAATTATGGGTGCTTTGATAAGCACAGCCATGAATAAAAGAGTCAATACTGTGTCACAATAAAAACAAATGGCCTATCATAAAGGGCCCTTTCTGGCACATGGGACTTAGTGCTCCTGCTAAACTTAAATCCTTTGCTAAGATTCAAAAGAGCAATGGATACTGCTATGTCTGGTCAGCTTTGCTGGCTGCAGCAAGCAATAAATGAGACCATATTTTTCATTTTCATCTTTAAAATTAAGTTCATGTGAGCCTTTTTTTTTCCATACGAGTGTACGTGCTCAGAAAACTTGCAGTTACAGCTTGCCACTACACAGGGATGTTATTCCTCACCCATTCAGTGCACCCAACACAAGGTCTAAGCATATTTTGGAGAGATTAACCATAGCTGAGCCTTATGAAATGTTTGGAGTGTTAATCGTCTCTGCTCAACTCTACATTGCTTTGAAATAGCCTAGCTTATGCATCTGTTTATTTGAACTCCGATTAGCTAATGCAGTTGTTTATTTTTCCTTAACTAGAGCACTAAAACACTTATTCTATATAGTTTTAATCATTAATTCCTACGAAGCACATTTTTTCAGCATAAGAACTTGGAAAAAGTTGTTCAGTTTGAGTGGGAAGAATAAGATGATTTTATCCACATTTGGGTCTTATTGTTTTAAAAGCGGAAGAGGAATGACAGAATGTTGAGACAATTACATATGTGCAAAATTATTTGTTTATTTGATTTTTTTAACCTGGTGAGATGCATGAAATTTATTTAAATTTTGTTTGGATAAAAGTTTCCCTTGACATTGTAATCTATATATTTAAATTTGGTTAAATGCCTAGATGCCTTGGATAAAGCCAAAAATAAATAGTATGTTTTCCAGCTATATTGCTAGTTAACTATTTTTTAACTTTCACAATCCTCTGTAAAGAATCATCCTCTGTAAAGAATCATCATCAGTATCAAAAAGAGTATTTCCTTAAGTAAGACAGTAAGTAAGATTAAGCAGAAAAGTAAGATTAAGTAAGATTAGAGCAGAAAAAAACGTCTTGAGTTCAGAGACTTTCAAATGTTAAGAAAATTCAGTCAAAACTTTCCACTTCTCATCTTGTAATAGGGATTTCTTTAGAAATGTACATATATTCAGTTTTAACAAACATTAAAAAGCCTAACTGAAATGTCTTCTGGCCTGAAATGACATTTCTTTCAAATTTGTGTGTTTGTTGCCGTTTTGGCAGGAAAACTGACAAATTTTCATTCTGGGTGGACCAAAAGAAATGTTTTTATTGTTGTTAATTTTTCGGTTTGGCCAGCACACAAGCACAAATAAATAAATTCTTCGCACAGCTCTAGTCTTCAGATTAGCAAGAACCAATTCGAGCAGCAAAGCTGTCCTTTTAGTTTTACTAACATAACCCCCAAGTTGCCATATTTATTTTGATAGGGTTACTTCACACATACGCGAGTGAAAAAAAAAATCAGCAAGATTTTCCTGTCAAAACCAGGAAATAAGAAGGGGTGGGAGCTGGAGTGTAAAGGCAAGAAAAGAAAAACAAACCGATGCAGTAGAACTGCCTGTTGCTCTGGAGCAGCTGAGGCGAAGCTGACTCGAAGCTTTGCAGAAGCGTCTTCGGAAGTGAGCAAAACACATCCAGCCCTGGAGAGCAACTCCCCGAGCCACCGTGCGGGGAGGAACCAGAAGCGTTTTGAGGGGCCGTGGGTGGAAAGGAGGATTAGAGAGCCCCGGTGGGACTGGGATGAACTCCGCATGCTTCCCGGCTGTGGGAACAGCACCTGCCTCTAACAAGGGAAGCCACCGTTGTCTTTCACCACTGCCCCTGCCTGAAGCCAACGTTGAGAACCATGGGCCGTGCCTCCTCACCCGTCACCCGCTGCTACACCGGGGTGTAGGATTTCCCTATGCTGGGAACCTAAAATCATCAGCTCCTGTGAGCAAAGGCAATCCAAATAACACAAGCAACATGAGACTGAAGATGATTTCTGTCTCACCTCGTACTTCTTACTGCAGTGCAAAGAACCACAGCAAATGACATGCAAGTGTACCTATGTGTATATGCAGTGCACATCCACATGCGCCCAGCAGACCGAAAACACAGTCCCATGTGGATCTGTGGCTGCATTCACACCTATTTCTGCACAGGGAGATTTTTTTGCATGTATTAAATGCAAGATTTTCTTGCATTTGCTTGCATGTATGTAATATGAGCATATGTGCAAGGATGCCTGTGTGTGTCGTGCACGCACTGTTTGTACTTCAGTTGCTACTTACAGAAGGATCATTTACCCTGGAGTAGCAATAAATCATGAACTTCATACTATGTCAACACCATAGTCATAGATGAGCCAGGACCCACCTGAGAAACAAGCCAATGGTACCACCACTAGCAATGACTTTGGTGCTTTGGGGCTGTTTAAAGGCCCAGGGCAAAAGTTGAGGAGATTTCTGTTACACGGACTTCTTCCCTTTCCGTTCTGTCAAAAAAGAATTCCTTCTATTTTGCTCTTCTCTTCCTCTGCTTTCCTCCTTTCTCCAGCCTACCTTCTCCTTCCCCTGCAGGATACAATTATTATATATTTTTCTAAGTCTGGGTGACAGTATAAATATACTAACATTACAATAGTTTTATATACCTATTTCATCTAATACTTCTGTTGTCGGCATTTGTACAGGAGATTTTTTTTTTAATGGGGAACAAGGAAGCAAAGAGTTTGAAATGTCCAGACACAGAAGAAGTAAAAATAACACATATATATTGTATTACAATACACATACTTCTGCATACTTTGTGTATCAAAACACAGCAAAGACATTTTGGTAGGATTAGTTTACAGCTTGTCCTAAATAAGCGGGAACACATCTCTGTGCCTGCCTAGAACAGGGAAAGTTTAATATAAAGGCTTATCTTCCTTCCAGGCTCCCTATCTGGCCCAGGTAAAAAAACTCTCACCTATGGATCCACCAGAGCACCAGTGGGGTACTACAGCCAGAGAACACAAGGTGATGAAACTTGCTTCAACCTCACTTTTGCTATTGGGAAATTTGGGTAAACTAGAAAAGAGGAAACAGACTTCTCTAAATACAGGCATGAAGGAACACATCTACCATGAATCTTTATTTTAATTTTTTTTAATACTGTGCTACAGATATACCTTCTTGCTTTTAAAAAGTAGAATTCAATACATGCAAATGAGATATAGTGGCAAATACAGAATTACTATTCAATTCTACATGCAGGTATTAGGGCCTGAAGTAGAAAATTATTGATACAGAGAAAAGCTGGACAGGTCATTGTCTGCAGGTGAGCACCGATTTTGAGATAAGCAGTGAAGCAACTCATCGTCTGAAGAATCAGCACAGGGAGGGGAAAGAACTGTCTCTCTGAATATCAGATCTTGGTGGTTACTGCAATCCTTTTTCAGTAAATAAGATTTGGATCTGTCTAGAAATCTACGAGAATCGAGAGGAGGTAAGACCTCTGTTCTGATTTTGATCTTGCATCTAGAGACGTGTCCATTTCAAGATGTTTTTCACTTAGTGCATTTCTCTTCAAACCTACTACCCCTTCCCTATGTTTGCAAGAGCAGAAGTTGACCAAGAAGGACACTTGTTTACAATCCTGTCTGCTTGTTGGTCTCGTGCCGGATGAAAGTGCAGCTCATAAAGGCAGCTGCCACCACTCTGATCAGGGAGTGGTGCTTCCCTTACAGCATAGGAGACCTCAACAGGAAAATAATTTGGGTAGTTCCCTAAGTGAGCTGCCCCCAGTGGCAGTTAGGCTAATACTATAAAAGCGAAAGCTCTCTTTATGAGCCTAAGGTGAGAAATAAAACTGCAAGTAAGTTGCCGAGACTGTTTTCAAGAAGGCTGCTCCAATAAGGTCCAATGGAACTTTAAGTTCCATTTCAGGAACAACTCAGATTCCTTCTTATTAATTGTAATGTGTTTTTAGAAACTTTGGGATGTTTCAGGTGGCTGCAAATAATGCTGGAGCTTTAAGTAACAAATGCTTGGATGAGCTCAAACATTCCGGGTTTTCCTGTGCTTAATATGTTGCATTGCTATGTTGATATGTAATGTCACAGATGGTAATATTAGTCATGAAAGAACAAAGAAGCCAAGTCCATAGACAAATTAAGGTGGCGGCGGGGGGAGGGAAAGGAGAGAAAGGAGGTTTTTTTAAAGCTATTTTTTCATATGCATTGAACACCTTCTAATGATCTATATGTTGGCCAGAATAGCCATAAGAGGCTGAAAATCTTTAACCTGGCTGGTATCCACTGCGAGTAAGTAGGATGGTGAAAATACTTGGGAATGAATGGATCGACTTAATTTGACAATGGGCAACCATCCCACAAATTCTCATGCAAACTAATGGTGGCTTCCTCTCTTTTTTTAATTAACTGCACAGTGCCTCTCTGACAAGGGGATTTAGAACATTAATCTCCATCTTCTTTACACCTTTCAAATGTCTTTTTAACATTTGCATACAGTCCATTTCACCTGTTTATAAAGAGGTCAAGAGAAAGCATTTAAAGACATAAAAATAATTCAGGTGAAAAGAATGAGAAGAAAGAACATGACAGTGATTGAAGATGCTGCTTGACAGACAAATTGTACTGGCCATGAAACTATGTATGCTGTGTGGGAGTTGTGGAGGAATTTCATCCACTTCAGCAAACAATCTGATCGCTAGCTCTTCTGCTTGCTAGGTTATCTCATTTCTATGAACAGGGGAAATTGAGGTGATGTTAAACAAGGTAGCACAAGTCCATAATAGAAAGTCACCTTTTCAACAATTTCTAAAGCTGAATCATCAGTCCTATTGAAATAAAGAATGGAAGAACTGTAGTGAAGAAATTGCCCTTCTCATCTCTGAGTCATCTAAGTGAAAATGGTGAGAAAGATAGCAATTAGGCCAAAGAGCTATGAACTGATACAATTGAGAAACCTTATAAAAGGAATTTGCTGCTTGAATATTCAGAAGAGAAGAGAAAGATATTTTACTTTTGGTAAACTCAATGCTCTGTCTATAAGTTCTGCTCAGAAACAGATGTCCCACTTTCCTTTTGCACTTTGTAGAGGTTGGTGTATATATGAGGGCAATCTAAAAGAATGTGAAAGTTGAACTAACAAGAAGGAAGGACATTAGAGGTTGGCTTGCAGGTGTGAGTAAGGGTATACAAATGAACAAAACCATTTTTACGCTAAGCAACAGGGAATTTTCCCGTCACTGATTGTTAGGCTATGCAAGAATTCCAGTGAAGAGATAGACTTTAGAAAATATAAGAGTATACTTTCACAGGCAAGAAAAAGCTTAATTTAATAGGTCTTTTCCATCTGTGATCCCATAACTTGAGGCTGTTTCAACATGAAACGTAAAAGGAAAGATATATTGAATTTCTGTATCTCTTTTACAGCATTTGAGCTATCTTGGCATACACAGGCATACATCGTGAAGCTATTTGGTTAAAGATTTTACTATTTGGAAAGAGATTCAATTGTTCTCTGGAGAATGTACAAATATAGCGAAAGCGGAAATAATGACAAGAGTTACCCTCTGCCTTCAATGCCATTTATTTTATAATACAGATTTCAGTCTTGTCTGAATTGGCTGGATTCCCTTGAGAAAGAAACAGCAAACTAGGTTTCAGCAGTCTGATCAGGTAGCAATGCTATCAGACACTATTAGGAGAAAGCAGAGGATTAGAATGACTGTTTCTGAGAGATCTGGAGCAACATAAAGAAGTTCTTAGCCTTGCCACAAAGAATACCAGGAATGCATCTGTGCCCAACAAGGTATGTCAACTGAAGAACAAAATATACAAATCCTTTCCAAACCCATGGAAGCAGAGGCAGAAAATTTGCTCTTTGACATCAGTTGATTCCTTGACTCTTAAAGTTCCCTCTAGTTGATATCATCTGCACAGTTGGAATCACAGGTCATGAATAATGTTAACTCTACCTCAGGAACAGGAGGAAAAAGCACAAAGAATTACTTCTACTACTGAAGAAACTTCAATTCCTGGATATTTTATTTATATTTAAGATTATTTTTGTTTCCAATGAATGTTAACACTTGTGAATCTTATTACTTAGAATCTTATTACTTAGAAGTCCAAAAAGCTAAAATATGTCTGGATAAACATTTCAATTCTTCTTCAGACTATGCTGTTCCAATCAGTAACAACTGGATTCTCATACATCTTCAAGGGTCCAAAAGGGAAGCTTTTTCATGTGGATAAGTAAATAAGCAAAGTAGTTTATATTAAAATATATGGGAGAAAAAAAGGAAAAATATCAAAACAAGAAAATAAAAAAGTGAAAAAATTGTGCAAAAATAGTCTTGATCTTCTTGAGGAATTTGAAGCACTTAATGAGTTGATGACCAGCTGATTACCTAGGACATGTCAATTTGTGAGACATGGCTTTCCTAAAGTTGATGATATTGCAGAAGAATGGGCTTTGATACTCTAGTATCAAAGTATAAAAGACTGAGCTTGGGTATTTGGATAAATTCTAGAAATATTTATCCTGTAGATACATATTTATCCATACAATAAGTATGAAGATTAGCTGCAAGCATTAAAAGTACAAAGCAGAGTCTTGTTAAACAAAGTATTTTTAGAGCATACGAAATACAGCACGTTCCACTCTGGGTAGTAAGGAAGGTTAAAGGTTGTGTTTTGTGACATGACAGGATACAATACACACAAACAGTGTCCTAAAGTCATCATCTTTAATGTTGCAAGTCATAGATAATTTCCTTTTCCTGAACATGGTAGAAGAATTGTACCGCAGGGACTTGACCCTCCTGTTCAACCATTCTTGTTCATTCATGGTGAATTGATCTCAGTGCTTTGATTTCACCAATGTAATGTATTAGATAAATAATGAACCTTGAGTCAGCCATAAAAATAAACTATTTTCTTTTGGGATCCATAAAGCAATAATTTTAAATCTTTCTGGTCCTGGAGGGAATAGGGGTTGCATTATCTTCTTAGCACCTCTAAAGAGCTTTTCATTCACCTGGCCTGAGGCGCACAGCCCCAAAATCGGCATGGCATAAACAGCATAGCTGCTAGATTTTGTTCTTACTTTATCATTACGCTAAAGAGCAAAGGAGCACATGTGAGCAGGACAGTAAGCAGAGGAACACATGGACAGTGAACTCATAGAACAAGAAACTTGCCCAACTTTGATTGTTTATCAACTCACATCTTAGGACACAACAGGCAGATAGGTTGCAAGACAGCTCTTGTTAACTATTCTGATAGCCAAAGAAGTCAGTCACTAATTCACAAAGCTGTGCAAGAAACCTCCCTCTGCATGCAATTCTTTAGTGTAAGTCTTGATGTTTACCTTCTGTCTTGGCAGACAGTGCAAATCAAGATGGGTCATTTTCTCCAATAAAAGCAGGACACTTCCTTTCATAGATGTCTGATCATGGTTGTCTGACTTCTTTCTACAAGAATTCTGTCAAACACTGAAAGTGTCTGATGAGGGACTATATCTTTGCAAAAGGGGCAGTGCTTAATGAAAGACATAGATATTAATGGATCTTTGCATATGATCAGTCAGTGAGCTATCCTCTCCTGAAACCAAAGCCTCCATGTCAAACGAGCTCCTTTGAAAGCCAATATTCTTTCCCAATCACCACTATGTTGGATAGAGCAGGAGGGAGAGAAACTATTGCAGCTAGCTACAATAGTACACTAGGACCAGTAACTTGGATACAAGCTCATAGCATTTTGGAATAACAGCTCTAGACAGGAGTACAGAAGCACATAACAAGACAATTCTCATCTTTTCAAGAGTGTCAGGAAAACCCTGCTGTTCCTTCCTATAGAGAAAAAACAGCTACACACTTCTAAGCTTAGCTCCATAGTTTTCAATATGTTCTAGCCCTCTACAGTTATTTTTTTTTGTTTTGTTATCTTTTTAAAAAGTTAAAATATTTTACTCTCATCGACAATTTGGACAGCTGGTGTTCTCCCATCATAAGAAAGAATTCTCTTGATGGAATTGGAGAGTTGTCTATCTGCAGGATTCAACACATTTTTGGATTTGTCATTTCTATATTAATCTCTCTTGCTTTTTTTCTACAAAGTTGACAAATTGTTGACTGTGTTTTTTTACCGTCTGTCTGCCATTTAAGATTGAAGAAGAGAGCAAAAGTAAGCTTAAAAAATGCTCTGGAAAAAATACTGCTTTCTGAACCTGTGTTGCATGTTCCACCAAGCCCTCTTTTTGGACAAATTATGGAAACAACAGTCCTAAAGGGACTAAATAGACAAGGATGGAACCTAACTTGTGGTGATTATAGAGAAGACGGAAGTCAGGCGCTTCTCAGAGATATACAACAAAAGGACAAGAGGCAACAGCTGCACATTCCAGCAAGGAAATTTGGCCTGGATATAAGAAAAAATCCTTCACCATGAGGTGGTGCACGGGAACCAGGTTCCCTGAGGGGCTGGGAAATCTCCATCCTTGGGGATGTTCAAAACTCACCTGGACGCAGCCTTGAGAACAGAACCTAGCTTAGATTTAAGCCCTGCATTGAGCACAAGGTCAGATTAGATGATCTCCAGAGATCCCTTGCAACATAAATTATTCTGCATTTGTGTGTGATAAAAAAAAAAAAGGAAAAAAAAGTATTTTATGAACAAAGGGCAAGTCCTTGTTTCCCCTGGAGGTGTGAGTCTGAGATATGATCATCCAGGGATACAAGGTGGCAGCTCCAAGACCCGTTGCAACACGTTCTGACGTTGTATACCTACATGTCCCTTGGATGCAGGTGATGAAAGATGACATGGTGATGTAGGCCCACAAGGATGCTATGACAGGTGTGACAATGACACTTTCCTGAAGAGCTTCGATACCTCTGCACTGTGCTGTGATACATCCATGTTTCAGGCACAATATTTTGCCCTTTCATTTGGCCATCTGTGTGAGAAGGGAGCTGGCAGACTCACAGCTGTTGTTTCTAACCCTATTTATGTGTCTCCTTAATGGGAGATGGGGGCCAAGGAAAACCCACCTGGCCACGGCTCTCAGCTGAGGGAACGCTGTTGATGGAATGGGGCTGACCTCCCTGCTGAGCCTCTTGACGAAGGAGGAAGCAAAGATGCACGTGGTTTCATATGCCTTTGGCTTTTCTTGGACTAACTTGATCCCTGAAGCCTGCAGGAAAGCAGAGCTGAGGAGGCAAACTGCTCCAAAAGTAAATGCCGCCTGGGGACTTGGCTGGGAATGAGACGGACATGCTAGTGAGCCAAACTGTAAATCTAAAATTTTGAAATAAAGTTTGGAATTTTCCTCAGAAAAGCTCGGCCACCGGGAGGTCTTGCTGTAATGCCAGTGCCAGAAGAGGCAGAAAAAACTGGCCTGAACTTCAACAAGCGAGATATCCTCTGATTGTCCACAGTGGATAGGCCTGGATTTAGCCCCAATCCTTAAGCACAGTCAAGTAGCTACCAGAAAGAAGCACCTACTGTAAAAACTACATAGACTTCAGTGGGTAGCAGAGGCTGCATTTCACTCAGGCACCACTTACGAGTTACTTAAGAGCAGCATCATGATCTCAGTAGCATAAAGGCTTATGCAGTTGAGAAAACAAAGTTGAAAACAAACAGCTGCATAATGTATTGCAGTAAGGCTTTCACAGCGTGGAGATAGTGGGTCATAAACAAGTCCCCCAGTACCTGGAGGACATCCAACAAGGCACGAGGCCTAAAAAGAACTATTTGCTTTTTTACTCTTCATGAGATGAAATGCACACTGCAGGAAAATCCCGTGCAAATCAACATAGCGTCATGGAAACCACGAGACCATCAATAAAAGTAATAAATGGAAAGGGTTATAATAATATATACTTAGCACTTTACATTTTCAAAGTGCTGACAGGACATTAATCCTCAGAATACCCCAGTAAGGGCAAAAGCAGCTTTAATATTTTGAGGTGGGTTTGTGAAACAAGTTTGGGTCTCGAATCTATCTGAACCTGACTTCTGTTCACAAGAGTCATACTATTTTGAGTTAAATTGGATTAGAGTATTTTCACACCAGATATTATGATGCTTCATTGTTTTTCCTTCTCTGAACATGAGAAACAGAGCCAGTGTTTGTTAGACCACACACTCATGCCAACATTGTAGAACAGCTTTCTAAAGTCAATTTTTCCTGCTAGCTGGGACCTATGGGCCACTGTGCTTGCTATCACTGGAGAGTTTTATTGCATTCAATTACTCAGTCAACCTTTTCTCCAATTATTTAACTATGTAAGACATAGTAGCTGGTAATTTATATACCAAAATACACAGACTAGCTATTTTCAATGAGCAGAAAAGAGAACTGCCTCAAAGACAGCCAGAAAAGGAAAACAAGTGAGCAGCAGCTATATTTTATAACTTAAAAGGGGTGTGTTTTATCTTCCACAGATTATTTGTTCAGCCACAGGTTTAAATTAGCTCTGCTTCTCCTTGCCTAAATGCTCAGTTCAGGGGGAGCCTGGTCACTGGGTCACTTCGTTGTGTATTTTGGCTGCTATTTCCAGTTGTTCTATTTGGGCTGTGCTGCTTCTGTTACCTCTGTTACTGTTCATGATCCCCATAAATCAAAATATTATAAATGCTAGATACTCCTGTGTGGTTGTACAAGATAAGTTTCATTAAAATAAAATTAAATGAAGTTGAGGGCTATAAATAGAACAACTGTGTCAAAAGCACAAAGGCTGCCATTTGTGTGTGTCAGGAAAAGTCCACACATAGGTCTTCAAAAGGAATCCTTAATCAAAAATAAAACTAGGAGAGGCAAACTAGTGACTGGAGAAGAGAAGAGAAGAGAAGAGAAGAGAAGAGAAGAGAAGAGAAGAGAAGAGAAGAGAAGAGAAGAGAAGAGAAG